>JAANYP010003697.1:0-312500 GCA_020465985.1 Centrapalus pauciflorus | reverse complement strand
CTAGCAGCATCTCAACATTAAAACAGAAATAAATCTAAGTTTTGTGTGTGCTTGTGGTTGAAAACAGAATGAAAGATCAGTGATAGTAGCAACATTTCAAAATAAAAACAACAATTAAGTGTGATTGTATGCTCAAAATGGCCCGGTGTCTGGCTTAAAAACAGAATAAATGATCAGCAACATCCCTTTAATTGATGAATGAACTAAGTTGTGTGTGCTTGTGGTTTGAGAACAGAAAAATCAGAAGCATGTAATACATATATGTATGCATAAACAAGTGTGTTTAGGTGAGTTTAGTTGGGTTAAATGGCCACAATAAAGAATCAAACGGCAGCCCTGTGATATGTAAATTTATATATACTCATTCTATGTCATCTTGCTTGGCATTTTGCTGTCAAAATCAGAAGGAAAACATCAGCAGCAACAGCAGCCATAACAACAAAATATAATCGAGTCTTGTGTGTGTTTTGTGTGTTCTTTGCCGACAAAAATTAGGAATATCAACAGCCTTCATCATTAAAACAGAAAGAAAGATCAGTAGCAAAACTCAACAATAGAACATACAGATTAGGTGTTTTTGTAATGTGTGTTCGTATCGCAGCAGCAGCCCACAAGAGCAAAAGGGAAAGTAAAAACAAAGTGTGTGTGTGTGTGTGTGTGTGTCTTAATTTCAAGTAACAACAACAACAAGCTAAGAAAATGTGTGTGCTGTTTGTGCAGAAGTGACCGAGACAAGATCTTATTAACCATGTTTGAAACTTATTGATTTGCTATCTCTAACGAACAGAAACATCTTTTTCTTGTCTTAATTTCGAGGTGCGTCTGTCCTGCATAAAGGTTCATAAAAGTCAAATATTGTTAGGTAATTCTCAGGATAGTATCATTTGTTTGTCTTATTTCGAGGTGTGTCTGTACTGCATAATGGCATCTGCCATCTATTATGATTCAGTGTAGGGCCAGGACTAACCTCTCTATTCTTTTTTTTTTTTTTTTTTTGAAATTCCACTTGATTAAGATTCAAAATTAAATTTACTTAGGTTTATGGGCAGGGGATGTTCAGTTGGGAAGGATGCGCAATTCAAAAGTATATTATTTTGTTATTTATAATCTACGTATGTCATTCTTGGACCAAATTGAACCAACATGTGTGTTCATACTATTTGTCGTTGCTGTGTGTGTGCCGTTTCTCCACTTGACACCTTGGGAGTTGGGGCCAATTGCATTTCAGAAAGTTGGAATCTCATGAGTTTGTGTGACAGGTGGAAACAATTATATCTAATCTAATCATTTCAAGTCATTATGGTCCAACACTAATGACCAAAAGTTCACTGAAATGTTTCTTCTAGAACTACTCATCTCTACAATTCCAATAACAGTTTACTTATTAAGAAATCTCTTAAATGTGCAGTTGTAAAAATGAATTTATCAGCAAGATTTTTCAAGAGATCTTTTACAATATAAAACCTTACGGTCTGGAGAATAATCTAATTGGTATTGAATCTTGTATTGTTGCTGCTACTGATCTTTTCATTTTGCTGTCACAATCACACACACAAGTAGCTTAATTTCATGATAATTGATTCTTTATGACTATTCTTTGGGGGTACTTAGATTGCCAATTTGAAACCATTACGTCTTAAAAATTATGAAAGCTTGTGTACTTGGATGTCATATTGATCTTATCATCGTACCCAACATTATTGCCTATCTATATATATATATATATATATATATATATATATATATATATATATATATATATATATATATATATATATAATATATATATATATATATATATATATATATATATATATATATATATATATATATATATATATATATATATATATATGTATATCTATACATATATATATATGTATATCTATACATATATATATATAATACATATATATATATATACATATATATATGTATATCTATATATATGTATATCTATACATATATATATATACATATATATATATATATATACATATATATATATACATATACATATATATATATATATATACATATATATATATATATATATATATATATATATATATATATATATATATATATATATATATATATATATACATATATATATATATATATATATATATATATATTTAAGATCAATGGGGTACCGGGGAACCATTTATAACCAATCATTAAAATCATTAAAATATAATATAAATTTTATTTCCACATTAATTATTGTTGGGGGTAAAAATGGTATTAAAAAGTTTAAATTAGAATCAAAGATTCTGTGTATCCCATGAAAATCTCCATTTCAGTTAATATTATTCATTACACCCATACTGTACACATGCAATGATGACAATCCATAAACCACGATTGAACATGTTTAATACCTTCAATATTGGTTTATCACCAAAACGGTTAATAGCGACTAAAAACACAATAAACCCCGATTGCACATGTTTAATAACGTGTAAATGAAATTGAACATTCACGAACGCTTTGAAAAAAATAATAAATATATTTATTTGTTACCTCCGGTTGAACATGTTCACTAAACCCATTGTCGAAACCAATTGAACATGTTCACTAAAACCCATTGTCGAATCCAATTGAACATGTTCATTAAAACTCATTTTGAAATTTATTATAGATATGTTATAGAAATAAATCCTTATAATTAAGGGATCTATTAATTTATTAGTTGCCATATATTATTTAATATAAACCTAATTGACTATATTACACTTTTAAAAACATCGATTGACTCCGGTTCTCCAGTCTAACATGGTACCCCATTGATCCCAACCCTATGTGTGTGTGTGTGTGTGTGTGTGTGTGTGTGTGTGTGTGTGTGTGTGTGTGTATATATATATATATATATATATATATATATATATATATATATATATAGGGTTGTGATCATTGTAGAACCTTAATTTAGTGCAGAACTATTGAACCAATCTTTACCAGTGGCTTATAATATATCACTAGGGATAAGATGATAATTATGCAATTAACATTGAAATAATAGTAGCCACCAAGTTTGACTGTCCACTTTGACCTTTTTTTGACTCTTTTAATATCGAATGGACATACAGTGTTGCATATGTGTGATATAGTATCACTTCGACGTTGAATATGTTATATAAACTTTAATTCGACATTGAATGATCTTTATATAATATATATTGAATGATCGTTTGGGTAAAAAAAATTTAAGAAAAATAAACACATAAAATTTTTTCGAAAAAAATATATCATGACCATTCTAATTAAATACACCAACTTTGTTTACTAATTTTGATTATTATTTTGCCTCTGTTAATATTGAATGTATATGCAGTGTTGCATTGACGTTGGATATACGATATTAAGTGTTCATTCGACATTGAATGATCTCGCCATGTTATATTGAATCGTGGTCTGGGTAAAATTTTTTTTTACGGAAAATAAACACGTAAAATCTTTTCGAAAAAAATATATCTCGTTTTTATGGTATAATTTTTTTTATTTAATAATTAAGCATATTAATGTTATTTTAATTTAAAGAAAATGATATTTATTTTACTAATGTCAATCTTTTTGCTATTTTCAATCTATTCCTTTTTTACCCTTGAAAAATTAAAAAATCACTGATACCAATCTTTTTTTCACTAATTTCAAACTTTATGGTTTTAGTCAAGACCATTAGATTCATCTAATCTATGGACGATATTGGTTCTACAGTTCTACACTAAATTTAGGTTCTGCAATGAACCATTCTCTCTCTCTCTCTCTCTCTCTCTGTGTGTGTGTGTGTGTGTGTGTACACACACACACACACACACACAGAGATTTATATTGAAATGGGATCAAATGAGAAATCATATATTTGTGACAAGTATGAGAAATGTTGAATCAAAGAACAAATATGTTGAATCACTTTGTTATTTCATGATTCAACAAAAAGGATTGTATCAAAGAAAGACCCACTAAAAAATGTCATAAAAGTTGGTGAAATCCAAAAATTTATGGTTAGAATTGCTTCTTTTATGTATTATATATATATATATATAGCCAGTTTTAAAAAATTCTCTCTCGAATTCAGATGCACCGGAAAGTGTCACCCTTAAAATTTTAAGTAATTTTTTTTGATAATTATGTTTAAATTAACGTTATATACATGACATATGAATTTCACATACATTAATATTTCATCTGTCCTTAAAAATTATGTGAATATTTGTGCACATTTATGTAAATGGTCATCCAAGAGAATGATCATTCATATCATTCACATGATATTTTTTACCATTCACAATATTTTTTTTTGAATTTTGATGTTGCTATTTTTGATAAAATGTATTGTACTGGTTTCTTATACATGTGTATGCAAAAAGAATATGACAGGATCTAAAATATGAATTACCAAGACTAACTGATTTGAACTTATCAGAGTATAAATCAATAATCTTGCTTTGAATCAAAGTTTAATCAAGAAGTTTGCGGAATAACACTTAATTATTTTAACAAAAACTTTCAGAATCAATAATAAATAAACACACAGGAATTAATCAAGACTGTTTGTATTGCTGAATTCATCAATTACAATCACCTCTAATCTGTTTGATTAGACGAAGAACACAGACTGTTCTTAGGGTTTTACAACCTTAGAGGCTTAAGAAAACTTAATCAACAAAGCAATTACCGACTCAAAATATGCAGAAACTCCTACACAATAGAACGACCTATTCTCTGTATTTATATTGCTTCTTGATATGTTTCCTTGACGAACTATGACTTCTCTGATAGTAGATATGCTGGAATCTTCATGTAGATATCGTTTCCTGAAAATCAGCACTTTCTGTTTCTGAAACTGTTGAGCAGCTTGAATCTATTGACAGCATGAACTGAGCAGCTTGAGTTGATTTGCTCTGGCAGCTTGAACTTTTACACTGGCAGCTCGAGTTTCTTCAACTAGCAGCATGAACTTTGTATTTACATGTAAAATCTACTAACAGTCTGAGAAGTCTAAACTAACAGCTTGAATGTACTTAAACTATTTCCCAACAATCTCCCCATAACTTAAATTCTTTACAAGACTTTAAGTTCTATACAAAAAAAATGGAAATGAATAAGTAAGCTGTTATTTACAAACCAAGGCTTACAAAACTTACAGCTGTGCAAGTTTATGATCTATAGCCTTCAAAAATTCTCTCTTCATCTCTTCTTTATCACAAGATATTCTAGCTGATTTGATTTTCAGCAGCATATCTTTTGAAAAATTGAAATACTCAAGATTGAAGAAAATACCAGACCCATCTGTGAATTTGATTCTGAATGTCTTTGATTTGACAAACAGATCAATCTGCTTGATCTTTTTTCCTTTCTTTTCAGCATCTTCTATCTTTTGTCTTGCAAACTCAGAATCAACCACTGTACTTAGATCTTTGATGAGTTGCTTGACTTGTGGAAGAGCAGACCTTACTTGTGTAACTGACCCTATATTGTACATCTTTATCAATTCATCTCTGGTCAGCTTCTGTACTATCTGCCAAAAAGTGTCATACTCTTCTTCAGATCCGGACTCTCTTCTGATTACAAACTTTATTCTCTAGTCACGGTCATCCAGTGACTTAGCAAACCAGTAGTTAATTTGAGGCTTTGTAAAATCATGCTGATCAATCAGCTTCTCTATCTCCATAGCCTTTTGTAGTTGTTGCTCAAAGAGCACTCTCTTAACCGATGAAGGAATAGGGACAGCTGCTTGATCAGTGGGAGTAGGTGCACTGACACCAGCTTCAGTTTGGACTGATTGGGTTGTTGGTTGGACTTCTTGGGATGGTTGAGCTTCTGGAGAGACTGTTGTTCTCTGTCTTTTGTCCATCTCCTTATCATGAATCTCCTGCAGCCTTTCAGTAGACATGGACTGAGCCATTTTCTTTGGAATACCTGCTGCAAAGGCAAAATTGATAAGAAATCTTCTATGCTCAGCCTTGGAGTGCCCTGTTGGCATCTTTCTTTTCCTTGCTCCTTGCTTGACCACAAACCCCTTTAAGTAATCACCTAAAGTCTCATCATCATCCATTGGGGTTTGGGCTTGCTGCTCTAATTCTTTGTCTTGTTCTTCTGCTATTTTTCTGGCAACTTCAGCATCAAAGGCAATTTGGGCTTCTTTTGAGGAAAATTTATGCTTTGGAGACTCAATGAGAATGCCCTTGCCCTTGTCTTTTGTAGCAGATGTTGTAGCTTGGACTGTGCTTGATGAAGCTTGAATTCCTTCTCTGATCACAACTCCAGTGGCTTTTGAAGGAGCAGCTTGAGTTTCTAGGCTAACAGCTTGAGAAGCTATTGGGACTGCTAGCCTAGAAACTGGAACTGTTGGTGCTGCTTGGACTGTTGTTGTTGGAGCTGCTTGGACTGATGTGGGAACCTCCTGATTCTCCCCCTTTTTGGAAGCATTGGTTTGGTCAGAAGAAACCACAACCTTTGCCCCTTGGGTTTGAATCGTCTGCTCTAACTTCATAATTTTATTTCCACAGAGTGTGAAGCCTCTGTGAAGATAATCCATTCGCTTATTTTGAGCAGCATCTGCCTGCTTGAGAGCAAAAATTTGAGCCCCCTGTGCAGCAATGATGGACATTTGATGGTCCAACATAGCTACAACAGGTTTGAGTCTGGGATCCGTTAAGAGCATTTGTTGCATACTAGTCTCAAGATCAGAGAACACCTGAGGTGCTTGTGATCTATCACTGACATTAAGACCAGAGGTAGAAACTTCTGGGCCCCTCTTTTCTTGGTTCTGGGGACTTCCAGCTTGTGTTTGCACACTTGTTGTTGCCATGGGCATGGTCTTAGCTATGTTGGCACTGCCCTGTGCCTCTTGTGCAGAGACATCAGTAGTGCCAGCCACAGAACCCATATGAACCATCTCTGAAGAGACGTTCACCTCCTGAGAGAGAATGGGAGTGTCCTCAACTGGTTCCCTTTGGATATTCTGTGCAGGAGTATCCTCCTGCATAGGGATATATGGCTCTTGCTGATGGGAGGAGGAGGAAGGAGCTCCTGGTCCCCTTTTTCTTTTGTATATGTTTCTGAGTGGGCGTGTTGGCTGTACAAAAGGATCAGAGGGAGTTTGTGTATCGGGAGGAGGGGGTTGGGGTCCTGGGAGTGTAGCAGTGATGATAGGCTGAGCCTGCTCAGGACCCTCTCCTCTGTGTTGTGGAATAATGTTCATCATTGCAGAAGGCAATGGAACATCAACACTCAAAAAGTTGGCACTATGTTTCAAAAGTCTCTTAATAGAGGATAGTGAGTGCCTGTGGGAAACATGTATCCTTTTATGTGTATGAGAAGATGTGCAGGTGTGTGCAATGATTTCTGCTAAAAATCTAGGATACATCAAAAATTTCCCACTCTTTAGGGAATGATGCCTTAACATCCCCTGGAAAATCATGTTGGAAAAATTGAACCGTTGGCCTGTGGAAAAGCACACTAAGGCAGTGGCAATGTTAGATTAAAATTCAGACCAACCAGTTCTTTTGGGGCTTATGCACTGTTGAATGATATGTACAAGAAATTTCCATTTAGGAGAAAAATGGGCTTTTAAGAAAGTAAAGGAATCAGCAGGACCCCTATAATCGATATTAAAAAGACCTGTATGTAAAGCATCAAGGGTTAGGTCAGTTATACCTGTGGCATCTTGAAGATGCAAGTGATGTCGGATGGATTCCTCAGTGATATGGATATCAGTTCCATCAATCTTGGAAAGGAGGGTAGGCACTCCATTGATGGTTTGAACAGATGCATGGTTCCAAAACTGTTCTATATGGGAGATGTATATAGTAGGGTTTATGGATAGTGCATGATGGATATGGGAGTGCCTGAGGAAATCCATCATTGCATGGAACGGTTGGAGTTCAGCGTGTTTCAGAGTGTATGAGAGGCAGTTGTGTTCTTTTACGAACTCCATGGATGAACAAACGATGGGTTTAGGGTTTGAAGGAAGAATGTGTGATTCGTTCAGAGAGAAAGCAGAAGGTCGTGGAAGAAGAATATGTAACTGGTAGTTACAACTGAACGAAACCGGGACCTTTAAAGGTTTTGAAAGGTTGGGTCCCGCGCACACATTTTGAAGATTACCCAAATACCCTGCACACTTTGACAGATCAAGTGAAAATAACTAGCAGTCCGAGAAAATGAACTAGCAGCATGAGAAAATACTCATGCTGTTAGTGTAAAATTGTGCAACTTTTCAATGGAACAGTGTCTCCCCCTTAAATTAGCATACTGAGTCGATAATAATGAAAACCAATTAATCCATGTTTACCATACCAATATTTGATATTAGGAAAGTGAACCTCCCACATCAAAAGGTTTTGTAAATAGATCAGCTAGCTGATCATCTGTATGTATTTTGGTAACTTGGATTAACTTCTTTTCATTACAATCTCTGATGAAGTGAAACCTGATTTCTATATGCTTGGTTTTTGGGAATTTCACTGGGTTTTGCACAATGCTAATTGCACTTGAATTGTCAATATAAATAGGAGTGGATAAGAAATTCATACCATAGTCTCTTAGCTGATTTTGAATCCACATTACCTGGGAGCAGCAGCTTGCAGCTGCTACGTATTCTGCTTCAGTGGATGATGTGGAGACAGTTGTTTGCTTTTTGCATTGCCAAGAGACCAGTCTTGCTCCTAAGTATTGACATCCACCAGTTGTGGATTTCCTGTCAATGTTGCAACCACCATAGTCACTGTCAGAATAAGCAGTTAGTTCAAAAGGAGAGTCTTTAGGATACCATAGACCTAAATGTGGTTGGCCTTTAAGATATCTAAAGATTCTCTTAACAGCAACCAAGTGAGAATCCTTTGGAGAGCATTGAAACCTAGCACACACACAGACATCAAACATAATATCAGGTCTTGAAGATGTGAGATACATGAGAGATCCTATAAGTGATCTGTATAGATGAATATCCGCATCTATGCCATCTTTGTCTGTATGGAGCTGTTTATGAGGATCCATTGGAGTGCTTGCAACCTTTGTGTCTTGATAGCCAAACTTTTCCAATATGTCTTTGACATACTTTGATTGACTTATGAATAGACCAGTAGGCTTCTGTTTAACCTGCAGCCCTAGAAAGAATGTGAGTTCCCCCATTGAACTCATTTGAAACTTTTTGTGCATTAGGGCCTCAAATTCTTTGCACAAACTATCATTAGTTGAGCCAAAGATGATGTCATCAACATAGATTTGGACAAGTAGAATCTCAGCTTTGATGGATTTAGTGAAGAGTGTTTTGTCCAGAGTGCCTCTCTTGAATCCATTCTGTAGAAGATATGATGACAGTGTGTCATACCATGCTCTGGGGGCTTGGTGAAGACCATAGAGAGCTTTGTCTAGCTTGTACACCCTGTCTGGATACTTGTAGTATTCAAAACCAGGAGGTTGACACACATATACTTCCTCTTCAATTGTCCCATACAGGAAAGCAGACTTAACATCCATTTGATACACTTTAAATCCTTTGAAACTTGCATATGCTAGAAATAGTCTGATGGCTTCAATTCTTGCTACTGGAGCAAAGACATCATCATAATCTATTCCTCTTCTTGAGTGTACCCTTGTGCTACTAGTCTTGCTTTGTTCTTGATGACTATCCCTCTCTCATCCTTCTTGTTTCTGAACACCCATCTTGTACCTATTGCTCTTTTTCCTTTAGGAAGATCCACCAGAGTCCATACATTCTGAATTTTGAACTGTAAAAGCTCTTCTTGCATGGCTTCAATCCAGGATGAATCTTTTAGTGCTTCTGATGCCTTTTTGGGTTCTAGTTGAGACATAAAACAGGCATGTTCAAAAGCAGCTAGACTGAATTCAGAAACTGCTTGTTCAGCAGCAGCAGTCTCATTGTGAACCATTTTCCTTGTTTGAACAGGAGTGCTTGGATCACCCAGTATTTGATTGAGAGAGTGATACTTGTGAACTCTTAGTGTGGGCTCTCTCTCTGTTTGAAAAGAAGTTCCAAGGTTTGTATCATCTCCATCAGAACCAGTGAATGGTTCAGTTTCTGGAACAGCATGAGTTTCTAGGCTAACAGCTTGAGAAGCTGTTGGGACTGCTAGCCTAGAATCTGGGACTGTTTCCTTTTGTGTTGGAGCTGTACTGTCAGGACTTGGGAATGGCACTTCAGTGTCTGGATTTGCATTAAGTGGAGCATTCAGGACCCCTGGAGGATCACATGACAGAAGTGGTAGACTGGTGAAATCATCCCAACTTGTTGAATCTGCAGCAGTCTGAAACTTTGTGCCAACAGCATGAGAAATTGTATTGGCAGCATGAGAATTCGTGTTAGCAGCTTCAACCCTGTATGCATCAGCTTCTGCAGTATACTCAGCAAAGCTCAGAGAATTTGTTAGTGAATCTAAATCAAACAACCAATCAGGGCCAGTGCCTTTGATATTAGCAGTATTTTCATTAAACTCAACATTGGCACTTTCTTCAATTGTTTTAGACACACTGTTGTATACTCTATAGGCTTTGCTTTGAGTTGAGTATCCTACAAAGAATCCTTCTTCTGCCTTGCTTTCAAACTTCCCTAAGTGAGTCTTAGTGTGAAGGATAGTACATGGGCATCCAAAGGGCTTGAAGAAAGCTATTAGGGGACTTCTGTTATGGAATAACTCATAGGGAGTTTTCCCTTGTGATTGAACTACTTGAACCCTATTTAGAACATAACATGCTGTATTAACAGCTTCTGCCCAGAAAGTCATTGGCAGATTTGAATCAGCTAGCATTGTTCTAGCAGCCTCAATTAATGTTCTGTTCTTTCTTTCAGCTACACCATTTTGCTGTGGTGTTCTTGGTGCACTATATTGTCTAGCAATGCCTTTGGACTCACAAAAACTGTTTAGAATGTGATTTTTAAATTCAGTTCCATTGTCTGATCTTATCACCTTAACTTTGGAATTGGATTGGTTTTCTATCTTAAGGACAAAAGACTTGACTAGCTCAGCAGTTTCATCTTTGGACCTAAGAAAGTATACCCAAGTAATCTGGTGAAATCATCAACAATGACTAAACAGTATGCCCTTTTATTCAAACTCAAAACAGATGTTGGACCAAATAGATCCATATGTAGCAACTGAAGAACAGATGAAATTGAATTTACTTCTTTGGTCTTATGAGAAGTTTTGTGTTGCTTACCTTTAAGACATGCTACACAATGATCATCACAAATGAACTCCTTTTGTGGTAATCCTCATACCAGATTCTTTTTAACTAAAGCATTCATGGACTTGAAGTTCATGTGACACATCCTTCTATGCCAAAGAGCAGACTCATTTGATGATGCTCTGGATATTAAACAGCTTAAAGTATTTGAATTAGGTAAAAGATCTGTGTCCAGGCTGTAAACATTGTCCTTTCTTGGTGTTCTAAGTAAAACAAGATTTTCAGGAACTTTGAAATCCTTTGAAAGAACAATGCACTCAGAATCTGTGAACAGAACAATGTTTTGTTTGTCACAGATTTGAGAGACACTCAATAAATTGTACTTAAGCTGTTCAACATACAGAACATCATGGAATGTCATGTTGCCTGCATTAACAGTACCTTTACCTGTAACCTTACCTCCCTTTGAGTTGCCTCCAAATGCAACAAAACCTCCATCAAAACCTTTGAAATTTGACAGGCATTTAGAATTGCCTGTCATGTGCCTAGAGCATCCACTGTCCAGATGTCATCTTGATCTATGAGGAGACCTGTGGTTGCCCTGCACAAATAACAGCTTAGTTAGTAGTGGAGTAAACCCAAACCAAATTGGTTTTGGGTTGGCCTTGTACATTGACATAACTAAAAACTGTTTTTGACTTCTTATATTTGGTGAGATCTACTGATGGAGTCTTTGGAGAGTATTTAGTGATAATATGAGGTATCCAACGATTTTGATCATCTTTTCTTCTGACAGTCTCAGATGATTCACTAGCAGCTCCAGTTTGATGCCCAGCAGCTTGAGCTGTGTTTGTAGTGCTAACAGTTTCAGTTTTTGCACTAACAGCATCAGATTTTGACTTAGCAGTCTGATCTTTTGCATTAGCAGTTTGAGCAACAGATTTGTCCTTGACACACCACATTTGTTTAAAACTTGATTTAGGCTTTGCCAAAACTTGTTTTTGATGTGTGGACTGTTTTTTATTAACTTTTGAGAATCTGTGATCAACTGTTTTCTTTGGAGCTGCTGTGGAAGGTTTCACTTTTGAGTGCTTTGCCTGATTAGGATTTGATTTTGTGTGATGCACAGTCTGTTTTGCAACAGCTGGTTTGTAAAAACAATCCGTGGCTAAGTGATTCTTCCTTCCACAGTGAAAGCATCTTTTGACAGTTTGAATTGGAACACCAGACTTTTCTGTCAATTTCTGGTTCTTGTTTCTCTGGTTTCCTCTTACCTGCTGTTGTTTAGGAAACTTTTGAACACCATGCTTTTGGCATGTGCAGATAGAAACAGTTTTACCTCTTTTAGTTCCTTTTGATGAAGATGTTTAGAATGTACAGAAACTTGTGGAGTAGCATTGTATACACTCATCTTCTCTTTTCCTTTCTTACTGGGAGCTTGGACTTCTATGGGTGCACTCTTTGTGTCACAGTCTCTATTTTGATTCTTATCTTCTTTTAATTCAGGACTGTTATCAAGAATAGGATCTACAATAGTCATAGACTCATCTAGTGGTTCATTGACAAGTCTATCAGCAACCTCACTCATTGGATGAATGTACTTGTTATTGTATGGAGGTGGAGTAGCTCTATATCCTATTCCTTCTTTGGGATTGACCTGAGATTTCACTCTATCTTTGAATTGAACTTCCATTAGGTGTTCTAGCTTTTGATTTGCTAACTTGAATTTTCCTAGATCTATGTTAACAGATTCTAGCTTCTTATTAGCCTCAAACACCTTTTGTTCAGTCTCTTCTACCTTTTTATTTAGAGATTCTATTTTCTTATTTAGCTCCTTTTTCTCCCACTCATGATAGGTTCTATCATAACCCATTTGAATCTCATTGTCCTTATAATCATTGATCTGTTTTTCCAGATCTTCTATGGCTTGCATGTATTCATATCTCCTTTCTTCCATCTTAGCTAGATTTTTGCACATGCTCTCATTATGATCTCTGTACTTTTTAACCATATTTTTGCATGATTGAGAGCAGAGCTTAGAATTTACCTCAGATGGTAGTTCAGTGGAGGAGACATTTGATGTTTCTGCCATAAGTGCTTGATTTTGAAATTCTTCCTCTGTCTGATCACTCCAGTCAAACACATTGTCTTCTTGAGAGACAAGTGTTGTTGATGATGACGCTTGGATGGGCTGTGAAGTCCTTGATGGCTGTTGACCTTGAGATCTACATTCTCTGGCAAAGTGACCAAGCTTATGGCATTTATAGCATTCCACTTTTGATTTATCAAAAGATGGTTTGCCTTCTGTCTTGGCTTGAAAGTTGGCCCTACGAGTTCTTTTCAGAAATCTTTTGGCCCTCATGGTCAGCATTGCATGTTGCCACTTTAAATCCATCTCTTCAAGATCATCTGGATGAATTTGTTCCAAGTCTTCAACATTTAGAGCAAATAATCTATCATTGGCAACAAAGGCCTCATAGTGAGTTTTAGCAGAGTTGCCATCACCACCTGAGAAAGAATCACAGTTATTAGATTTTTCAGAAGATAGAAGAGCAGTATTGTGATTATAAGAAAAAGATTTCTTTTTAGCATCAATCTCAATCTCAAACACTCTTAAACTGTTATACAGATCATCCAATTCTATCTCATCAAGAGTGTTTTTTGTTCTCCATTATGCAGCATAGACTGTCCATTCTTCTCCAAGAGATCTGAGAAACTTTCTGTTGACTTCATCTTGATCCAGATTGACCTTTGCACTTTCCAGTTCACTTATCAGTTTGTTGAACCTGTCAAAGATTTGAGTGAGGTTTTCATTCTTGCCACCAGAAAAGTTTTCATACTGCTGTTTCAAGAGGTCTTTTTGATTTCTCTTAGTACTGGCATTACCAGCAAACCTCTTCTCTAAGGCATTCCAAAGAGAGTGAGCAGTATAAAACTTTTTGAACTGATGTTGATAAGCATTAGGAATGGCTATTTGTAATAGTGTGAGTGCTTTCACTTCATTCATTCTAGCCTTCCTTTCAAGTTCAGTTTTTGGAGGAGTTTTGACTGGTTTTCCCTCATCATCAAGTTTTGGATCAACTACAGGAGGGAATTCAACAGCTTCCCATATGGCATAATCAATGAATTGAATATGCTGTTGAATCCTAAGTTTCCACATCTCAAACTCAGTGGGCTTGAGCATAGGCACTTTGAGTCCTTGCCCAGATCCACTGCTGCTATTTTCAAATTCCATTGCAAAACAATTGAAAAATTAAAAGAAAGTTTTTGACTTTGAAAAACAAAGAGTAACCTGGTTTGAAAAACCTGATTTGAACAACCTGGTTTGACAAACCTGGCTCTGATACCACTTGACAGGATCTAAAATATGAATTACCAAGACTAACTGATTTGAATTTATCAGAGTATAAATCAATAATCTTGCTTTGAATCAAAGTTTAATCAAGAAGTTTGCGGAATAACACTTAATTATTTTGACAAAAACTTTCAGAATCAATAATAAATAAACACACAGGAATTAATCAAGACTCTTTGTATTGCTGAATTCATCAATTACAATCACCTCTAATCTGTTTGATTAGATGAAGAACACAAACTGTTCTTAGGGTTTTACAACCTTAGAGGTTTATGAAAACTTAATCAATAAAGCAATTACAGACTCAAAATATGCAGAAACTCGTCTCTTAATAGGACGACCTATTCTCTGTATTTATATTGCTTCTTGATGTGTTTCCTTGACGAACTATGACTTCTTTGATAGTAGATATGCTGGAATCTTCATGTAGATATCGTTTCCTGAAAATCAGCACTTTCTGTTTCTGAAACTGTTGAGCAGCTTGAATCTCTTGACAGTATGAACTGAGCAGCATGAGTAGTTTTGCTCTGGCAGCTTGAACTTTTACACTGGCAGCTCGAGTTTCTTCAACTAGCAGCATGAACTTTGAATTTACAAGTAAAATCTACTAACAGTCTGAGAAGTCTAAACTAACAGCTTGAATGTACTTAAACTATTTCCCAACAATAATACTTGATTCACTCAAACTATGGGGTCTGATACCATATATATATATATATATATATATACATATATATATATATATATATATATATATATATATATATATATATATATATATATATATATATATATATATAGGGTTGGGATCATTGCAGAACCTTAATTTAGTGCAGAACTATAGAACCAATCTAAACCATTGGATTATTATATAACACTAGGGATAAGATGATAATTATGCAATTAACATTGAATTAATACTAGTCTACCAAGTTTGACTGCCCATTTTGACCATTTTTGACTCTTTTAATATCGAAGGTACATGCAGTGTTGAATGTGTGATATAAACTGTAATTCGACATTGAATAATCTCTATATAATATATTGGATGGAGGTCTAGGTAAAAAAAAATTTACGAAAAATAAACACGTAAAATTTTTTCGAAAAAAATATATCATTACAATTCTCATTAAATCAACCAACTTTTAACTACTAATTTTGACCATTATTTTGGTTCTGTTAATTTTGAATGTACATGCAGTGTTGCATCGACGTTGGATACACGACATCAAGTGTTCATTCGACATTGGATTATATCGGTCATGCTACAGTGCATGGTGGTCTGGGTAAATATTTTTTTACGAAAAATAAACACGTAAAATTTTTTCGAAAAAAATATGTCATTACTGTTCTCATTAAATCAACCAACTTTTGACTACTAATTTTGTCCATTATTTTGGTTCTGTTAATTTTGAATGTACATGCAGTGGTGCATCGATGTTGAATATACGATATCAAGTGGTCATTCGACATTGAATGATACCGACCATGCTACATTGCATGGTGGTCTGAGTAATTTTTTTTTACGAAAAATAAACACGTAAAATTTTTTCGAAAAAAATATATCATGACCGGTATCGTTTTAAAGAGTATAAAATTCTCGTTTTTATGGTATAATTTTTTTGATTTAACAATTAATCATATTAATGTTATTTAATTTAAAGAATAAGGATATTTATTTTACTAATGCCAATCTTTTTGCTATTTCCAATCTATTCCTTTTTTACCGGAATTAAAAAATCACTAATGCCAATCTTTTTTTCACTAATTCCAAACTTTATGGTTTTAATCAAGACCATTAGATTAATCTAATCTATAGACGATATTGGTTCTACGGTTCTACACTAAATTTAGGTCATGCAATGATCTCATCTCTCTCTCTCTCTCTCTCTCTCTCTCTCTCTCTCTCTCTCTCTCTTTATATATATATATATATATATATATATATATATATATATATATATATATATATATATATATATATATATATATATATATATATATTTGTGTGTGTGTTCAATAGGAAACCTCTAACTACATAAAGTTGACTCAATAATACCATTTTTCATACTCTCTCTGTTACTTTTCTATTACCTACCCTATATATACTTTTAATACTCTCTTTATTTCTCTTACTTTTTTTTATCACCCATCCTATTTTTTTTATTTTATAATCACATATCACATTTTCCATAAAACTTGTTATTATGGTGGTTTCAAAGTTTTGACTAAGTTTTAGACGAAATGGTAAAGTGTATGATTTTATATGTTAAAAAGGGTACTTTCAGTAAAATCATGATTTGAAGGAGTTCGATATGTTTAGTTCGTTTAAATGTAATAAGGTAGCGTTTGGTTGGCGGGATTTTAGAGAATCTGGTGGGATTTTCATTTAAAAATCTTTTTCTTATCATGTTTGACAAAAAAAAAAAAAAAGAAAGAGATTTCATTTTCCTTTAACATTTCACAATCTTCTTTTTTAAGATTTTAGAGTTCTTCCCTACCCTTATTATTTCATAATCTCATATCTTTACATTTTCACATTCCTAACCAAATAATAGTATTACCTTTATTCTCAACCTAACAACCACCTACCTATACCTATTGACCCTACCTTACCCTAACTACATATACCCAACAATGATAACTATCTAACACTACCTACCTATACCAATTCATTGTACCATACTCTACCGTACCTACCTAACCTACCCCACCCGTACCTACCGCCTTACCCATCCCCAACCCAACTAGACATCATATCTTACTCTCACCCATCCTACATCACCTATATCTACATATACATACTCACCCCATACTATCCCTTCTTACCCAACCCTACCCACCCCACCCTTACCTACCATACCTACCCACCTACCTTACCACCACCACACCGAATACACATCCTTTCCTACCCTCATCCATCTTACGTTACCCACATCTACCTATACGCACCCATCCCACACTACCCTCTTCACATCCCATCCTAGCACACCCCACCCACCCACCCCTACCTACCATAACCACCCTACCCCTACCTATCTACACCTTGCCCACCTTTTAACATACCTCACATTACTTTATGTACGCCTATCTACTTTACCCATATCATTTTGATACATTTGCAAATTAACAAGATTTCACAAATAATTGGATTTGAAATCCTACAAACCAAACACATGACATGTTTCAAATCCTGTCACATTTGAATATTGTCATTTTCAAATTCTATCTTATTAAAACTTTGGTATATCAAAATCCTATAATCCAAATGCTACCTAAAGGGGCGTTTGATTCACAAATTTTTATCTCTGGGATTTGCATTTTGTCAAAGGATTTGCATTATGCAGCATTTGTCAGGATTTTGCCCAAAAGTCTGCATTATATTTTAGGAAAAATTTGCTAATTTGAAAAATACAAGGTAATAGGATTTAAATCCCAGGGGGGAGGTTGGGTTTTTAAATAACAAAGAAGGAAGGGATTTTAGAATCCTGGGAATTTTAATTCTTAGAGAAATCTGCGAACCAAACACAAGAATTTAAATGCAAATCCCAGTGAATCCCAGTAAATCCGCGAACTAAATGCCCCCTAAGTGTATTCATTGCTAAGGACCATTTACAATGATTAATACTAAACGTGGGTGAGTTTTAGTGTGTTTGGGTCTATGCAGTTAATAGCGTCTCGCGGTCGAATAGCGGTCAAGATCGCTATTTGCTATAGCGGTTATCGCGGTGATATAGCAGTGGTATAGCGGTATATATATGTATATTATATAGATATATATGAATACATATATACACATACATATATACATATACATATATATATATATATATATATATATATATATATATATATGAGATCCATTGTGAACAAGTTATTCGTTATGAACGTTGTGAACAAATAAAAAATACATATAATCATTCATGTATATCAACAAGTGTTTGTAACATGATTCATATGATTCAAAAGGTTCATAGAAGTGTCCACAACAAGATTCAGAGCATTCAAAAGATTCATAGTAGTTTTTATAACAAGATGCATAAGAATCAACAAGATTCATAAGATTCGACAAATTCATAGTATTCAATAAAATCCATAAGATCCAATAAGTTAATAGGTTAATAGAAGAGTTTGGTAGTATTTTCAACAAAATTCATAAGATTTAAATTTTATTTTTTTGGTTGTTCACAATGTTCACAACGAATAAAGTGTTCACAAAAGATCTTTAGTCTATAATATATATATATATATATATATATATATATATATATATATATATATATATATATATATATATAATTTAAAAAACATAACATAAAGAACATTACATAAAGAACTAAAGTCATAAGGTAGTAAAGAACTAAGATTATAAAGGTTATCAAATAGAATTTATATAAAAAAAAATTTGTCTGACTGATTGAATCTGGTCCTCATCGACTTGAATTTGCGAATCTCGTGAAGAACACGATTAAATTTGAGAATCGATTGAATCTGGTCCTCGATTAAATCTGGTGAAGAACACGATGACGAATGCTTCTTTAATATCTGGTAACGTCGATTGAAGAACACATTGATTCTTCAAGTCTGCTTCTTCAATTCTGCTTCTATATGTCGCTTATATCTCTCTGGTGTGCATTGACTCATTGGATTTGGTGTGAGCGCATGTGTATTCTATTTGTGTGGACTGGACTAAGGCGGAGCTAGTTAAAAGTAAAAATAGGCTGGACCTTAAAATAACGCTATTTGATACCACTATTTGTGATGAAATTGCGCCCAAATAGCACTAAATAGCGGCGCAAAAGGAGACCGCTAACTGTTACCACTATTTTGTTATACACCGCTAACCGCTATAGCGGCGCTATAACACCGCACTTAACTACATAGGTTTGGGTAAAAACTCGTAGCTTGGAGGTTTCTGCCAACAACGAGTGCGACGCGTGCCCTACTGAACGTCACGCTCGTGTGTTGTTAACTCTGAGCTTTTCAGTCGCCTTTGAAGCACGTACGCGTTCTTACCAAACGCGTCATGCTCGTGGCTTGGGAAGATGACCTATCACTGCCCTTATGAGGGCAATAGAGGCGACAAAAGTCGCCCCTAATACCCTAATATGTCACCCCTGTAGGCTTTAGAGGCGACATGTCGCCCCTAATACTTCTCACTAATGCTCTATTGTTGCCTATATTGCTTGTTGTTGCCTCTATTGAGTCGCCTCTTATGCCTTTTTTTTTAGATACAAAATCTTAATTCCTTTCAAAACAAGAATTTTTTTATAAAATACAAACCTGCTATAATCATTCAACAATAAAATACAACAATATCATAAACACAAAGTATCATACACAAATTAAAGTATCAAGTCATTCAACAATATCATCTAACAATGTCAAAAGTTATTTTACACAAAACAAGAAGACTAAATAAACTATTCGTCATCGTCGTCGTCATCATCATCGTCACCGTCGTCCCCCTCGTTCCTCTGATTGTTGCCACTGATTGTTGCTTGAGTCGAGATTGATCTAATCATTTCTTCTAGTCTAGCTCTAGACTCCGGATTACTAAGAAGCGCATCGAGAAGATTTGTATCCTATACAAATTAATAAGTACAATAATTAACCAAATTGATATAAACTAACAATTAGCAAAGTACATATAGACTTAATGATTACTAGATAACTAGAAAACTACAAAATCATCAATCATCAAGCAATGAAACTATCAATGTATATAAACTATATGAGTACAAAACTATCAAGATATCAACATAAATCAAACAAAAATTATCAAACTATCGAACCATCAACATATGTTAACCAAAGTATGAAACGTTTAAAACTATCAACATATATAAACCAAACTACAAAATTATCAATTATTAAGCTACAAAATTATCAACAAAAACTAAACTACAAAACTACAAACCATCAAACCATCGAACCATCAACATTTATAAACCAAAGTAAAAAAAAAAAAAATGTTTCATACTATTAACATATAAAAGCCAAGCTACCAAACTAGCATGCATTCATCGGTCTATGAGACTTTGCTAAATGAAACGTTTAAAACTATCAACATATATAAACCAATATATAAAATTATCAATTATTAAACTACAAAATTATCAATATATATAAACTAAACTACAAAACTACAAATTATCAAACTATCAAACCATCAACATATATGAACCAAAGTAAAAAAAACGTTTTAAACTATTAACATACATTCTAAGCTCAAACACACACACATTTCACAAAGAGCTGAACAACCACAATATTTGAATGTCAAGTGTTGATCTTAAAAGCCAAGTCGCTGCTAAAAAAAACTCACAATGTACCTCAAACTTATACATACATAATTGTTGGGAAGTTATATTGTTGAGGAATATAATAAGTCTAGGATTTATTTTGTCATTTCTTAATAGTTTGTGATGTGTATATAATAGACAAATATGTACAGTAGTGGTACGGTTTTACAATTGATTGCACGCAATATTCTTGCTTTGTACGAATACATTTTCACCTAGGGTTCAGTGCTTGGAAACTGTATTGTAATTCTTCCATTTTGATCAATACAATCGTTCGGTTAGTTGTGATTTTAATTGTTCTTATTGTTTGATTTGTTCTTGTGATTGATAATTACTGAATAACACTTGGTATCAGAGCCTAAATTATATTCATACTAGTTTATTTTAACAAATGTATAAATTATATCATCAAATTCTAAAAACACATAACAAAATTATATATATGCTAGTTATTATATATATAAATTGTTCCCTAAAATTTTATATATATATATATATATATATATATATATATATATATATATATATATATATATATATATATCAACAAATTAAACCCTAAAATTATACAAAAACACAACAAAAATTATAAATCTACAAATTATACCCTAAAATTACACATTAAGACAAGAAAATTTATAAATCTATAAATTATACCCTAAAATTTATACATAAACCACAAAAATAATAAATCTATAAATTATACCCTAAAATCATAAATAAACACCACAAAAATAATAAATCCACAAATTATACCCTAAAATTATACATAAACACAACAAAAATTATAAATCTATAAATTATACTGTAACACCCGTTAATTTTGAGGTAAATAATTTAATTTTTAGTCGTTTAATTTAAATATTTAGTCGAGAAAATGTGGTTTAAATCATAATCATATTCTTGATTTATATATATATATATATATATATATATATATATATATATATATATATATATATATATATATATATATATATATATAGAAGCTATTAAGTGTATAAGTCAATATGGTGTAGATAAAAAAATAAAAATAATAATAAATAAATAAAAATAAAAATATGCATGTATTGCCTGGATACATCATGAAAGCATAATCATCATCATCATCATCATCCAACCAATATGTATAAATTCCTATATACATGAAAAACCCTAATAACAACTTTCTTCACCTCAAGAACACACACACATATTTCTGAAAATATTGAAGAGTTTGGGGCTGAATTTCAAGGATTTTACACAACAAGTTCATCATCATTTGCATCACCATTGGGAGCTCATTAAAGGTAACAATCCAAACAATAACAAGCATTATATATACATGTCTCAATCATAAAATGCATTTCCGCTTATAGTACAATCTGGAATTTAACATTGAAACAAAGATAAACAACTCTTCCATAATTTTGTTTCAAAGTTTCAAGAACAATAAAATGTATATTTCATGAATTTTGGTTAATGAATCGAAAACTTACAAATAAAATGATTCCAATCAGAAAATAGGAGTAGAAATAAAGAATGTGTGAATGGTGTGGGTTTCGGCCGGAGAGACTGCTGGCGGCGGCACCGCCGCTAGCGGCGGCGGCTGTTTGGGTCAGCAACACCGGACCGCCGACTCTGTGTTTTCTCGTGTGATGTTCGCCCATTTCGTTTCTGGATTCCATTGAGAAAGGCGAGTGTGTGAGTTATAGTAGATGTGAGTGTGGGGAGGATTGGCCGGCAGCCGCTCGGCGGCGGAGTCAGGCACCACCAGCGCCGCCTTCCTTATTCCCTTTTTCTTCGTTTCAGTCGATCGAGCGAGAGAGGAGAGGCACCGGCGACTGCTTCGGTCCTCTTTCTTTTCTTTTCTGCCATGACCGAGAGGGAGAGGGAGAGTGTGAGTGGTGTGTGTGTGTGTAGAGTGGTGTTCGGTGGTGACCGGACCCATGCCGGAACCGCCTTGGCCGGCGACTTTATTCCCTGGCCGGCGCCCCCCTTTTTCTCCTCCTCACCTTTTCCTTTTGGTGGCTGCTAGTGAACCGAGAAGAGAGAGGAAAGGATGGATTAGGGTTTCTTTTCTTTTGCATTCTTTTAAATTGTGTGGGCTTGTGTTTTTTATTTTTTTATTATTCTTTTAATTCTTTTTGGGCTTAAGTTTTTATTTAGTTATAAGTTTTGGGCTTGAACAAATTAATTCTTTTGGGCTCTCTTTTAACAATTATCTTGGGCTAGTAATCATAATAAGAATTAAAATGGTGTTGGGCTTAAGGATTAAATTGATTATGGGTCCATTTTAGTTGATTTAAATAAATTAGGTTTGAGTTAGTTTATTTTTAAAGTCCATTACAAAATTAATGTATTGCGAAACTGTTATTTTTATAATATGAATATTGTGGGTTATATAATATACAAAAAGGATTTGGAATGTAATTAAATAATTTTGGAATATTTAATTGTGTAAATTAAAAAGGGTTAGTTGCGTTCATTTATTTCCTCATTTTAGGCCCAATTTAATTTATCAGTCAAGTAGTGAATTTTGGGTTGTAAATAGTTAAAACCTAAAGGGATTCTATGGGTAAAGTAGTGTGAATTTAAGTATCATATTATAAAAGGTTTCAAATTTGCATTTTTCGAACTAGTCATTGAGCTGTAATTTAATAAATAGAATTACACCGAATTAATCACTAAAATATTAAATTAATAAATGGAATTGGATATTGGACATTTTAAATTGTAAAGTTAAGGATATTGATAAATAGGCAATATACTTTTATATCAGGACTCTAGTAGTTCAGTTGAGACGTGTGGCTCTTGGTAGTGCTTTCAGTGGATATCGAGTTGTCGTTTGGCGAGTACGGATTTGCGAGCACTGTGAGTAATTGATTTAATTTCATGAATGATCATTTATAATGTGTTTGTACTGGTTATCAGTTTCATTTATCTTACCATGCTTATCCATTGCACTGCCATGTTGCCTTTGAAATCTGTTATTCATTTCGTACCCTGAGTTGTGACATGATAACCCTTATTTTCCCCGGTATGCATACTGTGTATTTATGTGATGGTTGCATGCCTGTGTGGCTGCATATAAATTTTATACGCTGTAAGTCGGGAGTGCCGCAAGCTGTGTTACTGTGTATGCATTGCTGGGAAGGCCGGAAGCTACACAGACTACCTATTCATGGACGCACTGCTTGGAAGGCCGGGTGCTACACATGTTGAATTTGTGCCGATACTTGTATCATTCATATTATTCTTGTTTATTTGTGCTATTAAATCTGTTACTCGCTAGGCGACGGCTTACCCCGGTTGTGGGGGCAATTTTTCAGGTTTAGCTGATAAGGGGAAAGCACCTGCTTCAGGGTCAAGGGTTTGAGAGCTCGTGGTATCAGATTGACTTCCGCACTTTTCTGTTATTATTTCTAAAATTGTAATTGGGATCAGTAGATCCCTAGACTTTCAATTTGGTTGTAATAACTAGATTATTTATTTTAGCGTACTCTGAATGTTATGGTTTAGTTTATTATTCACTAATTTGAGGTTTGAACTTAGATAACTTTTGTTATATTGGATTTTGAGGTTTATGTTGCAGAATTATAGCAAAAGCGCCGCGTTATTAGAACGGGGTGTTTCAATATCAGAGCCAGGTTTGGTTTAAGTGAATTAAGTACCTTTTAGGTACTTAGTCTTAAACTGTAGGATGCATGATCACTATTAGCTTAAGTTATGATTTTACGAGTTTAACTCTACCCTGATGGCTTAGGAAATTGGGTACGGTTAAGATAGGACTTAAACTGTAACTTTCATAAATATATAACATGCACCCTTATGAGCAAACCGTAGATACATCAAGCATGTAAAACATAACGAATTCTTAATTTAACTCATAAATTTAATTTTCAGCACTATGGCTGATGACGAGAGCCACAATCATCCACGCGATGAGCAAGTTATCGTAGAGTCAGAGGATATAGAGCATTCTGACGGGGAGCGCGAGGATGAGGATGATTTAAATGATGATATTGGACCCGAGGGAGAGCCGTTGACCCCTCGTGAGACCTGGATGATGAAGTACATGACCCGTTATGTACGAGATGTTATGGATGAGAGTCGCGCGGAGGTGCAGCAGGGTTTTCAGGAGATTCGTGACTTGATTGCTTCATCCCAATCTGATGCGGGAAATCCTTTGGTATCTGCACCTACTGGCGGAGGTAATACTGTGGGGACCGAGACTGGCGGACGACGATCTGATCGTGCTTCGTTCAAGGCCTTTAAGGGGTCTGGGGCGAAAGAGTTTGATGGGACCATGGAGCCTGTGAAGGCTCTGGAGTGGCTCGAGTGTTCAGAGAGGGCATTTCGCCTGAGTCATTGTTTAGAGACTGATATGGTAGAGTATGCCGCAGGGATGCTAGTGGGCCCAGCGTTGACTTGGTGGAAAAATACTTCGAGGGCTATTGGTTCCGATCTGGTGGGGGCGATGACTTGGGCTCAGTTCAGGCAGAGATTCCAGGATCAGTCTGTCCAGCTGACTTGATGAGGGAGATTGAGAGGAAGTTTCTAGCTTTACGACAGGAGGGTCTGACAGTTCAGGTGTATGAGGCTGCGTTCAGGGAGAAATCCCAGTTTGTGACCAGATATGCGATGGATGAGGAGACGAGAGTAGACATGTTCGTGACGGGGCTTCGATCTGAGATCAAAGAATTTGTGGAGATGCAGAGTTATAAGACTCTTGAGGAGGCAGCTATGAGTGCGCGAAAGCGCGAGCGGACGTTGTTGGGTCCTACTTCTACTTCCTCTTTGATGCCACCTCCCAGGAGGTCTCGATCTGACGGTTCATTCCAGAGATTTCAGCCTAGATCATCGGGTTCATCAGCTGGGGCTTCTAGGGGATTTTCTTCTGGGTCATCTGCGCCGAGGAGATTTGCTCCTCAGGGTTCTGGTAAGTTATATCAGGCTACATCTGGATCGCATGGTTCATCTTTTTCTCGACCGCAGCAGCAGCAGCAGAGATCGCAGTCCCAGGCACCGCGAGATTGTCAGAGATGTGGCAGGAGACATTCGGGGACTTGTAGCGGGGTATCTACAGGTTGTCGAGCATGTGGCGATTCACTGCATGTTCGGGCTAACTGCCCGAAGTTTCCACTTACTTGTTATGATTGTGGGGGATCTGGACACATGGCGAGGGATTGCACTCGTAGGGGGCAGAGACAGAGTATGAGTGATAGTACTGCATCAGTGAGCCGCCCAGCTACAGGACAGACTCAGACAAGGAGAGACGACACTGTTAGAGTTCCAGCTCGTGCTTTTCAGATCACGGCAGAGGAGGCCCGCGAGACACCTGACGTGGTTACTGGTATCTTTTTACTTAACACCTTAGCTGCTCGTGTGTTATTTGATTCTGGTGCGAACCGTTCTTTTATATCTGTTGCATTTGCACATCATCTGAGTGTTTCACCTTCTGTGCTACCTGCTCCTATATCTGTTGAGACCGCAAATGGGTCAGTTGTGATGATTTCTGATATTTATTTGGGTTGCATGCTTAGTCTTGAGGATCGTACTTTTACTATTGATCTTGTACCTATGATTATTGGGGGGTTTGATGTGATTGTGGGCATGCATTGGCTGGCTGCCAATAATGCACACATTGTTTGTTCGAGGCGCATGGTTCGTATTCCGAGTGAGCAGGGTCGGGATATTTGTATTTATGGTGAGAGACGGCGGGGTGATTTGGGGTTGATATCTATGGTTAGGGCTCGTCGTTATATGACGCGGGGTTGTGAGTCCTTCGTTGCTTATGTCGTTGATGCGAGCGAGGCAAAGAAGACCGCGGCTGACGTTCCGATAGTGCGCGAGTTTGCTGACGTGTTTCCCGAGGAGTTGCCTGGTTTACCTCCCGTGAGGGAAGTGGAGTTCTGTATTGATCTTGTACCCGGTGCAGCACCGATTGCTCGTGCGCCGTACCGTTTAGCACCTGCTGAAATGCAGGAGATGATGTCTTAGATTCAGGAGTTGTTAGATAGAGGTTTTATCAGACCGAGCACTTCACCTTGGGGTGCTCCGGTTTTGTTCGTTAAGAAGAAGGATGGTAGTTTTCGCATGTGCATCGACTACCGTGAGCTGAACAAGGTGACTGTGAAGAACAAATATCCATTGCCGCGTATAGACGATCTGTTTGATCAGTTGCAGGGTGCCAGTTGTTTCTCCAAGATCGATTTGAGATCTGGCTATCATCAGTTGAGGGTTCATGGCGATGACATTCCCAAGACTGCTTTCAGGACCCGTTATGGTCACTTCAAGTTTTTGGTGATGCCTTTTGGCTTAACCAATGCTCCGGCAGCATTCATGGATATGATGAATAGAGTTTGTCGTCCGATGCTTGACCGATCTGTCATTGTATTCATCGATGACATTCTGGTTTATTCTAAGTCTGAGGCTGATCATGCCGTACATTTGAGGCAGTTGCTAGAATTGCTGAGGAAGGAGAAGCTCTACGCCAAATTTTCCAAGTGTGAATTTTGGTTGCCGAAGGTATATTTATTGATTTATTCTCGAGTCTAATTCCTTTGTGAATTCTAACTTTTCTTTGTTGAGTTATCAGGTTCAGTTTCTTGGTCACACAATTAGTGGCGAGGGTGTATCTGTTGATCAGACGAAGATTGAGGCTATTCGAAATTGGGGACAACCCCGGAATGCTTCAGAAATTCGTAGTTTTCTCGGTCTGGCGGGTTATTATCGGCGTTTTATTCGCGATTTCTCTAAGATCGCAGTGCCCCTGACGGAGATGACGAGAAAGAATGTGAGATTTGTTTGGGGAGAGCCGCAGGAGCAAGCTTTTCAGGAGCTGAAGCGATGTTTGAGTGAGGCTCCGATTCTTTCCTTGCCAGAGGGCAATGAGGATTTCGTTGTTTATAGCGATGCATCTTTACACGGTCTGGGGTGTGTTTTGATGCAACGGGGAAGAGTGATCGCTTATGCCTCGAGACAGCTGAAGGTTCACGAGAGGAACTACCCGACTCATGATTTAGAGTTGGCGGCAATGGTGTTCGCGTTGAAATTATGGAGACATTATTTATATGGCACGAGATGTCAGCTTTTCACCGATCATAAGAGCCTGAAGTACATCTTCGACCAGAAGGAGCTAAATATGAGACAACAGCGTGCCATGGAGTTGATTAAGGACTATGATTGCGAGATCCTTTACCATCCTGGTAAAGCGAATGTAGTCGCTGATGCGTTGAGTCGCAAATCCTATTCTGGTGTATTGTGTTGTGCGACAGCACGTCCTCCTGCGAAAGATTCCATGATTGTAGATCTTTTGAGATATCAGTCTGAGGCATCATCGGCGCCTAGACTCGGTGGTTTGCGAGATATTTTGTTGGCTGAGGCTCATAATTCTCGATTATCTGTCCACCCTGGTACTACGAAGATGTATCGTGACTTACGTTATGATTTTTGGTGGCCCGGCTTGAAGCGGGACGTCGGTCGATTCGTTGAGCAGTGTACTACTTGTTTGCAAGTGAAGGCGGAACATCAGAAGCCATATGGCAGTTTACAGCCTTTACCTATTCCGCAGTGGAAGTGGGAGGAGATTGCGATGGATTTTGTCACTAGGCTCCCAAAGACACAGCGACAGCATGATTCGATATGGGTTGTAGTTGACCGACTTACGAAGAGCGCGCACTTCATTCCAGTTAGGGAGAATTATTTGATGGATCGGTGGGCACAAATTTACATAGACGCGATCATTGCTAGTCATGGGGTGCCTAAGAAGATAGTGTCTGATCGAGATTCGTGGTTTACTTCTCGGTTTTGGCAGAGCTTACAAGACGAGCTGGGTACGCGTGTTACTCTTAGCACGGCGTTTCACCCACAGACGGATGGCCAGAGCGAGCGTACGATACAGACTCTTGAAGATATGCTACGAGTCTGCGTGTTAGAGTTCGGTGGGAACGGTGATACTCATTTGCCGTTGATCGAGTTTTCTTATAATAACTCGTATCATTCTTCTATCGGCATGGCACCGTTCGAGGCATTGTATGGTCGTAGGTGTCGTACACCCACATGTTGGCGAGAGGTAGGTGAGTGACCTATTGGCGGACCCGAGCTATTGCAGATTGCGCACGACAAGATTCAGATTATTCGCGAACGATTGAGGGCTGCTCAGGATCGACAGAAGATGTATTCAGATAAGCGGCATCGGCCAGTGGAGCTTGAGGTTGGTAGCTTTGTGATGTTGAAGGTGTCGCCCTGGAAGGGTATTATGAGGTTCGGCAAGAGGGGCAAGCTTAGCCCTAGATTTATTGGACCCTATCGGATTTCAGAGCGTATAGGTGCACAGGCATACCGATTGGATTTGCCACCAGAGCTGGCCGGTGTGCACGATGTCTTTCATGTCAGCTATTTGCGGAAATGTTTGAAAAATGCCGAGGAGATGGTGCCGACTCAGGATGTTCAGATTGATCAACGACTCAGATATGTCGAGGAGCCCGAACAGATAGTAGATGAGAAGATTAACAAGTTGAAGAATCGACAGATAGAGATGGTCTTAGTGAAATGGCGACATCACCGTGGACCGAATTATACGTGGGAGCCAAAGACGGAGATGATGGTGAAATACCCCGATCTGTTCAAATCTACATGATCTCGAGGACGAGATCAATCCAACTTGTAAGAGATTGTAACACCCGTTAATTTTGAGGTAAATAATTTAATTTTTAGTCGTTTAATTTAAATATTAAGTCGAGAAAATGTGGTTTAAATAATCATCATATTCTTGATTTATATATATATATATATATATATATATATATATATATATATATATATATATATATATATATATATATATATATATATATATATATATATATAGAAGCTATTAAGTGTATAAGTCAATATGGTGTAGATAAAAAAAATAATAATAAATAAATAAAAATAAATATATGCATGTATTGCATGGATACATCATGAAAGCATAATCATCATCATCATCATCCAACCAATCTGTATAAATTCCTATATACATGAAAAACCCTAATAACAACTTTCTTCACCTCAAGAACACACACACATATTTCTGAAAATATTGAAGAGTTTGGGGCTGAATTTCAACGATTTTACACAACAAGTTCATCATCATTTGCATCACCACTGGAGGCTCATTAAAGGTAACAATCCAAACAATAACAAGCATTATATATACATGCCTCAATCATAAAATGCATTTCTGCTTATAGTACAATCTGGAATTTAACATTGAAACAAAGATAAACAACTCTTCCATAATTTTGTTTCAAAGTTTCAAGAACAATAAAATGTATATTTCATGGATTTTGGTTAATGAATTGAAAACTTACAAATAAAATGATTCCAATCAGAAAATAGGAGTAGAAATAAAGAATGTGTGAATGGTGTGGGTTTCGGCCGGAGAGACTGCCGGCGGCGGCTATTTGGGTCAGCAACACCGGACCGCCGACTCTGTGTTTTCTCGTGTGATGTTCGCCCATTTCGTTTCTGGATTCCATTGAGAAAGGCGAGTGTGTGAGTTATAGTAGATGTGAGTGTGGGGAGGTTTGGCCGGCAACCGCTCGGCGGCGGAGTCAGCCACCACCAGCGCCGCCTTCCTTATTCCCCTTTTCTTCGTTTCAGTCGATCGAGCGAGAGAGGAGAGGCACTGGCGACTGCTTCGGTCCTCTTTCTTTTCTTTTCTGCCATGACCGAGAGGGAGAGGGAGAGTGTGAGTGGTGTGTGTGTAGAGTGGTGTTCGGTGGTGACCGGACCCGTGCCGGAACCGCCTTGGCCGGCGGCTTTATTCCCTGGCCGGCGCCCCCCTTTTTCTCCTCCTCACCTTTTCCTTTTGGTGGCTGCTAGTGAACCGAGAAGAGAGAGGAAAGGATGGATTAGGGTTTCTTTTCTTTTGCATTCTTTTAAATTGTGTGGGCTTGTGTTTTTTATTTTTTTATTATTCTTTTAATTCTTTTTGGGCTTAAGTTTTTATTTGGTTATAAGTTTTGGGCTTGAACAAATTAATTCTTTTGGGCTCTCTTTTAACAATTATCTTGGGCTAGTAATCATAATAAGAATTAAAATGGTGTTGGGCTTAAGGATTAAATTGATTATGGGTCCAAATTGATTTAAATAAATTAGGTTTGAGTTAGTTTATTTTTAAAGTCCATTACAAAATTAATGTATTGCGAAGCTGTTACTTTTATAATATGAATATTGTGGGTTATATAATATACAAAAAGGATTTGGAATGTAATTAAATAATTTCGGAATATTTAATTGTGTAAATTAAAAAGGGTTAGTTGCGTTCATTTATTTCCTCATTTTAGGCCCAATTTAATTTATCAGTCAAGTAGTGAATTTTGGGTTGTAAATAGTTAAAACCTAAAGGGATTCTATGGGTAAAGTAGTGTGAATTTAAGTATCATATTATAAAAGGTTTCAAATTTGCATTTTTCGAACTAGTCATTGAGCTGTAATTTAATAAATAGAATTACACCGAATTAATCACTAAAATATTAAATTAATCAATGGAATTGGATATTGGACATTTTAAATTGTAAAGTTAAGGATATTGATAAATAGACAATATACTTTTATATCAGGACTCTAGTAGTTCAGTTGAGACGTGTGGCTCTTGGTAGTGCTTTCAGTGGATATCGAGTTGTCGTTTGGCGAGTACGGATTTGCGAGCACTGTGAGTAATTGATTTAATTTCATGAATGATCATTTATAATGTGTTTGTACTGGTTATCAGTTTCATTTATTTTACCATGCTTATCCATTGCACTGCCATGTTGCCTTTGATATCTGTTATTCATTTCGTACCCTGAGTTGTGACATGATAACCCTTATTTTCCCCGGTATGCATACTGTGTATTTATGTGATGGTTGCATGCCTGTGTGGCTGCATATAATTTTTATACGCTGTAAGTCGGGAGTGCCGCAAGCTGTGTTACTGTGTATGCATTGCTGGGAAGGCCGGATGCTACACAGACTACCTATTCGTGGACGCACTGCTGGGAAGGCCGGGTGCTACACATGTTGAATTTGTGCCGATACTTGTATCATTCATATTATTCTTGTTTATTTGTGCTATTAAATCTGTTACTCGCTAGGCGACGGCTTACCCCGGTTGTGGGGGCAATTTTTCAGGTTTAGCTGATAAGGGGAAAGCACCTGCTTCAAGGTCAAGGGTTTGAGAGCTCGTGGTATCAGTTTGACTTTCGCACTTTGTAAGGTCTAACACTACGAGATCTATCTAGACGCGGAACCGTCAACGAGTGCGGAATCCTCGTTAACGGGTAGACGAAAACAACTCTCACCAAGAAACACGGATTCTATCAGAAGCTGAACGAACGACACACGAACGAACCTACGAACTGATTCTCTCCGAAACGGCACTAACACTGATAATAAACTTGAAATCGCCTTTTGCTTAATCACTCTCGAATTCTGCAAAAGTCTGATAATATTTCGAGTCTATCCCTAATTATAGAGGCTAATTCGAGTCTGACATGGGCCAAACTCGAATCTGGCCCAAGGCCCATTCGATTTTGTCCTCATTGACACTCTCGAATCTGCCTACATTCGAATCTAGGTCCACATTCGAATCTGACACAGATTCGAATGTCAAACCTTATATAATTCGAATCTACTATTGCACATACTCAACTTAGTATTGAAACTTATGTTTTTACCTTATGATTGATTTAATCTTTGATCTTTATGTTTGAACTTCTTGTAATACGTTACATCAAGTTCAAACACACAAACAATAATAAATATCAACCATATATAAACATATATAACAAACACTTGCTAAAACCATAATGTAGGATCACTTAGACTGCTTTCGTCACACAGGGTGTACCAACAGACTCCCCCTTGACGATAGCTTCTAATAATTCACACGTTTGATCAAGAACTTTGTTTATTATTTATTCAAACTACTTCCAGCATACAAGCCCTTTTCAACACATACTTTAACTACATTCTCATATTTCCTAGCCTCACCATCCATATGAGTGTCACTCGAAATCTTATGAGCATGCAAAATTTGAAGATCATCACGAGAAAGGTTTACCAGATGAAGAGGATCATAGATTCTAAGAATCACCTTTTCTTCAAAATCTTCCATCACGGCTTCTCCAGTCTCACTCTCAACATACCACCAATTCAGATTTTTCATGACATTCTGTGGCATAGGCTTGAGCGGCACCTTTCTTAGACACCTTACTGGTTTGTATTGAATCTTCATCCAAGGACGCCCAGTTAGAGGATCAATACGAGAAGGATCCTCTACTCTTCTTCCTATCCTTGTATTCAGGCGTTCAAACTTCCTTGATGTTCCCTCTTTCCTTATGATTCTTGCAATTACATCTGCGTAGGGATCATTGCCAATATTAATCAGTTCTTTCCATGCTAACGCCTTGATCTCAATCTTTGGCAATGAATTAAATGCTTTCAGAGTTCGCCTCAGGTACTGGAGCCCGTCTTTTCTCTTGATTATGAATAGCTGCAGTTCTCGATCAAAGAACCAGCTTAATATGCTTCCTGATAGCTTTCCAGTCCCTGGCACCCTTATCTTCTTTTTCAGCTCTAATTCCTTCTGCTCAGCCCTGAACCACAACTTTCTTTTTTCTTCATTCGTTAGTTCTCTGGCAGGTTCCTCTACTGATGGCTCAACATTTAACGCAGCATTCACCACTTCTATGTTAACAATATCATCTCCTTCTATCACATATGTATCAGTGATAGGATTTTGCTACACGACGATCTCATCAGCTTCATCGTCCTCATCAGCACATACCTCATCATCTGATCTCCAGTCAACAATATCTTCAGGCACAAACTCACCCTCTTCCAGCTCTTCCATTTCATCTTCAAAATCAAAACCCAAATCCATCGGATCGTCATCAAGATCCATGAGAGCATCAATCATCTCACTAATCTCAAAATCCGTAGGCTTAGATGAACTCGCTTCTCCTACTTCTCCTCCTGCTTGACTTGGCTCCCCCTGAGATTAAGCAGCCTGAGCAGCAGAAAAATCTACTGGCTCATCCTGTCTTTGAGAGCTGGGATCATTGCCTTGGTTATCTTCTTCATCATCATCCCTCGGCCTCTGTACTTCTTGATCGCGGCACGACGTCTCCCCCTGAGCCTGTAAATTTTTCATTAACTGCTCAATTAGGGAGCGCATCGTCCTTAGCTCGGCTGCCTGATCAGCGACAAACGTCTTTAACTCTACATTCTCTTCCTGAACTTGTTCCACAATCTTCTTCAAATCGGCATTGTCTTTATTAAGATTTGCATTATGAGTCTGAATTTCACCGATTGCCTTTGTTAGGCTTAAGATTTGGACATTTTGGAAGTCAACGCGAGCTTTAAGCTGCAGAAACCTTTGGTTGTCGGCGTATGTGGTCGAGGTTGATGGGATGGATTGAAGTGGAGTTGGAATGATCGGCGATGGGATGTATGGTTCAACATGAGGTGGTGATGGTGGAAGGGTGGTTTGAGGTTCTTGAGATTGAGGAGTTTGAGTTTGAGGGTTTTCAGATTGTTCTGCTGAAGCGGAAGACGATCCTTGCATAAATCTGTGACGCTTGGCCCGTTGCCTTGTCACTAACGGAGCAATTTCTTCTTCTTCAAAATCGGATTCATCAGACTCTCTTGTTACTCTCCTCCTTGAAGCTTCTTCATTGACTACCAACCTTGATCCATAAGTTCCAATTTGAACATGAGGTTCTGTAGACACTGACTCTGGAGCTTCAACTTCTATCTCCTCCATCTCTTCTGACTCAGTGGCAGATGATGACTCATCATTACCAGTCTGCTCTGGCACATATTTGTCAACATCTCTCAGCACATCTTCTTCTCCCTCTGGAGGCTCAAGTAATTCTCCCACCAACGCTGCAGATATTTCTTCATTGGCGTTAGGTCCTGCTTCCCAAATTTCATATAGAGTCTGGCACAACTGATCAGCTTCACTTGGGACATTCGACGGCCCTGCTTCTTGTACCTCTGGCTGCTGACTCGTAGAAGGCCTTGATGCCTGAGTCTGACTCGCAGAAGCTCTTTGTCTTCTCCTTTGAGGTTGTGCTCGCGGTTGTTGTCTTTGTTGTTGTGGTGGCTGTCTGGCTTGAACTTCCACTTCTCCTGCCCAGTTGGCAGTATCAGGTGCTTCAAAATTCCTATCCAAGACAGCTCCAAACATCGGTCGCTCAACTGGAACCGCCAACTTTCCTCTGTGCGATGAACAATCAGCAAAAATCCTATTATCCATTACTGCTACGCTTTGAATTTCATTTTGCTGAGGCAAATTCGGCAAGAAATGCCTGATTAGCATCATTATGAACCGAGGATACAGCAGAAATTGTTGCTGCTCTGGAGCGGTGATTTGATGTACGAATTCGGAGAAAAACATTTCCGAAAAGCTGAAAGGCCGATTATATACTAAGGCGATCATCCCAGATTGGATCTTCGAGACTATATAGTCAAAACCGGCTTTCTTAGCTGCAAAACAAACCATGAAAACATGAGCCAAAAATCTCCATTGGCCAATAAGCCCGCTCTTCATATAAGAAGTCTTTGTAACATCCAGGCTGTAACCCATTCTCTGAAAGGCCACTTGCCTAATACTTAGAGGAAAATCAATAGGCCCAGATTCTTCTTCCTAAGAGCCTAGCTGCAACACTTGACGCAGCATATCAGCAGAGAACACCAACGGTTGCCCTGCGATCCTTGTTCTTAGCACTGTCTGGGTGAAAGAGCAGTCCTCCTGAAGATGATCATAAAATTGGCAAACATAGGGAATTACAATCTGAATATTATGGGATAAGGCAAATGCAATCCTAGACTCTACTAGGAAATCCAACATTTGTCGAAAACCCTGCGCCTCAGGGATATGATGGTCGGGGTGAATGACCATATTGTGCTTCGGCACAAAAACTCGAACAGCCATATCTGCACAATAGATAAACTATTAGAATTAATAAAAATCAATAAACTTGCCTAAATTCAAATTTGTTTTATTTTGAACTTGATTAAGTACAAAATCCAACACAAAAGAATTTCTACAAGTTTAATAAAATTTAAATTAAATAATGCAAATAAAAGACAGATTCGAACAGACAGATTCGAATAGTCCCCCTTTTCGAGTTTAATGTCATACTCGAATCTAGTGACATTCTCAAGTGTACTGACAGATTCGAGAACCGTCTGGAACAGATTCGAAGCCGTCGGCCTAACTCAACAACAAATCCCATGATTTTAACCTTTTTGGACTCAGAAAATTACATTCATTAGTCCTACTAGTTACTAATCACAGATATGTGTATTTAATTTGACTATTTATCGGTCCAAACTTTGTAATTTTGGAAAACACGGCTTAGACCCATAAACCTTCAAAAATCGATGATTTTGGCTTAAATGGTGTATAAAACTACATAAATCTTGTACAACGAAGTTGATTATACCTAGAAGTATCAGTAGAATCGAAACACCAAGCAAGAAACTCGACAAATTGTCGTTTTTGTAGAAAACGATAGATTCGAGGAAATATATTCGAGGTCGCCGGATAGATTCGAGAGGGTAGATTCGAAAACAGATAGAAGTAATGACAGTTACTGTTACCTATTTATAATACCAACCTTCGAATCTATGGCCAGACTCGAATCTACTGACAGATTCGAAACATCCCAATTTCGAGTCTGTCCTAAACTCGAATAACACCAAACACTTAGAAAAATTTCGAAAATTTTGAAATAACTTCAACTTTTTCAACCTTTTCTACGGTATTGTGTAACGAGATAAACTATGCCAATTCTTTTACCCTAAGCACAAGATTTTTCACGCAGTGTTTATTTTATCCAACTATGAATGCACCCTCAGTAATTTTTGACCTTTTACCTAAGTAAAAAATAGAATAAAATAAAATAAAATAAAATAAAATAAAATAAACTAAGGTAAAATAAAATTTTTGACCAAAAAATTTAACTTAGACTTAAACTATACTTATTAAAATTTACAACCTAAGCTAAACAGTAAACAAAATATTTTTGATGAGTATAGTCAAAGAAAGGTTCAATCAGATAGCGGTGTCTGATACTCACTCTCGGTACTTAAACTTTCACACTTAGGAATTTTTGATTCCTTTGATTGTTTGTCGTGAAATACCCATTTAGCCGATTGTTGGTATTTACCCCTTTAAACATTCTACATTTCGGAATATCCCTTGGCATTTTTATTTATCATGAAATTATCTTACGTGACTCAGACATAGACATACTTTTATGATCAAGGCATACAGACAAAGATTTTAACTTGTTGGTATTTGCAAACTTTCTTTAAAAGACAAACATCGGACACAGGTCTGTATTTTCATACAACAAAGTGTCTTAATTTGACTTAAAGTTTATTATTAAAGCTAGCAAGACAGCGGTGACAGGTCTGTACCGACGTACAACAAAGCAACGTATCTTGCTAACCCGAATCTAAACAGAGGCAACAGGTCTGTACTTACGTACAACAGAGTTACATGTTTTCGACTCTCAATGTTATATGATTTTTCTATTCTTTCCAATTTCAGATGTATTTGATGTTGCTATACATCCCCAGAAAGTTTGCATACCTCATTTAGACTCAAAGTTTGTATGTCTTGTACATAAAAATTAAGACCGATTGGTCGTACATCTAAGTTAGTGACACGTTTGACTTTTTCTTGAATATTTTATTTGCCTTGAGACTCCCTATATGTATTATGCCTACCAACACATCAAACTAAACTAAAGTATAACACTTAGAATTTTAGTTGCATTTTGTGTGAAAGCCTAAACACTTAGGGTTTGTAACGACTGTGCTAATTTTCGTCACTTTGTTACCCGCGAATGATACAAATCCCCGATTCCCACCCTTGAAGTCTGTAAGGAGACTTTGTTCCCCTGTCATGTGCCTGGAGCATCCACTGTCGACGAACCATTTGTTGTTTGGACCTGTGGTAATCTCCTGCACATGAAAGAAAATAGGTTAGTTATCACGGGGAACCCAAGCCATGACTGACTTGGTTATACCATTCTCGTCCACATACTTAAACTCTTTCAAATACCCATCTCGCCTTTCAGATGACTTGGGTCGTTGAACAGGAGTTTGTTGTGGTGCCGAGTGATGTAAAATCACTCTTTGCCTTTGAGTAGGCATTTGTTGTGGAGCTCTAGAATAATTCCTATTATATTGCATTTCAGACTGTGATCCCTGAGCTCTTACCGGTGCGTAATGTCTAACAGGAGTATGAGACCTAACTGGAGTGTATGCCCTGCTAGGTGTTGTGCTCCTAGAGACTTGTTGAGGTGCTGACCTAGATTGATTAATGACCCGATTCGGTGAATTTGTCCTAACCACTTCCTTTGGTCCAACCTTTACCGGTGTTTGTTTCACAACTTGTTTTGGTGCGGCCTGCACAGTTTTCTCGGTACTCTGAGAACTACTAGTGCTTGCCACATTTGTTGAGGGCTTAACAGGTGTTGGGTTCACTGTCTTAGGTGTAACTTCGGCTTTCCTAAGCGGACAGTGAGAAGCAACATGCCCCTTTTCATGACATCTAAAGCAAGACATCTTATCTATGGACTTCTTGTGTGTTCCCTTAGACTTAGGTGTCTCACTAGTGTCTTGGTCCTGTTGAACATCTATCGCGACTGGTTCCTCGTCCTGATCATTAAAATCAATTTTATGTTTTCCTGCAAGTGTTTCACTGGAGGAAGACACAAATTTGACTTTCTTAACCTTGACGGTTGTGTCAGTCACCTTAGGTGTATTTTCTACTACAGGCTCAGGTGTCGGTGTAGGGATGTCCTCTAAGTCTACTGATTTATCAGTTTTCTCCTGAGGCTGAGGCACATAGTTTGCATTAAAAGGTGGAGGAATTTCATGAAATCCTAGACCTACAGGCTTTTTAGACTGTCTTTGAGCATCTAAAACTTTCCCTAGGTTCAGGCTTGAATTCCTAAACTTTTCTAACTTACTATTCGCCTCGGCTACCTTTACCTTTGTTTCAGCTAGCTCTATGTCTTTGTCCTTAAGAGTTTTGGTCAAGGCCTCTACATGCTCATACATAAGCTCTAACCTAACACACTGCTCACTCAGTTTGTCTTTCAGAACTATTACATCTTGAGCATCAGCCTTAAGTTTTTCCTTAAGATCTTGCTTAATGTCGTTTAGGCTAGCATTTTCAGTTTTTAAAGACTCATTTTGAGAAGTTATGGTTTTTTGTGATTCTAAGACTAGATTTAACCTATCATTAGAATTAACACACAATACACATAACTCATGAAAAAGAGAGTAAGTCAGACTAACCTTTGTGTGGTCGGATTCCACATTGGCCATTTTAGCGGCAAACTCCAGAACTGTCTGATCATTCGTCTTCTCCACCCACATCGGACTGCTGTCCCTTGTGGTCTGCTCTTCTCCTTCACACCCATTCTCCGTGACTTCAGCCATAAAAGCCCGAGCATTTGATTCTGGATGTGAGCTCCAGTCGTAAGTACCATCTAGCTGTCTGTCTGATGTGACATTTGATAGAAGACCAGCTAGATTGGCTTGACCGGCAGATGAACTCGGAAGATATCGTTGTTGAGACTGATTCTGAAACTGTCCCAGATGCTGACTCTGCCCTTGGTACGTATCTACCTTCGGTCTCTGGCATTCTCTGGCGAAGTGTCCCAGACCTTGACAGTTGTAGCACTTTACTTTGGACTTATCAAATCCAATCCCCTTGTTGTTCATTGTCAGATTCCTCCCAGTTCTTTTGATGAATCTTTTAACCCGTTGGGTTACCATGGCCAGTTTCCATTTAAGATCCATTTCCTCAAGATCATCAGGGTCGACCTGATCGTAGTCTTCATCCCAGAGAGCAGGATCGTTTATCTTCCCCTGAACGCAGTTCCCGTACGCGGCCACAAATGAAGCAAGCAGATTCAAATGTTCTTCCGCTGATTTTGCGCTCATGGGCATCTTAGAGTAGCTCTGAGATGTCATCGCCTGTGCTGCTTGAGGTTGCTGTTCTTCTGATCTTCCCAATCCTAAGAACGCTCGATTCAATGTGTCATCAGACTCTGCTGGTGACGACGTTTCTCCGGTGAAAAACGCTGTAGCAGTCTTCAGATCGGTGGTCGCTGAAGGTTTTGTTGATTTTCCAAAATACATTGCTGGATTCTGGACTTGTTCGTAATCAGTTTCGGCCTTCAGTAGCTCGAAATGATAAGCTCTCAACGTTCCCACAATATCTTCCAGAGATTGGGTGTAATACTTATCCTCATTAAGCTTTATCATTGCCACATACATAGCCCATTTGGCTGGTAAGGCATCAAGAAGCTTATTGTTCTTGTCGGTGTCAGTATACTCAATCCCGTGACTTTCAAGCTCTGTCAACAGATGATAGAACCGGGTGATTGTATCATCCAGCTGTTCATCCTTTAACGCCTTGAAAATCGCAAACTGTTGTTTCAACAACTCCGTACGCTTTCGACGAACCCTAGGATTACCCTCACACCTCTTTTCTAGTGACTCCCAAAGTTCCTTAGACGTCTTTTGAGTTCTAAATGTGTGTAGTATATCCTGAGGCAACGCCATTCTAATTATCGAAAACGCTTTGTTCTCGGCTTCATACAGTTTCTTATCATCCTCCTTCATCATTTGGTATGATAAGACTCTCTGACGGCCTTCAACTTCAGAGATTGGTGGAATGTATCCTTCGTCGATACATACCCACATGCGCATATCATTAAAACGCACGAAATCGGTAAACCGATCTTTCCACCAATAGTAATCCTCGAGTTTCATCAACTTAGGCGGAGTGTTTGCCTTCCCGACCTCGTGGTCCATTTCCAGGAATTTTTGAAGATTTGACATCTTTTCAAAAGGAATTGAATTTGAACTTAAATAATTTAATTCGAAACTGACTTAAGCTAACTCTTTAGAATCTAGGTAGATTCGAATCTAAGTTAGATTAAATCTTTTGGGATTAAATTCGACTAAGTGTTGAAATTCAATTAAATTCGAAATTATGTCAGATTCGAAAAGTCCTCAGATTCGAAGGTCAAGACAAACTCGAAGACACAGTAGATTCGAAACCCTATTCGAAACTAAACTAAACTCGAAGCAAACTCGAATGTAAGTAGACTCGAGACCTCTATCGAATGTAGCACAAACTCGAATTAGATTCGAAAACACACTGTATCAGACTCGAAAGGAGCGTATTTGGTTAGACTCGAGACTAAGTGTAACCCTAATTACCCCTAATCAGAAGCTGAACGAACGACACACGAACGAACCTACGAACTGATTCTCTCCGAAACGGCACTAACACTGATAATAAACTTGAAATCGCCTTTTGCTTAATCACTCTCGAATTCTGCAAAAGTCTGATAATATTTCGAGTCTATCCCTAATTATAGAGGCTAATTCGAGTCTGACATGGGCCAAACTCGAATCTGGCCCAAGGCCCATTCGAGTTTGTCCTCATTGACACTCTCGAATCTGCCTACATTCGAATCTAGGTCCACATTCGAATCTGACACAGATTCGAATGTCAAACCTTATATAATTCGAATCTACTATTGCACATACTCAACTTAGTATTGAAACTTATGTTTTTACCTTATGATTGATTTAATCTTTGATCTTTATGTTTGAACTTCTTGTAATACGTTACATCAAGTTCAATCACACAAACAATAATAAATATCAACCATATATAAACATATATAACAAACACTTGCTAAAACCATAATGTAGGATCACTTAGACTGCTATCGTCACACAGGGTGTACCAACACACTCATCTGTTATTATTTCTAAAATTGTAATTGGGATGAGTAGATCCCTAGACTTTCAATTTGGTTGTAATAACTAGATTATTTATTTTAGCGTACTCTGAATGTTATGGTTTAGTTTATTATTCACTAAATTTGAGGTTTGAACTTAGATAACTTTTGTTATATTGTATTTTGAGGTTTATGTTGCAGAATTATAGCAAAAGCGCCGCGTTATTAGAACGGGGTGCTTCAATATCAGAGCCAGGTTTGGTTTAAGTGAATTAAGTACCTTTTAGGTACTTAGTCTTAAACCGTAGGATGCATGATCACTATTACCTTAAGTTATGATTTTACGAGTTTAACTCTACCCTAATGGCCTAGGAAATTGGGTACGGTTAAGATAGGACTTAAACTGTAACTTTCATAAATATATAACATGCACCCTTATGAGCAAACCGTAGATACATCAAGCATGTAAAACATAACGAATTCTTAATTTAACTCATAAATTTAATTTTCAGCACTATGGCTGATGACGAGAGCCACAGTCATCCACGCGATGAGCAAGTTACCGTAGAGTCAGAGGATATAGAGCATTCTGACGGGGAGCGCGAGGATGAGGATGATTTAAATGATGATATTGGACCCGAGGGAGAGCCGTTGACCCCTCGTGAGACCTGGATGATGAAGTACATGACCCGTTATGTACGAGATGTTATGGATGAGAGTCGCGCGGAGGTGCAGCAGGGTTTTCAGGAGATTCGTGACTTGATTGCTTCATCCCGATCTGATGCGGGAAATCCTTTGGTATCTGCACCTACTGGCGGAGTTAATACTGTGGGGACCGAGACTGGCGGACGACGATCTGATCGTGCTTCGTTCAAGGCCTTTAAGGGGTCTGGGGCGAAAGAGTTTGATGGGACCATGGAGCCTGTGAAGGCTCTGGAGTGGCTCGAGTGTTTAGAGAGGGCATTTCGCCTGAGTCACTGTTTAGAGACTGATATCGTAGAGTATGCCGCAGGGATGCTAGTGGGCCCAGCGTTGACTTGGTGGAAAAATACTTCAAGGGCTATTGGTTCCGATCTGGTGGGGGCGATGACTTGGGCTCAGTTCAGGCAGAGATTCCAGGATCAGTACTGTCCAACTGACTTGACGAGGGAGACTGAGAGGCAGTTTCTAGCTTTACGACAGGAGGGTCTGACAGTTCAGGAGTATGAGGCTGCGTTCAGGGAGAAATCCCAGTTTGTGACCAGATATGCGATGGATGAGGAGACGAGAGTAGACATGTTCGTGACGGGGCTTCGATCTGAGATCAAAGAATTTGTGGAGATGCAGAGTTATAAGACTCTTGAGGAGGCAGCTATGAGTGCGCGAAAGCGCGAGCGGACGTTGTTGGGTCCTACTTCTACTTCTTCTTTGATGCCACCTCCCAGGAGGTCTCAATCTGACGGTTCATTCCAGAGATTTCAGCCTAGATCATCGGGTTCATCAGCTGGGGCTTCTAGGGGATTTTCTTCTGGGTCATCTGCGCCGAGGAGATTTGCTCCTCAGGGTTCTGGTAAGTTATATCAGGCTACATCTGGATCGCATGGTTCATCTTTTTCTCGACCGCAGCAGCAGCAGCAGAGATCGCAGTCCCAGGCACCGCGAGATTGTCAGAGATGTGGCAGGAGACATTCGGGGACTTGTAGCGGGGTATCTACAGGTTGTCAAGCATGTGGCGATTCACGGCATGTTCGGGCTAACTGCCCGAAGTTTCCACTTACTTGTTATGATTGTGGGGGATCTGGACACATGGCGATGGATTGCACTCGTAGGGGGCAGAGACAGAGTATGAGTGGTAGTACTGCATCAGTGAGCCGCCCAGCTACAGGACAGACTCAGACAAGGAGAGACGACACTGTTAGAGTTCCAGCTCGTGCTTTTCAGATCACGGCAGAGGAGGCCCGCGAGACACCTGACGTGGTTACTGGTATCTTTTTACTTAACACCTTACCTGCTCGTGTGTTATTTGACTCTGGTGCGAACCGTTCTTTTATATCTGTTGCATTTGCACATCATCTGAGTGTTTCACCTTCTGTGCTACCTGCTCCTATATCTGTTGAGACCGCAAATGGGTCAGTTGTGATGATTTCTGATATTTATTTGGGTTGCATGCTTAGTCTTGAGGATCGTACTTTTACTATTGATCTTGTACCTATGATTATTGGGGGGTTTGATGTGATTGTGGGCATGGATTGGCTGGCTGCCAATAATCACATTGTTTGTTCGAGGCGCATGGTTCGTATTCCGAGTGAGCAGGGTAGGGATATTTGTATTTATGGTGAGAGACGGCGGGGTGATTTGGGGTTGATATCTATGGTTAGGGCTCGTCGTTATATGACGCGGGGTTGTGAGTCCTTCGTTGCTTATGTCGTTGATGCGAGCGAGGCAAAGAAGACCGCGGCTGACGTTCCGATAGTGCGCGAGTTTGCTGACGTGTTTCCCGAGGAGTTGCCTGGTTTACCTCCCGTGAGGGAAGTGGAGTTCCGTATTGATCTTGTACCCGGTGCAGCACCGATTGCTCGTGCGCCGTACCGTTTTGCACCTGCTGAAATGCAGGAGATGATGTCCCAGATTTAGGAGTTGTTAGATAGAGGTTTTATTAGACCGAGCACTTCACCTTGGGGTGCTCCGGTTTTGTTCGTTAAGAAGAAGGATGGTAGTTTTCGCATGTGCATCGACTACCGTGAGCTGAACAAGGTGACTGTGAAGAACAAGTATCCATTGCCGCGTATAGATGATCTGTTTGATCAGTTGCAGGGTGCCAGTTGTTTCTCCAAGATCGATTTGAGATCTGGCTATCATCAGTTGAGGGTTCATGGCGATAACATTCCCAAGACTGCTTTCAGGACCCGTTATGGTCACTGCTTTCAGGACCCGTTATTTTTCTTTCCTCTTTCCCGTTATGGTCACTTCGATAGAGAGAGTGGGAGGGGGAGCTATGCGTTGTGCTACTACTATGAATGAAATGGAAGAACAAATTTTGGGGGTAAAAGAGGGGGAAGCGGGGGAAAAGTGGCCGCGTTTTTTTATTGCCAATAGGGGCGATATGGGGTATTTGAGGCAACATTATATCGCCCCTATTGCCTGTCGCATCTGTTGGCACTAATTCTTGTAGTGATGAGTAGAAAACTCACAATAGATTCTTGTGCTTATACCTTATCCTTAAGGTGCTAATAAGTAATAACACCCAACAACGAAGCCTTTAATAATTAATATTTTATAACAACTGTCTCACATCTATAGAATATTAATAAGCTAACTAGAATTGAAGTTTAACTAATTGTTATGTTGTGTTAGGCGGATCATATGGATCCCGAACATTTAATAGATTTGGATCTTGAAGAGGACCTAGAAGAGGACCTAGAAGAGGAGTTGATGGCAGATAATTAATTAGCATGGGAACGTATCCGCCCTATAGCCCGACTCATTCCCTGTCATCGTCTGAAACTAAAGACGGGTTGCAAGTTGTTGAAAACTTAAAAGAAAAGCTTACAGGTAAAGAAACTCAGGACTTTCAAAGTTATAATGTTGAAATTACTCTTAGCCTAAAAGGTGCTCTTATGGAAGATTTTGAAGAACGACAAATTAAGTGGTTCAAGGAACGAAAAGAACTGATTAGGGTGATAGAGGAAAAAGATAGAGAGATCGAGCATCTGAAAGCTTCTATGTCGAAAGTGGTATATAAGGTTATCGAACCAGGGACCTGGAAAGAGGAAAAGAAAAATAATAGAAAAGAGAAACAATCATGTTTGTAGGCTTGACTAAGTAGTGGAGGATGAAAGGCGCTGAGTCCCTTGATAGATACTTTTAAGACTTCTGATTTTTTAAAATGTATGAATGGATTGCTGTTGTGAAGGTTAACTTCTTTTACTATTATTTTAATATTAACTGTTTGAATGCTTGCATATGTTAATAATCAATAATAAACTATTGGGTAAACTAATAATTATATGGAGCTCGAAGTAAGGAATTATAGCATAAGGGTTGAGATATTAGTTGAACCATACATAACATTAAGTGATAAGTCATCATCTAATTATAGACTTCTTTATATATAAAGTTGAAGTTATGAGGTATGGTGAATCAAGAAAGTCAGGACAACCTTCGTTTGGATTGAGATTAAGAACGTTGAAAGTGAAGGATAACACCAAGAAATGAATAATGAGGAATACGTAGATGATGACTATGCTTAGAATGTTAACGATTATGAACATCTTCATAAGGAGGATTCGAATCTGAGTTTGAATCGGAGCGAGTGCCCACTACTACAAAAAAAACTTTCAACCCCTCCTAATAGAACCCGGTTATCCCAAAGAAGACTAAAAAATCAGGGTAAAAAGCATGCTGCGTTTATTTGTAAACAACGACCTCAGTTTTTTCCTAATGAACCGGGGTTATAGATGGTCATTAATATATACCACGGTCCTTTCTAGAAACACCTGGGTTTAATCAATGTTAATTTTTCAAGGAGATTACTCCCGCCCATCCCACTCAATTAACATTTCACATATCTCTCTTCTCGTGCCCTAGCCCTGACGATTACTTTCCCTCTCTTCTTCTGCCCTAGCGATTCGTTCTAATTTCTCCCTTCAGACTTCGTCGGTTATGGCGCTGCTCAGGCGACAGCCTATTCAGGCGGAACTCTGTGCTGACCACTCTGTAACCTAGTTCTTGATTAGTGGTGCTATCTCACAGATCAGTGGAGAGATCAAACGGTCCCCTCCAATTTGATGAAGGTACCATACCCTCATATCCAACCAGGTTCATATTTTATCTTCTCTGATAGGCTCTATCCCACTTTCGCTCACCCTTACATCGCTTCCGTACATTGATTTTGTCGATGCCCTAATCCTAAGCCCAATCATGGAAGTGATTCAATCCCGAGCCCTATTCCATCGTTGAGCATTGCACTATTAGAGACACACCATCCAAGGTTTGATTTTCATAGGGTCTCAGATTTTTTAATTTCTGTATATGAATTGATTTCTTTATTTCTGTATATGAACTATTTCTTGTTTCTATGCATTACTAAATTCTGCAACTGTAGATGAATCAATGGATGTAAAAAATTTGCATTTCCTTGAATGTGGCTTCAGAAAGGTGGAAATATTACAATTGAAAAATAAATAGATATATGACTAAATTCTACAGCTATGCTCCACTCAGCAACTGCCTTCACCATTGTTGTAGCTACTTTAGTTGTATCCTTACTGATTAGTTATTTTATTTGGAATCTGTTATGGGTTTTCTTGTCTGTAAGGATAAACAGGTGATACTTTTTCTACAAGAACATACCAGTGACATGGCAAAATAAGGTTATCGAGATATATGGGAACTTGAGGTAATTTGAACTACATTGGCTTGAGGCTTTATGACTAAATCCAATAATTATGTGCATTTCATCTTGTTAAGAACTCTAAGTTGAATGTTGTTGTTTCCGTGTACAAGACTTATGAAGACATACTAATTCAATACAAGGTATTGTTTCCATTCTCAATGTGGTTTAAAGTTTTTTTGATTTGACGAGTGTTTTTTTTAATTGTATAACAGATTGATTGGTTATTGTAATGTGTCATTTGGCATCTGATAAATTCTGTTTTGATGATTGAAATTTAGTACATCACTGATAATTTTTTGTTAGGAAAGTTCCCCTATATGATAAGATGCTTGAACTAGTTCTTTTGGGTTAAGGTGTTGTAGCGTAATGCTTTCTGCCCTTTCTATTCTCTTTCTCAAACCCAAAATGAATCTACATTTGATGGCCTGTTATAGTTTCTTTTTTTTTTTCCCTCCAATTATAAGTAGCTATCGCATCTGTTCTGAATCTCAATCTGACTTCGATTATAGACAGGTAAGTGTGGTTGCTGTTTGATTTTTCTGCTTCTATATGCTCTGTTACATAGTATTCGAGTTTTCTGCTTCTAAGACAGTCAGTGATAATAGTTCAGATGATGTTAAGGAGGTTTTTTAATCATTTTAACATGAGTAAATACGAATTCCTTTGCAGTTGCTACACTCTTTGATTTATATATGTTAAATTTATATTTCCTTTGTTTCTATACTCTTCGATTTGCTTACCATGGTTCTTTTCTTTATGTGAAAAGGTTTTTATATAAGTTTTTGCAGTTATGTTTCTGGAAATGGCAACATTTCATTAAAAATTATTGACAGCTTCTTGTATTAGTAATAGTGCTACAATATTTTAGAAAAAAAAATAATACTTTTTACCCCGATTTTTAATAATAAACATGGGCTGAAACGCATAGAAATAGAGAGTTAAAAACTTTCAAACCCGGTTGTTTTACTAAGGAACCGGGATTAAAAACCTATCTACCCCGGTTATAAAACCGGGGATTATGTCATATATCAACGGCCTACCCCCCATTCTACACGGTTAAATAACCGGGGTCTATTACTAAAACAACCGGGGTAAATGGGTATTTTTGTAGTAGTGACCACCTCTAGAGACACATATCATGCAATGTGTCCCCCGACTACTAAGGACGACTATGGCTAATAGCCACATGGAAACTCAAAGGGATTTCAAAGAGATAAGGTTTAAGGAGAAGAATGTCTCTGGGACGTTAGGAGAAGATATTGTGAAAAACTTACGTGGCATATGTTTGTTAAGAGGTCTAGGGAGCAATTTTGCCCTAAGGATGCAATTAAGGTTGTTGGAATTTCGTTAATTTATGAACAATAAAAAATTTATGCATAGCAGAAACAAATCTAACAAACACACAAGATCGCATCAAGATCATTAACATGATAAGATGAACATTAAATAAGAATTGCACCTTATCGAGCTTTTAGATCTTTAAAAGCAATAAGAAAACTCTTTAGGATGTTAGGTGTCCACCGGTGATGACACGATCGAGCTAGTGTCGGATGATCGATTAACTGAACCAAAAACAAAATTTTTGGGTGAAGCCGACGTTGGGATTTTTGGCTTTCACTCTTGGTCGAAATCTCTCATTTTTTGTGGTGTTAGAAAAAATTAATTATAATTATGTTAAAAATATAAAGTTGCATTTATTTATGTTTATAGATATTTGAATAAACTAATTGTATTTATCTATTATTTTATTTTATATTAAAAATAATAATCTTGTATTTATCTTTTTTGGTGAAATGTGGTAACGCCACGTGGCAAATTGTGTTCTCTTTTATTATATATAATAATAGATAGATTTGTGAACTTTATAAAACTAACAAAGTCTCCCACTTTAATTTTTTTTATAAAGTCGAAAGACACACACACACACACACACACACACACATATATATATATATATATATATATATATATATATATATATATATATATGTGTGTGTGTGTGTGTGTGTGTGTGTGTGTGTGTTTGTGTGTGTGGGGGGGATCATTGCAGAACCTAAATTTAGTGTAGAACTGTAGAACCAATATCATCCATAAATTAGATTAATCTAGTGGTCTTGACTAAAAGAGTCAAGTTTGGAATTAGTGAAAAAAAAAATTAGTAATAGTGATATTTTAATTCTTTGAGGGGTAAAAAAGGAAAAGATTAGAAATAGCAAAAAGATTGACATTAGCAAAATAAATATCTTTTTTCTTTAAATTAAAATAACATTAATATGAATAATTTTTAAATCAAAAAAATTATACCATCAACCTCGCGGCCAGGATTTGCTCCAAACCAGAATGTTCAAATTCTTCAGAATCCTCGCCATCAGCAACAATATCAGGGGCAGGACCAAAACACTTCTTCTCAGGAGAAGCTGAGTTTGGAAGAGATGATGGCAAAGTACATGGCCAAGCAGTCTGTAATTAATCGTAATCAGCAATCAGCGTTGAAGAATCTCGAGAATCAACTTGTCAAATGGCTAAGACATTGAATGAGAGGTAGTCAGGAGAGCTTCCTAGTAATACAATTTTAAATCCAATGGGAGAAGCAAATATTGTTGTGACAAGAAGTGGAAAGACAACCAAAGGTCCTGAACCGTCAACCCCCCCCCCCCCCCCCCCTTCCTCCTTTTTCACCCTCAGCTCAGAAAGGGCCGAAGACTACTAGGGACCAGGTGCATCAACCAACATCATGGAGTCACGCACAAGTCCCATCTCCAAAATTCACTGCAACAAATCCTTACCAGCCACCTATCCCATATCCTAATTGGTTTAATAAAGAGGTGCAAGATAAGCAGTATGACAAGTTTTTGGATCTGTTTAAATATTTGCAGTCAATATTCCATTTGTTGATGCAATTACACAGATGCCTAAGTATGCCAAGTTCCTGAAAGACCTATTTTCTAACCGTCAGAAGCTTGAGGATCTAGCTACAGTTGAGATGAATGATGAATGTTCGGCTATCCTCCAGAACAAGCTTCCATTTAAGCAGGATGATCCGGGTGGTTTCATGATACCTTGTCATATAGGGCATCTCCATGTTACTAATGCTCTTGCTGATCTGGGTGCTAGCATTAATCTCATGCCTTCTTCGTTATATGCTCGGTTATGGTTAAGAGATCCTAAACCTACACACATGAGTATTCAGCTAGCCGATATATCAGTTAAGTTCCCACATGACGTTGCTGAGAATATGCTGTTGAAAGTGGATAAGTTCGTTTTCCTTGTCGACTTTGTGATCATGGACATGAGCGAAGATTGCACTACACCTCTCATTCTAGAAAGACCTTTCCTAGATACATCTCGCGCTGTCATTGATGTATTTGATAAGAAGCTTACGCTTCGGGTTGTGGATGATCGGGTCAGTTTTGACATAGATAAGGTGATGTAAAAGCCTAATGAGACTGCTGAGTCCATTTGTTTTGTTAGGTCTTCACACTTATCTGATAGAGATCATTATCCAGAGGATGATGAGAAGTTGTTGAAGTCATTGTTGTCGAGATATGAGACGTCTATATCACCAGATGTAGATGATTGTATTGCAGATGATAATTTAACCTCATATCCAATATCCTTAGAGTCTGATTTTAATGTTCACTCTGAAGATCTTGTTGATTTGTGTGCGGCTGATACATCTCCGCCTACTAAGGAGGTTGTACCCATAGACCGTTATGAGTTAGTCACATCTAAGTTGTCTATTGTAGACCCTCCAACTCTCGAACTTAAGGAGCTGTCATCTCATCTTGAGTATGCTTTCTTAGAGGGACTATCCCAGTTGCCTGTCATTATCGTTATAGATCTCTCTAGTGAAGAGAAGGCACAACTCTTGAATGTTCTGAAAGAGCATAAGCAGGCGATTGCATGGAATATTACCGATATACGAGGCATTAGCCCTACTTATTGCTCCCACAAGATTCTGATGGAGGAGGACATCAAGCCTGTTATTCAGCCCCAAAGGAGAGTGATGATATGACTATAATTTTATGTGTTTTAGAGTAATTTTAAGCACCAATACTTCGTAACTTCCATATTATTACTCCAAATTTATGTTTCATGGTCAAGAGGTCAAATGGAAGCAGCTCGAGAAAATATAGAGCGAACCGAGCCAGAGGGGTCTGCGCTACCCTACGCTGCAAAACAGAAGATTTGAGAGTTAGAGAGCACTTCCAGCGCAGCCCAGCGTACCCCAGGCCGCACCCCGGGCGCAAGGGGGCGCAGGCCTAGCATGCCCTACGCTGGGTCGGCGCAAAAACACATTTTTGATCCCAGAAACCCTAAATCCACCTCCTCTATAAATACATGTCGATGGTGTTTAGTTGAACAAGTCCTGAAAGTGTTCAAAAGAATGGCGAAGCCCTGCCGTAGTGGATTCACAATACAAGTACGAAGACGGTGGTTCGCAAGCTTACAACTATGTCTCCAATAAACACCATTGAAGAGCATACGATGAGCGGCTAAACACCATAGCCGTTTGCGGAGGATCTACGACTAAGTTTTACTTTCTTGCATTTTAATCATGTTTTGATGTATTTCGTATTGATTGAATATTGTGTGTAATGCAAATGATAAGCATTTGGTTATTATTATGATTATATGTTTTGATTGGTAAAAGCAAGATAGTTCATAGTGGTGTTATTATTTGTGCTGAGTACATTAGATTAGGGATTAAGACAAGTAATGAACGTTGCATGCGCTATGCCGAGATTTATTGATTAAAATATCTATGATTAATTTAACCACACAATTAATTATGTCTATGTGATTGTTGCATGAAATTCAAGTGGGTAATAACTTATGCCGTAGTGATTCCGTAAATGGTTATCTTCAATTTGATTGTTAATTTACTTCGTTAGTTATTTGTCGTTAATTATAGTCATAATTTAGTCGTAAGTCATTAATCCAAACAAATCATCCAATTCACTCGATTCACAATTTAAGTGCTTTCAATAAACTCACAAAACTAGCTGATTAACCCTAATTACATACGCACTCTCTGTGGATTCGACTCTTACTTCTCTGAGCTAAATAGTTAGATTTAAGGATTACTTCTGCGGGTCACAACGATGGCCCGTCAGATTTTGGCGCCGTTGCCGGGGAGTGGTAACATTAGTTAGGGCTAGAAGTTAGTTTTGATTTAGTTTTAAGTTTTAAGTTTAAGAACTTTATTTTCTGTTATTTTTAGTCTTTAATTTCCTATTATAAAAAAAAAGGTAACTGTAGTCCTCTACTTTACCACCAAAAATATAATTAGTTTATTTAAGTATTTAATTTAAGTATTTTATTAGTTTATGCTCACACGTCGATCGGCTAAAGGATTGCCGTTACAATTCGAAACCAAAATCGAAAAAGTAGTTAAATCTCACCGGAAGACTGTCAGGATTCAAAAACAACAACAATTAATCGCGGAGAATACAAACGTGCAAGAGGAAGAAATTCCCAATTTAGAAGGTCCTCCGATTTCGCCACGAAATCATGAATGAGAAGAACCTGAGCGTATAGCCGCTAGGATGGGTGAACAAGCGAGACGAACGGTTGAGTCACATTACCGCCCTGGTGATGTCCCCGGCCCCTCTCCGATCTGGTTATCCTGAAAATGAGAACGAATCCGAAGTTCGTCCTCAATTATTTCAAATTCTTCCGATCTTCCAAGGGATGCCAAGTGAGGAACCTTATGAACATCTAGCTGAGTTTACAGCTATTTGTAAATCTAACCATGTTCGAGGTATAACCACCGACGGTTTAAAACTTCGACTATTTCCTTTCTCGTTGAAGGAAAAAGCCAAAAATTGGTTTGTATCATTACCGACCAATAGCATTATGGCATGGGATCAAATGAAACGCGAATTTCTTAATGAATATTATCCTATTAGTAAAACAATTGAGAAAAGAAAGGAAATTACCGGATTTAAACAAAAACCCGGTGAACAATTCTACGAAACTTTTGATCGTATGAATGAGCTATTAAGAGCTTGTCCACATCATGAAGTACCCAAATGGATGCTTAACAAAACATTTTTTGATGGTGTGAGTCAAGAGAGTCGTAATATGATTATTGCTGCCATAGGAGGCACATTTTTAGCAAAAGAAGACAATGAGGCTTGGGAGTTGCTAAATCAACTCGGTAAAGGTCTCAAGGTTCAAGCTGGTTCTGAAAACAGCATAGGAGTTCAAGTTACGGGCATAGATAATGCCTGGAAACATGAGGTTAAGAGTCAAATTTCAGAATTGGGCAAGAAAATGGATTAATTGATGAATGGTCTTTCAAACCCTAATGCATCAATTAACTGCATCACGTGCGGCGATCCGTCTCATCATTCAGATGTATGTCCTCAAGTGCAATCCACTGAGGAATTCGCTAATGAAGTCTACGGTTTTAGAGCACATAGGGAGAGGGATATCCATTTTTAGAAACCTATAATCCGGGGTGGAGAAATCATCCTAACTTCCGGTGGAAGAATGATCAGCCTTCTGATCATCAATATGGTTCTACTTCTGCAGCTAAGGATGAGCGATATTATAAGTCAAATCAACGTGATCAACCTCAATTCCAAGTGGAAACGAATATGACTTCTTCGCAATTCTCGGAATTCGCTGAATTTATGAAGCAACAGTCAGCTATCAGTACTAAGACCAAGGAGATGTTGAGTCGCTAAATGGGTCAGATAGCTGAATCGCTTACTAGATGTGAAGAGGGAAAGCTTCCTAGCAATACTATTCCCAATCCCTCACATTCTCATAATAAAGATAAAAAACACGAGATAAATGAAATAAATGAAGTATCTAAAATTAACCACGTTGAGAGGTGGTAAAGAGGTAGATAATAAGATTGAAATGCCTAGAGAGCAAGAGGCAGAGGAAATACTGACACCAAAGTCGTGTATGAGGAGAAAGAGGATCCAAAGAGGGAGGTTCCTAAGAAGGTTTCTTTCAAAGAACTGATTAAGGCAAATATCCCAACTCCCAAAGTTGGGGAGGAGGTTAAGAATCAGGACACTTCAGTTCCTCCTCCTTATCCTGCTGCTTTAGAATATCCAAAATCTTCCCATTATGGCAAAAGAGGCCCACAACCAGAGGATCTGTGGGATTTGTTTAGTCAAGCTAAGATCAATATTCCCTTGATCAAGGCTATTCAGCAAGTTCCCTCTTATGCCAAATTCTTAAAAGATCTCTGCACACAAAAAAGAAAGTATAAGGTCTCGCTCCTTAAGCAGATCAATTTAACTGAACAATTAAGTGCAGTTTGTTTCTAGTTCTCTACCCCCTAAGCTGAAAGATCATGGATCACCATTGATTCCAGTGACGATTGGTAATGTGCAGATTAAAAAGGCACTGCTTGATCTTGGAGCTAGTGTTAACATTTTACCTGGAAACTTGTTTGACAAACATGATCTAGGCCAGTTACAGACAACTGATATTATCTTACAGTTGGCAGATCAGTCAACCAAGTACCCAAGAGTTATTCTATCTGATGTCATAGTAAAAGTTGAAGACTTTTACTATCCGGTTGATTTCCTAGTGCTGGACACCGAAAGTTCAATAGGAGATAATCAACCGGCCATTATCTTAGGCAGACCTTTCTTAGCCACAATTAATGCTCAAATTAATTGTAGGACGGGAGTAACGGATATTGCCTTTGGTAATCGAAAATTGAGATTGAATGTGTTTAATGCTTCAAATGTCGCTGCAATCGATTTAGAGTGTTATCTGATAGATATGGTGGATGAACTTGCGCAACAGCATAGTTCGTGAATCAACACCAAGAATACTACTGAGTTATTCTTTGCTGAGCATGAATTCTCATGGGTGTGATAAGTTAGAGGTAGTCATGGAATCCACATTAGAATCGAAAAAACCACCGTTGACCCATACGACTGAAAAATTACCTACTAATTTGCCTCAGTCAGCAAAACCTTCAATAGAACAATCACTTTTCTAGAATTGAAGGAGTTGTCAGATCATTTAAAATACCCTTTTAATAGGTCAGTATGACACTTTGTCTGTCATAATTTCATCAGATCTGACCGAAGCGCAAGAAAAAAGTCGTACTGCAAGTTCTAGTCAAATTTAAAGAAGCAGTAGGATGGACTATAGCTGATTTAAAAAGAATTAGTCCCACTTTGTGTATGCACCAAATTATTACTGATCCAGAAGCTAAACCAGCACGGGATGCACAAAGGAGATTGAAACTTAATTTAAGATAAGTAGTTAAGAAGGAAGTATTGAAATGGTTGGACGCTGGGATCATATATCCCATATCCGATAGCAAATGGGTAAGTCCAACCCAAACTGTACCCAAGAAATCGGGAATTACAGTAATTGACACTTAAGAAGGAGAAAAGATAACTACTCACCATGTAACTGGGTGGAGAGTATGTATTGATTACAGAAAACTAAATTCTGCTACTTCTAAAGATCATTTTCCATTACCATTTATAGATCAAATTATAGAAAAATTAGCAGGACAGAAGTTTTACTGTTTTCTAGATGGATATTCTGGTTACAATCAAATTCCAATCCATCCAGAGGATCAAGAGAAAACTACATTTACTTGTCCATATGGCACCTTTGCCTACCGAAGGATGTCGTTCGGACTATGTAATGCACCCGCCACATTCCAGCGATGTATGATGGCGATCTTTTCAGATATGGTGGGTGGTTCTCTTGAGATATTTATGGACGATTTTTCCATATTTGATCAAACATTCGAAGATTGTCTAGGACATTTAAAGAAAGTCCTAAAGAGATGCACTGAAACCAACTTAGTGCTAAGTTGGGAGAAAAGCTACTTTATGGTAAAAGAAAGGGTATTCTTAGGTTACATTGTGTCCGAAAGAGGCATGGAAGTAGACAGAGCAAAAGTTCAATTGATAACCTCACTACCACCCCCCACCAACGTTAAAGGAATAAGATCATTCCTAGGCCACGCTGGTTTTTATCAGCGATTCATTAAAGACTTCAGTTCTCAAGGTCGTTATGCAATCTTCTATCAAAAGATGTTAAGTTTAATTTTGATGAGTCGTGTATGCAAGCATTTGAGAGGCTTAAATCAAAGTTAACTGAAGTGCCAATTCTGCAATCTCCAGATTGGTCTCAACCTTTTGAGATCATGTGTGATGCGAGTGACTATGCAGTTGGTGTTGTATCATGTCAGAGATTAGAAAAAAAGCCAGTGGCGATTTATTATGCAAGTAAAATGTAACATCCCGGATTTGAGCCTGGTACATGTATTTAATTTACTGGCTCTTTATTTTACTATTATTGCGTTGGTCCAATTAAATCCCGTTTCGTGGAATTAACGTGTCGAGACTGAGTGATACGTGTCTCCGAATTATTAATTAGCGGATTATTATTATTTATGAGATCGTGGATTTAATTGGGTTAAAATGATATTAATAATGAAAAAGTGATATCGGGATCGGATTTAGCGGGTTCGGGCTTTCTATTATTAGAAAGCGTATATATTGTGGATAATCTTGAGACGTTCTTTCCTTTTTCCTTCTCCCTTCCAATTTCAGAAAGTTGTGTGTGTGAAAAGTGTGAGGTGTGTGTGTGATTTGGAAGCTGCAAAAGAGGAATAGGAGGCTAAATTTGGTTATCTCCTTCATCACCTTGCTATTCTTGAGTTGAGGTAAGGTTCCATGGATTTGAGACTTAAATTTGTATATATATGTGTTGCTGAAATTGAGAATGAGTTTAGTACTTGGGTGCTGTTTACATATGTATTGGTATGTTATTTGGTGCTGAAATTTGAGTAAGGGGGGCTTAGATCCCTGGTTTCTGCCATGGAAATCGATCTTTTCAGGTCTGCAAATCGCGTGAGCGCGACCGCGATCGCGGCGCGACCGAGTTGCCCAAGCGCGGGCCCGCGATGCGGCGTCTGGTGGTGGGAGTCTTTGGGCTTTAGTGGTTTGCTTGGGGTGGTTCCGTGGGTTGTGTTTGCTTGCGATAAATGTATTCAGGTTTTGCTATCTATCGGTCGGGTTTATATTAATCTGCGGGAGTCCGTGTTAATTACAGGTTCGAGCCGTCCGCGTTCCGACCAGCGATAGGATTTTGGGTCGTCGTTGCTTTCGGGTATTGGTTAGTACTCGAGTTCTTTACAAAGCGCGTGTAAACCTTTATGAGTTGTATATATGTGTTGTGATATATTGTGTATGAGACCGAGTATAGTGCGTAGGTATGATCTATTCTACCCTATACGTGCTATATGTGTTTGAGTTGCAAGTGTCCGCGATATGTGATCGCGCAGGCTGACTGTCCCTAACCAGTCACGAAGTATGAGACTGTATATATACAGCAGTGTTATCGCCAGGTCGCTCCTGTGCCTATTGAGTAGCTAACCACTGCTGTGTGCGGCTTGTTAGCTGGGGAACGGCGTCCCCTTTGAGCAGAGATATGTGTTGTGTGCTGAGCCATGTTATGTGTAATGAGATATATGTGTTGTGCATGCTATAAGTGTTATGTTGCAGAGTCTAACCCTCGCGTACTCACGAGCTGTCCAGCTTATGTTTTCGAGTCTTCCGTGTCTCAAGCAGGCATACTGTGGGATCGCAGTCACAGCCGCAGCAGCCGAAGTAGAGATCGGGCAGTTTAGAGTTGTGTATGCTGACTGTATTTTGATGCTAGACTTTAGAGCCGTTATCTGTATTTTGTAGTTGATCAGCACTGTGTTAGCTATCAGTAGTTAGTGATTATCAGTTATCCAGTTGTGTATGTATCTGTATCGACATGTGACATGAGACGTGTTAACTTTGTATTAAAGTTTTAAATTGTCATTGTTTTCCGCTAATCCTGTGACATGTGTACCTTGAGATGATTGTGATATTGCCACTTATGATTATTAATTGACGTGGCATTTGTGTGAAAATTGTGGGTGTTACAGCTTGGTATCAGAGCTTGTGGTTTCAGTATTGAGTATCAGTGGATGCTTGAGCTCTTACCGTGTTCAGATCCGTGGGATTCTTCCCTAAGATTGAGTTTAGCGGAATTAACTAACCTAGCTTATTGTATAACGCTGGGTGGTTGATCTATTATCTTACCTTTGTGATATGTGTAGGCGATTATGGCAGATCACGGAGAAGGTTCAGGGCCCGAGAGACCAGCGGGAGATGAGTACATCCGGCGGTCAGAGATGTTAGCGGTTTTGACTGAGTTCTACAGAGAGAGGGATAGGCAGCAGAGATCTGATCCGCCGCCAGTTACTAGTGTTGAGACAGGGGTTGGGGCATTTTCTTCATCTGCTCTGCGAGGTGGGTCCTTTAAGGACTTTATGGCAGGAGTCCCACCTCAGTTCCGAGGCGGTGGTGAGCCGGGTGCGGCTATGGCATGGGAGAGAGAGATTGAGGCGGCATTCCGAGTTGCCCATGTCGATCCTCGTGATATGGTCGGCTATGCGGCCTATTTGCTGAAGGGAGGGGCTTCACAGTGGTGGAAGTCCATTGAGTCGTCTATGACTACAGCTGCAGCGTATGCTATGTCGTGGGATCTGTTCGTGCTATCTTTGAGTTGCAGTATATTCCCCGGGATGAGCGCCGGGAGATGGAGCGTCGTTTTCTACACCTCCAGCAGGGCAGTATGTCGGTTCAGCAGTATGTGGATAGGTTTAATGAGTATGCCCAGTTTGCACCCCAGCATGTGGATTCAGAGGTTCGTAAGGCTGATGCCTTCATTGATGGTCTGCGGTCGGATATTCGGGAGTTTGTCGGGCTTCACGACACTCCTACGTTTGCGAGAGCCTTGGAGTTGGCTCGAGTTCGATAGAGAGAGAGATTGAGAGGCAGAGGGGTCAGCCTCCAGCCCAGAGACAGAGGACAGGGACGTCCGAGCAGCCCCATAGCTATTATCGAGAGCCCCAGGAGTTCCAGAAAGAGAGACAGCCTGAGCAGCAGCAGGTTCAGGGGCAGGGTTCAGGATTCCGTAGAGATCGAGATATGGGCAGAGATCGCAGATCCTGGAGGTCAGGACAGTATCAGAGGTCCGGGGCGGCCAGTCAGAGTCAGGGGTAGACTTCCCGTTATAGTGCTCCTAGTCAGAATCAGAGGAGCGTGGGACAGGGGTCCCAGCCATCAGGGAGTCGGGCAGACAGTTCAGCCGAGGAGAGAGACTGTCAGAGGTGCCGCCGTCGCCATTCCGGTCCTTGTATGTCGGAGCAGCCCCGTTGTTACCGTTGTGGGCAGTATGGCCACACATCTTTCACGTGTACTTCGAGGGATTCCCTGTGCTTCCGCTGTGGGAGGCCAGGTCATGTTGCCAGAGATTGCCCAGATGCGCGCCAGCTATACAGGGAGCGAGTACCAGCGATGCTAGAGCCGAGCTGTCATCGTCGAGCCGCCCGAGAGTCAGCGCCTAGAGGTCAAGGCAGGGTATTCCAGGCTACGGTAGAGGAGGCCCGCGAGTCCACAGATGTTGTTTCTGGTACGTATATCCTGAATGGACTTAGTGCTCATGTTTTATTTGATTCTGGAGCGGATCGCTCGTATGTATCTGTCGTGTTTTGTGCCTACTTTTCTGTGCCTCCTACTGTTTTATCTGTGCCGTTAGTTGTTGAGCGGGTAGACGGTAGTACAGCGTTAGTGATTCGGGTGTTTAGAGGTTGTGTCCTTGAGATAGATGCTCACCGGTTTTTGATTGATCTACTACCGATAGAGATCAGCAGTTTCGATGTGATAGTGGGTATGGATTGGATGACAGCCAGGCAGGCCGATATTTTGTGTGCAAAGAAGATGATCCGGATACCCATTTCAGACAGTGAGACGGTGACAGTGTATGGCGAGAGGCGCTGAGGCGAGATCGGTATTGTTTCGATGGCCCGAGCTCAGAGATATGTTGCGAAGGGATGTGAGACCTTTCTGGCTTATGTTGTTGACGCCAGATTAGAAAAGAAGACCATAGCTGATATACATGTGATTCGAGAGTTCCCTGAGGTATTCCCAGAGGAGTTACCTGGGCTACCACCAGATCGTCAGGTCAAGTTTCATATCGACCTTATCCCTGGAGCGGTGCCTATTGCGAAGACGCCTTATAGGCTGGCACCTACTGAGATGAGAGAGGATGTCACAACTTCAGGAGTTGCTTGATCGTGGATTCATCCGTCCGAGTTCGTCCCCGTGGGGAGCTCCCGTGTTGTTTGTGAAGAAGAAGGACGTATCTATGCGGATGTGTATTGACTATCGAGAGCTGAATAAAGTGACGGTGAAGAACCGTTATCCGCTTCCACGTATCGACGATCTGTTCGACCAGTTGCAGGGTTCGAGCTTCTTTTCGAAGATTGACTTGAGATCAGGGTATCATCAGCTGAGAGTTAGAGACGAGGACGTGCCGAAGACTGCGTTTCGGATGAGATACGGCCATTATGAGTTTCTAGTTATGCCCTTCGGACTGACTAACGCACCCGCGGCATTCATGGATTTGATGAACAGGGTGTGTAGATCTATGTTGGATCGATTTGTGATTGTCTTTATTGACGACAAGTGGATATACTCGAGGAGTGCCGAGGACCACGAGCAGCACTTGCGAGAGGTTTTGACCGTGCTGCGAGCGGAGAGACTGTATGCGAAGTTCTCCAAGTGCGAGTTTTGGTTGCGCGAGGTCCAGTTTCTGGGGCATGCTGTGAGCGCCGAGGGTATTACAGTGGATCCGGCGAAGATAGAGGTCGTCATGAGTTGGGAGCCGCCAAAGACTGTGCCTGAGGTCCGCAGCTTTCTGGGATTAGACGGGTACTACCGCCGCTTCATTCAGGACTTCTCGAGGATTGCCAGGCCATTGACGAGATTGACACGGCAGTCCGTTCCTTTTGTGTGGTCCGATGAGCAGGAGTCGGCCTTCAGGGAGCTGAAGTCTCGGCTATGTCAGGCGCCAGTGTTGGCATTGCCTGAGGGTACAGAGGATTTCGTGGTCTATTGTGATGCGTCAGGTACCGGTTTGGGTTGTGTTCTGATGCAGCAAGGCAAGGTGATTGCATATGCGTCGCGACAGTTGAAGACTTACGATGAGAATCATACCGTGCACGACCTTGAGTTGGACGCGATAGTGTTTGCGTTGAAGATATGGTGTCATTATCTGTACGGTTCGCGATTTGTAGTGTATACTGATCATAAGAGTCTTCAGTACCTGTGCAGTCAGAAGGAGCTGAATATGAGACAGCGGCGCAGCCTTGAGTTATTGAAAGATTATGACTGCGAGATTCAGTACCATCCTGGTAGGGCCAATGTGGTGGCCGATGCGTTGAGCCGCAAGGCGTGCGGCCAGACAGTGGTTTCCCGAGCAGCGAGGCTCGAGGTCACATCGACTCTTGTGGAGAGTCTGAGGCATGCTCAGTTAGAGGGTTTGCGAGCGGAGAATGTGAAGAGAGAGCGGCTTGCAGGGCAGCTTGAGGTGTTGAGCAGAGATAGCAGAGGCTTATATATGTTCCGTGACCGAGTCTGGGTTCCGAGAGTCGGTAATCTGCGGCAGCTGATTTTAGATGAGTCTCACCGGTCGAGATTGTCTATTCACCCCGGGAGCACCAAGATGTATAGAGATCTGCGCGAGTTCTACTGGTGGCCTGGGATGAAGAGAGATGTGGGTCGATATGTCGAAGAGTGCATGACTTGTTTGCGCGTTAAGGCCGAGCATCAGAAGCCTCACGGGCATTTGCAGCCTCTAGAGATCCCCGAGTGGAAGTGGTATCATATCACGATGGACTTCATCGTCAGACTACCGCGCACCGTTCGAGGCAATGATATGATCTGGGTGATTGTGGATCGGTTGACTAAGAGTGCTCATATCCTGGCGGTGAGAGGCACCATCACTATGGATCAGTTGGCCCGGTTGTACATCAGTGAGATAGTTTCGAGGCACGGCATTCCGATGTCGATTACGTCCGATAGAGATACGCGGTTTACTTCGAGGTTCTGGCAGAGCTTTCAGCGCGAGCTAGGGACGAGAGTTCAGTTGAGTACCGCGTACAGACCTCAGACAGACGGGCAGACAGAGCGGACGAATCAGACTCTCGAGGATATGCTCCGAGCTTGTGCGATCGATTTCAGTGGTAGTTGGGACGTTCACTTGCCGTTGGTTGAGTTTGCGTACAACAACAGCTACCATTCCTCCATCAAGATGGCCCCGTTCGAGGCACTGTATGGGTGTAAGTGCCTGACCCCGGTGTGTTGGGGCGAGGTCGGCGAGCGACCTATCATTGGGCCCGAGTTATTACAGGAGACGAGTGACAAGGTGGCGGTTATCCGCGAGCATATGAGAGTGGCACAGAGCCGGCAAAAGAGTTATGCCGATCGTCGTCTGACTGAGCTCGAGTTCAGTGTTGGAGACCGCGTTATGTTGAAGGTATCGCCGTGGAAGGGAGTTATCAGATTCAGACATCGAGGTAAGCTGAGTCCGCGATACATCGGTCCGTTCGAGATCATTGCCAGAGTCCGAGATCAGGCGTATAGATTGAGATTGCCTCCCGAGTTGGCCGGAGTTCACGATACATTTCATGTGAGTCATCTGAGGAAATGTCTGGCCAAAGATGATCAGTTTGTGCCATTATCCGAAATCACCGTGGATAATCATCTGAGATATGTTGAGCACCCCGAGGCTATTACTGACCGAAAAGTGAAGAGGTTGCGGAATAAAGAGATCGTGCTAGTACTCGTTCAGTGGAGGCATCATAAGGGTACTAGTGCTACCTGGGAGCCCAAGGCCGAGATGAGGAGTCGATATCCACAGTTGTTCCCGAGTCCGAGCTAGATTCCGGGACGGAATCTTTTTAACAGGAGAGGATTTGTAACATCCCGGATTTGAGCCTGGTACGTGGATTTAATTTACTGGCTCTTTATTTTAAGATTATTGCGTTGGTCCAATTAAATCCCGTTTCGTGGAATTAACGTGTCGAGACTAAGTGATACGTGTCTCCGAATTATTAATTAGCGGATTATTATTATTTATGAGATCGTGGATTTAATTGGGTTAAAATGATATTAATTATGAAAAAGTGATATCGGGTTCGGATTTAGCGGGTTCGGGCTTTCTATTATTAGAAAGCATATATATTGTGGATAATATTGAGACGTTCTTTCCTTTTTCATTCTCCCTTCCAATTTCAGAAAGTTGTGTGTGTGAAAAGTGTGAGGTGTGTGTGTGATTTGGAAGCTGCAAAAGAGGAATAGGAGGCTGAATTTGGTTATCTCCTTCATCACCTTGCTATTCTTGAGTTGAGGTAAGGTTCCATGGATTTGAGACTTAAATTTGTATATATATGTGTTGCTGAAATATTGAGAATGAGTTTAGTACTTGGGTGCTGTTTACATATGTATTGGTATGTTATTTGGTGCTGAAAATTGAGTAAGGGGGCTTAGATCCCTGGTTTCTGCCATGGAAATCGATCAGTTCAGGTCTGCAAATCGCGTGAGCGCGGCCCCGATGGCCTCGGCGCGACCGCGATCGCGGCGCGACCGAGTTGCCCATGCGCGGGCCCGCGATGCGGCGTCTGGTGGTGGGAGTCTTTGGGCTTTGGTGGTTTGCTTGGGGTGGTTCCGTGGGTTGTGTTTGCTTGCGATAAATGTATTCAGGTTTTGCTATCTATCGGTCGGGTTTATATTAATCTGTGGGAGTCCGTGTTAATTACAGGTTCGAGCCGTCCGCGTTCCGACCAGCGATAGGATTTTGGGTCGTCGTTGCTTTCGGGTATTGGTGAGTACTCGAGTTCTTTACAAAGCGCGCGTAAACCTTTATGAGTTGTATATATGTGTTGTGATATATTGTGTATGAGACTGAGTATAGTGCGTAGGTATAATCTATTCTACCCTATACGTGCTATATGTGTTTGAGTTGCAGGTGTCCGCGATATGTGATCGCGCAGGCTGACTGTCCCTAACCAGTCACGAAGTATGAGACTGTATATATACAGCAGTGTTATCGCCAGGTCGCTCCTGTGCCTATTGAGTAGCTAACCGCTGTTGTGTGCGGCTTGTTAGCTGGGGAACGGCGTCCCCTTTGAGCAGAGATATGTGTTGTGTGCTGAGCCATGTTATGTGTAATGAGATATATGTGTTGTGCATGCTATATGTGTTATGTTGCAGAGTCTAACCCTCGCGTACTCACGAGCTGTCCAGCTTATGTTTTCGAGTCTTCCGTGTCTCAGGCAGCCATACTGTGGGATCGCAGTCACAGCCACAGCAGCCGAAGTAGAGATCGGGCAGTTTAGAGTTGTGTATGCTGACTGTATTTTGATGCTAGACTTTAGAGCCGTTATCTGTATTTTGTACTTGATAAGCACTGTGTTAGCTATCAGTAGTTAGTGATTATCAGTTATCCAGTTGTGTATGTATCTGTATCGACATGTGACATGAGACGTGTTAACTTTGTATTAAAGTTTTAAATTGTCAGTGTTTTCCGCTAATCCTGTGACATGTGTACCTTGAGATGATTGCGATATTTCCACTTATGATTATTAATTGACGTGGCATTTTTGTGAAAATTGTGGGTGTTACATAAAACTTTTAATGAGGCACAAATTAATTACACCACTACGGAAAAAGAGTTATTAGCCATAGTGTTTGCCCTAGATAAATTTAGATCATATATTTGGGGGCGAAAGTAATTGTGTACTCAGACCACAGTGCTTTAAGACATGTGTTGGCAAAGGAGGATGCCAAGCCTCGATTGATTCGGTGGATCCTTCTATTGCAAGAATTTTACTTAGAAATTAAGGATAAGAAAGGCACAGAAAATGTTGTTGCCGATCATTTATCAAGGCTTCATATAATCCCAACAGATTCTACTGATCAAATCAGGGACTCCTTCCCGGATGAACAATTACTATCAGTATCCAAAATTCCTTGGTTTGTGAATTTAGTTAATTATTTCGTATCAGGAAGATTGCCAGAGCACTGGAACTCACAACAGAGAAAATACTTCTATGCTTAAGCAAGGCAATACATTTGGGATGAGCCTGATTTATTTAAAATAGGAGCAGATCAAATCATAAGACGTTGTGTACCTAATTCGAAACACAAAGATATTCTTAAACACTATCATGAATATGCATGCGGTGGCCATTTCAATGCTAAGAAAACTGGTCACCGGATATTGTAGTGTGGTTTTTTCTGGCCCACGATAATTAAGGATGCCTATGAATTTGTAAAAGGATGCACAAGATGCCAGCAAACCGGCGGCATCGCAAAAAGGGATGAAATGCCCATGACCCCGATATTAATCGTTGAAATATTTGATGTATGGGGTATTGTTTTTACGGGACCCTTCCCTAAATCATTTGGGTACGAATATATCTTAGTCGCGGTAGACTATGTTTCCAAATGGGTGGAAGAAGAAGCTACAAGAACCAATGATAACCGGGTCGTCTGCAAATTAGTTAAAAGAAATACATTTGCACGACACGGTATCCCAAGGGCTATCATCAGTGATGGAGGATCACATATTAAAAATCAACATTTTGCTAAACTCCTTAAGCATTACGGAGTTAATCATAGAATAGCAACGCCTTATCATCCGCAAACTAGCGAACAAGTCGAGAATTCTAATAGAGTGATCAAGAGAATCCTTGAAAAAATTGTAAGACCTGATCGTAAGGATTGGTCGCAAAAATTAGAGGATGCTCTATGGGCATACAGAACCGCATTTAAAACACCGATCGGTATGTCCCCATATAGGCTTGTTTATGGTAAGCTTTGTCATCTTCCAGTAGAACTAGAACACCAAGCTCTATGGGCAATCAAAACACTAATTTTAATTTACATGATGCCGGTATTGATAGGATATTCCAATTAAATGAACTAGAAGAAATTCGTAGAGACGCCTACGAAAGCGCAAAAATTTACAAAGAGAAAACAAAAGTTTTCCATGATAGGATGCTTAAAAATAAAATATTTACTAAGGGAAATAAAGTCTGGTTATTTAATGCAAGATTTAGACTGTTTCCTGGTAAATTAAAAAGTAAATGGACAGGTCCATACATCGTAACTAATGTCTACCCACATGGTGCAGTAGAAATCCAAGACCCAAAAGGTGGTGAACCATTTAACGTCAATGGACATAGACTAAAGTTGTACGTCCAATGGAACACCAATAATATGTTAGTCTATGAACTCATCAGACTACATGATCCAAAAGTTAGTTAAAAATTATAGGAGCAGTACGTCTGGCTGAAAACGTAAAACTTAGCGCTTTCTGGGAGGCAACTTAGAGAACTTTGATTATTTGATCTTAATTGTTTAAGTTTTTGTGTTAATTTGTTTGTTAGTTTATGCACCCAACTAAGTTTGGGAGGGTTCCCCCTCCAACTTTTGTTGATGTGTTAGTTGTTTTTAAGTTTTAAATTAAATATTAGGATCCCACATCAGAAATTAGAATTTTAAGCACGCAGACCGGATTATTTTAACCCGATATTATGTGTGTAAGTTGGGGAGAGTACCCATAAGAATTTTAAAAATTGACGAAATGGGTTTAGAGACAAGTGCGCGCCCCAGATCAGAAATCCGAAGGCCCGGGCGCAGGGGGGCGCAGCCCTGCGCTGGCCCTACGCCCCAACGCGGTAAAAAGTCTATAAATACAGAGCCCTACACCTCACACGTCATAAACCTAAAAATTGACTTCAGAACGGCGATTCTCGATTTTTGAAGCCTAAAACCTCTAAAATAACGCCTTTTCTACGTCAAATCTTCAATCCAACGTTAGTATTTCTCAAGGATTATCAATGTATACTCTTTCTAACGCCCCTAGCTTCATTCTACATTAGTTTATTATAGCTATATCATGCATGCATTGGATGAAATTTTTAGGGGTTACATTATTTTCATTGAAAAAGGGTTAATAATAATTTTATATATACTCATTTAATTAATATAAATATATTTTTGCAAAAATCTTCCTAAAAATTGTGGCTTTTTCCATATATGCTTTATTTTTGTCTAAAGGGTTATTTTAAAATTGTTAAAATATTTATTTATTTAAGTTCATGCATTTGATTGGATTAGTTTGGGCTCACATTGTTGGTGAGACTTAGGATTAGATTATTTAACAAGAAAAAGGGGTGTTTAATTATCATGCATCATTCATGTAGGAAACCCTATCTTAATATCCTTTGTCTTTGCATTTTGAATTATAGATGTCAACCCAATATCATGCCAACGGTAACCGTTCTGCAAATACCCGTTTTACCTAAACACCTAGGATGAGAACCCACAATCCTGAAAATGTCCGTTTTGAGAAACCTCTCAATGCGGAATTTTCTGAAATACCCCCCAAACACTAATAATAGCAAACCACCTAGGTTCCTCAATGAGCGTACCTTAAAAGAGGTTGATTTTGATGACTTTGACATTATAGAGTCTTTTGAGCGTTTGGGGTGGGCTAGAGCCGTTATGTGGGAACTACCTAACATTCACACTAGTTTGATCCAGCAGTGGTTCGCCACTATGCGTAGAATAGAGAGAGCCGAGGATCATGATTTTGAGCTAGTGGTGATGGTGGGAAATAAGAAAGTGTCAATCTCTAGGAAAAAGTTGTTAGATGAGTTTCTTATCGACATTGAGATACCACGCCGTAGGAAATTCTAGACACTAACCAATACCCAGGGGAGTAGGATGCGTAAAAGCAATAAGTGGACTAACCAGTGGGACAAAATGATAGCTACAGTTTTTGGAATCTCTGTAGAAGATGCCCGGACTTACACCGCTTTTAATAGAGGAGACTTTATGCCCTTTGGCTAAGGTTATGTGGAAGTTAATTATGTTTAACGTGCTTCCACATCACCAAGACACTACCTATGTGAGACCTCAGGAAATTCTTCTAGTACATGCACTCATGACCGGACACCCGAGTGTGTCTTTAGGGTATGTTATCATGCAAAATTTAAGGGAGTGTCATGTAACGGGCCAGGGAGTGAACTACCCTCACTGTAGGATGCTTACTGAGCTATTTGTTATAGAAAAAGAAGTGTCGGAAGAATTACCAATTAGGTTCATTAACCCGAATATCATGTGGTTTACGAGGATTACTATGATAGGGTTAGTGTTTGAACGCACTGAAGTAGGATTCCAAATTCGTTGCCCTAAAACCGCCAAAGTGACCCAGGTCCCATTTATTGCCCCTGAATACCCGACTGAAGGCCAAAGCAGCAAAGGAAAGGCCAGGATGGAGGTAGATGAGGAAGACGAAAGACCATGGAAAAGGATCGAGACTGTCGATATTTTATGGGATCATGTTGATAAACTGAAGGGAGTGGTTGGAGACTTGGTGAGCACGAACAACATGTTGTTTAAAGAAATCGAGACGCTTCGAGGAGGCCAAAAGAAAAATGATCAGTTGCTTCAAGTGCATTCCGATTGGCTCACCAATATCCAGATGACAGCAGGAGAACTAGAAGAAGTCGTCGCTCCTCCAAAAGATTTTAATTTATTATTTGATTAAGTTCGGTTTGTTTGTTGCGTGAGAAACATTAAGTTTGGTTTGTTTGTTTTAATTTCTGGTGTGGTTTGGTTTTTATTTGAATTGTAATAGTACTTTACTTGGTTGTATTTTTAAGTATGGTGTGTTTATTTTATTTGAATTATTTAAAGTTTGAATTTTATTTGAATATGTTTGAGTTGTTCAAATTTATTGGTCGTGAATAAGGAATGTGTACCGATCTATCTCTCGAAGTAATTAACTGATTAACTAATTATATATATATATATATATATATATATATATATATATATATATATATATATATATATATATATATATATTGCCGACGGAGCAGAGAGAAAAAAGCTGACGTGGCGTTTTATTATTGGTAGTAATTCCGATTTTTAATGCTGATTTGGCGCAATATGATTGGTTAAAATTCAGAAAATTAAGGACGCTGATTTGACGCTATATAATTTGTTAAAATTTCAAAAATAATGGGATAACATCAGCAATCCTATCAATACTAACAAACCTGCATAAAATAATGGGATAATTATTTACGTATACAAACTACAATTAAACATTAATTATTCAAACTTATTATTTTTATAGTTGTATAAAATAGATATGAATAGTTGATTATTCTAAATTTTTCATCTATAAATATATATGTTTTAATTAATATAGATTAAAATTTTAGTTTATAGATAAAACAATATTTTATATTTTATTATAATAAAATAAATATTATGAAATATATTTTTATATATCGTGTGTTTACTTTTTTAAAATTTAATAATTTTATATAATGTTTATTTATTTTTAATAAACTTATAAGTAATGGAAAAAAATTATAAAATATATAGATAAGTATTCATTGGATGACATTTACATTTAGATTTAAATTTTATTGATGATTCAGTTTAATAAACATATAAAATACGGCAGATAAATATATAAAAATATTTTTTTAATCAGCATATATTATAAAATAGGTAAACATATGACATTTATTATTTAGAAAACATTATATGCTAGCTTACTTTTTTTACTACGAGCCATTTTTATCGTCCAGTCCGTTGAGTCAAAATTGTGTCATCCCTAATTCAAACCTCAGAAAAAATGTCACATTGATATACTTTTTTTTTTTTTACATTTAAAGCTTCTCATTATTTTGTGTTGTTTATGTGTTAATGTTTCAAAATTAACACATGTTTTAATATTTTTAAGTATAGACTGAATATCTCCGTTAATAATGAAGCGATAATGTTTTAAACAAATCTTTAGCCAATGAGATATGTCATTTGCCGTTTAAATTGTTCGATGTGATTTTATTAAGATTTATTAAATTTTTTATGATAACCGCTTTTGTTTGATAACATTTTATTAATTGGTTTAAATAAATTGTTGTTATAAAATTATGTTAGATGATATTGTAAGTAATACTTTGCAAATACGTGTTTGTATATCAATTGATGGAAAAATGATGAGTTTTCATTTTATTGTAATTTTTTTTTTCCTATATACTTCATTCTTATACACGATTTTTTTAAAACTAAAATCAGTCTTTTGATCAACTCACATGTATTAAACTAGATATGTATAGACTTCAAATATAATTATGTGTAATAATTAATATTCATTATTAATATAAGTAACATTTTCTTCGCAAACAATGTATAGTTTTCTTAAAAAATAAATTTTTGTTGTGTCAGCAATTAATTATAAATACCAATGGGGTTTAGCCCATTTGGTATGAGAGGTGACATGTAAAGGTCACGAGTTCGACTCCCGTCGGAGACAAGTTGGAATTTAGGCAGTGAAAGTAATTTCTGAAGTCTCCATTTGGGACAAAATGGTAGTTTAAGAATAGAAGTAAGCTAATTTGTCGTTCAAAAAAAATTAATTATAAATATAATCACCCGAGCAACGCACGGGTATTCAGCTAGTTTTAATGTGACGAAGACGTCACAAGGGTCTAAGTAGGGGAGGGTAGGTTCTAATGATAAGTTAACTAATTAATTTAGCCCCCACAACAAAAAATTAGACCACATTTTATAACAAAAATTAAAGAGATATATAGCCCCGCGTACCAAAAACAGTAAAAAAATTTAAAAATTAGCAGAGTTAGGCGGGGGGGGGGGGGGGGGCAGCCCTGCGCTGGCCCTACGCCCCGTCGGGTTTAAAACTCAGATTTAGCTTCATTCTTCATTTTCACAAACCCTAGAGACCTTCAACCTACGGCTTGGTGTGCGGCTACACTTCCTAAACCCCATTTTTGTGTTAAATTTTGCAAATCTAAGCCTATAAACAACCACATTATCATCTACAACAAAGAGTTAGGCTAGAAACATCTTCCTTGTGAGTATTTTCACTCGTCTTGAAGGATTTTGGGTATAGAAGGGGTTAAGGAAAAACTAGATTCTTATCATCTTCAATCGTCCAATCACCAAGGTTAGTGCTTTTATTGTGTAAATGCAAGCTATGTCATACTTTTTTTGAGCAAAATGAAAGTTTGAGCTTCATGGTCATCCATGAAGTTTTCATTGTGATTTTGACTTTTTAGAGTCAAAGTATGTAAAATTACACGAATTTGATGATAACCTTGATATATGTTTGATGAGATATGTATTTACTTGCTATTTTAGTTAATTTCCCATGATTTGTTTATAGAGTTGGTTACCTAAATGTGCATATTAGTTATAATTATTAAAAATTGGGTGATAGTTAGAAAATGAGTTTAAGTGTTAAATGGAATTTTATTGATAAAATGATTGTATGTTTGCCATTTAAATTGTTGGCAAATTATAACTATATAGTAGTATACCCGTGCAAAGCAGCGGCGACAGACATAAAATTTTTCATTTAATAACATGTTTATTTATTGGCAGAGTAGACAAATAATTCTGCAGTAGACACCACCAATTACTAAAACAAACGAAGAAACACACCAAATAAATTTGGAAGGTACATTCTTAACCTAAAGTCTTCAAGGACTTCAAATAATTGTAAAAAGACTTCTCAACACTCTGACAAATATTATAAATATATTGTTGTCTCCCATTGCAGATGAAACAGATTCGTGAAGATCTCCCTAAGCAGCATTATTACTATCATGATGAAATTGGCGCATCTTGCCAAGACCTGAAACAGCATTGTCATAAGCCATTACGTTATGTGGATGCAATGCATCAGGGTGTCTTATGATAGCATCCAATCTTAATAGAGCCTCTGCAACATTGCCAACCCCATATACAGCAGCCTAACAGATACTAAAAATATTGGAATTAAATACCAAAAAACTGACGACCTTTAACAACATGACAAAAAAACACACAAACCTGGCGGACGTCGATGCTTTGGTCAATGCATGGTTCCAACACATATGGTAGAAAAGTATCATAATATCTGTAACTGCATAATTTATACATAAGAAAAAAGAGCATCAATAATAATAGAGTAACACTTACTTTAGAACTGCATCTCCACAATGCTCGACAACATAATCAAATGTGCAAATGGCTATTCTTTACAGGGTATGTCAACAAGGATACAATATTATCATGATTACGAGCGGCACATGTATAATAACTAATATATGATAAATCCATAAGATGCGACGCAACTCACCCACATAGGCATCAAGTAAGTTCGTAAAAGAGGCAGAAATGCAAGTGTGCCCCTATTTAAACGAACAAATCACCAACCTAGGTTTAATAAAGGACATTATTTAAAAGAACAAATCAATCATAAGCACACAAACATTCAAAGTTTTTTCATTCTCATAATTGAAGATTAAGCGCATACTTGATCAAAAGGTTCTTCCTCCTGCTTATTTTCTTTCTTCAGCATTTCACCCTCTTTTGCATCAAAGTCCTCTACTTTGACTCTCTCTGCTCTTTCATTTCTTCTAGCTGAACCGACTGTCATTACCAGTTTTAGTTCCTTCCACAATGCTTCTAACTTGGCATCTAAAAAAGGTTCGCAAATCTGAAACAAAAAATGTATTCAGAATTCCTATTGACATAAGTTTGGTACAATTGATGCATCAACAAATCAACAATCATCAGAACTGCAGGATAAAATTTCAAGCACAAGAAAAAATGTAAAAAGTATGATAGCCTTTCTGATCACTTGATTACCTTACTTCCATCTGTGGAATCAAAGTTTCTGATTATTAATAATGGCTCTTCAGCCTATGCATTTGTAGCTTCAAAGATTTCTTCTATTCAGTAGAGAAAAAACTGATCAGTCACACACTCTAGTAACAAATAACAAAGGCCTTCAAGTGAATTGTCAAAAAATAGAACTTTTTTTTAAACCTGTAGCAAAGAAGTAGAATCACTTGTTTGTGAACCAACATTATGTGATAATCCCAATGATTTTTTATGAGTTTTCTTGCATGTGTAGTATTGTTTTAAGGCTACTGCAAGTTCTTGTTTTGTAGGCTGCCATTTCAAACCCCCACACCCCACCCCTACCCTCCTTGGCCATGCTGTGTGTATAAATATATACATATACATAGATATTGTATGTATATATAAACAATCATCTCTGTTTCTTTGTCATTAAAGAACAGACAACCATCATCATCCATCATTAGAGTTGGAGAAAAATGAAGGGAAGATTTTTTAGGTTTGTAATGATAATGATACTTATATAGTAAGAGTAAATAGCAGGGCTTTGGAACCAAATCATGGCACTTCTACTCTTCTCCCTCCATAACAAGGTTGGCTTTCTTTCTTTCTTTGTGTGTGTGTGTGTGCAAACATGTGTATTATGTTGTTATTATAATATTATAAATGATTCTTATTCAAGAAAAATGCATAAGAAATAGCTAGAGCTTGAACTCTTTGTCGATTGATAAAAAAAAATTGGTACTTACTATCAACTACATTATACAAGTGCTCCTTATAGCTATGTACCTTATATGCTAACCCAGAACCATGCAATCTCAAAATACAAAGCAGAGCCTCAAACCATAATGATACAGACTAAACCTTGAGATACCATGCGCCAATGCTTCACCTATCTAGCGTCATACCAGGCAACACCTTTGTAACGTAACACTTATCAATGCCAACAAAACACATTTATAATACAATCGACAATACTTGGTCCTCCCTATTTCACAACAAATACTTGTCAATACCTTAAATCACTTGGCCAAATTAAACTAAAACATAAGCCGATTCTATTAGAAAAAAAAATAAGCTACCTAAAAAACACCAATATCACACTATTATAAATCAAACATTTCTGTACAGTTCTGAGTTGATTAACTACTTATAAACAATAATAAGTTGAAGTAAAACAAAACTTACTTTTAATTCATATATAGAAAACAACCTCCATATGTTCCTTTGTGTTTCAAAAATGATATGTTTTATGTGATACAATTCATTTAAATGCCTCAGTTTGCACAAAACATTCAGCCAAATTAAACGAGCTTTTAGTAATCAAATGAATTGATAAATGAGACAGCAACAGTACCTTGGCATTAGAAAATTGCATGCTTTCATCTTAATGTAGGTAGATCGACGAGAAGACAGCAAACCCATATCAAAGGGACAGAATCAATGTCCAGATCGAGAGCAACGATTCGATAAAGGGACAGAATCAATATCCAGATCTGTTCCTTCGCGGTTCCCTTCGTGTTTAGATCGACGAGATCCACATCCCCCTCCTTTCGTAGTTGCCATCAGATAAAAATCGTAGCCTTCCACAGGTGGTTCTTCGACGGTGGCTCGCTTCCCCACCACGTACAAAATGACACTACCAGATTTGGAAAAATAATTATAACTTTGAACAAATCTGGAAAATCAAGAACCCTAATTTTGAACAAACTCTAAATTGAAATACGAAGGCAAAACCAAACGGATTTGAAAACCATTCCGTTACCGATTATGAAAACAAATCTAAACCCCTTGACCAAATCTATAACCTTGAAAACCAACGGTGAATCAGAACAAGAATGCAAAGAAGAAACCTTAACAATATCTAAAAACTATCTGATTACCTTCAAAATCCATTCATGAACCAGATCTTAAAATCAAAATCTTGTAAAAAAGACGAGATCAATGGTCTGGAGTCGCTGTCACCGTCGTTGGAAGTGCTGCTAATGATATCCACCACAACCAGAAGCTTTCTCGTGGTCGAAGAAGGAAGAGGGCGGTGGTGGTTTTGGAGAAAAGAATCGTGTGGTCTGGGAAGAAGGATGAGGGCGTGGGCATGGTCTGAGGCTCGCGTGTTCCCGATGAACCTGTACAATGCAAGTCTCAACAAAGGTTGAGTTTGAAATTTGAAAATCTGCATTAAAGATTTGTACATTAAGCTTTATATCATTGTACCACTTAAAATTAAGACACTTGCTTTAATAACTTGTACTTTATGCAATGTTGGTTGTTTTTAAGACTTTTTCCTAAATGCTTTATAAAGGAGTATAGATATAGAGTGATGTAAAATTTGAGCATAAAAAGTATATATATATATATATATATATATATATATATATATATATATATATATATATATATATATATATATATATATATATATATATATATATATATATATATATATATATATATATACACATGCATCTAAATTTAATTGAGCGTAATTATGAAAATTTTAATTTGCATAGTTTGATTTATCTCATACATATTGTGCTTGGTTGGCAATTTGTAGATGTCGAGGAGAACGCGTCAAAGAACCCAACATGTTAATGTACCTATAGATTGGACCCCCAACCTTTTATTATCCCAACACCCTGAGGAGATTAGACCTCTGTTATTTTTATACAAGAAATATTCTAACAAAGTGTTGGTAGAAAAGAGAGTTAGGAGGTCAGATTTCGAGTACTATGGGATTCCATACCTTTTCGATTTATTGGGTTGGGAAGGGGTTTTTGACTTAGGCGGCCCACACATCTACCAGCCCGATGTGGTCGAGTGGATGTCCACCCTTAGGATAGGAAACAGACAACACTCACAATGATCATAGGTTGATAGGCACCGTCCGTGGTAGGGACGTGGTGATGGATGCACGCATCCTTCGCCAATTATTTACTTTGGATACGGGGGTAGGCAACGAAGAGTCTACCCAACGTGGGTATGAGTACAGATCCGAGGCCCAGTTGGCCTTTACTGAAATGACTTGGTCGGGAGAGTGGACGGAGCAAGTGAGCAAGGTTTTTATTCCATCTTTTTTGGAATCTGAGTCCTCCTCCTCTTATAGCCGAAATGCATTGACCCCGAGGTGTAAAGTGCTTCACAAAATCATTGTGAATAACATCTTGCCTCGAGATAGTGGCATGTCTAAGTTTCAGACATAAAGATATCACGATTCTGTACGCCCTTCTTAAGGTGAAGCCCAGACTGTCCTTTGCATGGACAGTCATGAACGATATATGGGCTATGTACGATACGAGAGAGAGGACGATCATCCCTCACGGATGGTTGATCTCTACTTTTCTTGAGAGGATGGGTGCACTTTCGCCCTATTCCCTGACCTCCCCTATTTCGGCGATGTATATTTCGTCCGCCATGTTCCCTACCTTGATTTTTAGGGAAGTTGATGAAGGGTTCGAGATATTCGACAAAGAGACAAATCAGTCATATATCGAGGACTATACTGAAGATGAGAGGAGAGAGAGAGAGAGAGAGCAGAGAGCCGCTCCTGAGGCAGGAGTTTGGCACGAAGAGCCGAACCGAGGAGCGTCTACCTCGCACAGTCGAGGTAATGACGGTGTTGATTTTGACCGCGTCATGAGGCGGTTAGATGACTTAGTGGTGGGTCAAGGTGAGTTCCGGGAGGATGTGACCCAAAGGTTAGACGAGATGAATGGGCGGATGACCCATATTTATGATAGGGTCGATCACTTGTCGGGTCGGGTAGATCAGCTTCAGGACGGGCAGAGAGCTTTGGCATATCAAAATGCCTATTACCAGCACCATAACTGGGCATACTGGGAGGGAGTTCGACATCATGAGGACTCCGTAGCCGGTATGCCATATCAATCATACAATGATTACACGATGCCCAACTACCAGTCCTACAACCCTGTTGTAGACACTTATCAACGTTATCCGGTGCATGGCAGGCAGGATCTCCCAGACCAGATCCCTACTCACTTGGTTCCACCTACAGCACAATACCCCACAGGTCAAAACCCGAATAGCGACTTCTTCAATAGCGTTTTCGGTCCTCCTCCTCCATTCGAATGATCGGGTACTATATTTCCTTGTTCTTTGTTCTCTATTTTTTGTCTTTTTATTTATTTAGTTTATAATTGCATTTCTTTTCTTTAGTTACTAGTAATGGTTATTTTTAGTTTTTAGCCGAGTCATATAGAGTTTTAATGTTTATGTAGTCTGTCTTATTTGTCCCTAGTTAAGTCTTGTTTGCTGATCAGGTCGTGGAAAATGATGATAAATGAAAAGTACATGTACGATGGATTTGGCTAGTGTTGATAGGATATTCTATAATTAAGAAAAGAGTCGTAATAATAACTAAATTTTTGCTATGTAATGAATTCAAGTTTGTTAAAATTTATTTGGGCTTAAATATAAGTAATGTGTCTAAAGATTTTGGAAACTCATGCAATAAGGGGGAGAACTTAATCACGTTTTTAGCCTAAAAAATGTGTTAATTATAGTCTAGATGGTTCAGGAAACTAAGTCTGTAGGAAAACTATTCATGCCTAATCCCCTAAAACCGTCTGGTTTGGGAGTGACCGAAATCTCGCTACATGGACCATCTAGATAATTTGAGTGGAAAGAATATAGATAGAAGCATGGTATTAAAAAATAAAAAATTGTCGTAAACATGCATAGAGGAAAAGATGGTCAAAAGACTCACGTGTTTAAGTTTCGTAACCTTGAGCTAAAAGGGTAATTCCAAGAGTGAGATACATTATATAAATTATAAGGGAAATACATTTTAACTGAAAACGTCTTCGATTTTCATGTTAAAATTTTAATGCATTAGTGCGAAGGCTAGCTTAACATAGAATTCCTAGAGTCACTACTAAGACATTCCCAGTACACGGTTAGTTCTGATTCCAAATTCTTGTTCGGGGACGACCAAGATTTAAGTTGGGGAGATTTGATATGACTATAATTTTATGTGTTTCGGAGTCATTTTATGCTCATTTTAAGCACCGACACTTCGTAACTTCCATATTATTACTCCAAATTTATGTTTCAAGGTCAAGAGGTCAAATGGAAGCAGCTTGAGAAAATTCAGCGCGTACCGAGCCAGAGGGGGCGCAGGCTTGCGCCTCCCTACACTGCAAAACAGAAGATTTGAGAGTTAGAGAGCACTTCTAGCGCAGCCCAGCGTACCCCAGGCCATACCCCGGGCGTAGGGGGCGCAGGCCTATGCCTGCCCTACGCTGGGTCGACGCAAAAACGCGTTTTTGATCCCAGAAACCCTAAATCCACCTCCTCTATAAATAGAGGTCGATGGTGATCAGTTGAACAGGTCCCGAAAGTGTTAAAAAGAGTGGCGAAGCCCTGCTGGAGTGAATTCACAATACAAGTACGAAGACGGTGGTTCGCAAGCTTATAACTATGACTCCAATCAGCACCATTGAAGAGCATACGATGAGCGGCTAAACACCATAGCCGTTTGCGGAGGATCTACGGCTAAGTTTTTTACTTTCTTGCATTTTAATCATGTTTTGATGTATTTCGTATTGATTGAATATTGTGTGTAATGCAAATGATAAGCATTTGGTTATTATTATGATTATATGTTTTGATTGGTAAAAGCAAGATAGTTCATAATGGTGTTATTATTTGTGCCGATTCCATTAGATTAGGGATTAAGACAAGGAATGAACGTTACATGCGCTATGCCGAGATTTATTGATTAAAATATCGATGATTAATTTAACCACACAATTAATTATGTCTATGTGGTTGTTGCATGAAATTCAAGTGGGTAATAACTTATGTCGTAGTGATTCCGTAAATGGTTATCTTCAATTTGATTGTTAATTTACTTCGTTAGTTATTTGCCGTTAAATTTAGTCATAATTTAGTCGTAAGTCATTAATCCAAACAAATCATCCAATTCACTCGATTCACAATTAAAGTGCTTTCAATATACTCACAAAACTAGCCGATTAACCCTAATTACATACGCACTCCCTGTGGATTTGACCCTTACTTCTCTGAGCTATAAAGTTAAATTTAAGGATTATTTCTGCGGGTCACAACGACGGCCCGTCAAGTGAACCCGAAGATTCACGATGTTATTAAGAAAGAATTACTGAAGCTTCTTGATGTCGGGTTGATATATCCTAGTTCTGACTCTCCGTGGGTGAATCCTGTGCATGTAGTCCCTAAAAAGGGGGGGTATGATTGTCATTCCATATGAGAAGAACAAGTTGATTCCTATAAGGACAGTCACGGGTTGGCGAGTTTGCATTGACTACCGCAAGCTCAATGATTCAACTCGTAAGGATCACTTTCCTTTGCCCTTTATTGATCAGATGCTTGAGCGACTATCAGGAAATAAGTTGTATTGTTTCTTAAATGGTTTCTCAAGATAATTTCAGATCCCGATTAGGGCACAAGATCAGGATAAGACTACATTCTCATGCCCTTATGGGACATTTGCATATAGGCGCATGCCTTTTGGTTTGTGCAATGCTCCTGCGACATTTCATCGTTGTATGGTAGCCATCTTCCACGATATGATCGAGAAGCGTGTTGAGGTCTTCATGGATGATTTCTCTGTGTTTGGTAACTCTTTCTCGGACTGTCTGACTAACTTAGAGAAGATGCTTACCCGATGTGAGGAGATAATCTAGTCCTTAATGAGGAGAAGTGTCATTTCATGTTCCGAGAATGTATAGTGTTAGGACACAAGATCTTGAGTAACGGAACTGAAGTAGACAGGGCTAAGGTTGAGACTATATCTAAGTTGCCTCCTCCCACATTTGTTAAGTCGGTTCGTAGCTTTCTAGGGCACACTGGTTTTTAACATGGATTCATTCAAGACTTCTCACTCATTGCACGCCCTATGACTAAGCTCCTTGAGAAGGATGCAACATTTGTCTTTGATGATGAATGTTTGTAGTCTTTTAACACATTGAAGAAGAAGCTAACCACTGCCCCTATCATGGTGGCACCCGAATAGGAGTCACCATTTGAGCTGATGTGTGATGCGAGTGACTTTGCTAAGCGGGCTACTCCCCGAAAATGCCCCGCCCTTAAGTTCATTTGTCGTTGGGGCTAAAAATTTGGGGCAGTGTTAGGCCAACATCGGAATAACCGGTTCCATGCTATATACTTTGCGAGTAAAAATCTTACAGACCCTCAGCGTAATTACACTACAACAAAGAAAGAGCTTCTTGCTGTGGTTTATGCGTTCAAGAAATTTCGATCATATCTAGTTCTCTCGAAGACTGTGGTTTCTACTGATCATGCAACTTTGAGATGCTTGTTCCAGAAACAGGATGCTAAACCATGTTTGATTCGATAGATCCTTCTTCTCCAAGAGTTTGATATTGACATCAAAGACAAGAAGGGAGCAGAGAATCTAGCAGCAGACCACTTGAGCAGATTAGAAAATTCAGATTTGCCTCCTCTGAATGAGCCTGAGTTCAAATAGAGACTCCCTGATGAGTCCCTATGTGCGGTACATGCAACAAATGAATACTCAAGGTTTAACTCATCAACAAAATAAGAAGTTCTTGCGAGATGTTAAGAACTACTTCTGGGATGACCCTTACCTATTTCGAGTATGTGTCGATCAGATCATTCGTCGGTGTGTGTTTGGCGACGAGGCATTCTAAATCTTATGTGAGTGCCACCTAGGTCCTACAGTTGGTCATCATGGGGCCAATGCCACAACGAAGGAAGTGTTTGATTTTGGTTTCTTCTGGCAGACGATATTTAAAGATGCCCAAGATCGGGTTAAGAGTTGTGATGCTTGTCAGCGTTAAGGAAACATCTCAAATCGGAATGAGATGCGTCTACACACCTTTCAGGTATGTGAGATTGATACGAGTGTCGTTACCTCGCCAAAAATAACCACTAAATACCTTAGAAGCTAGGGTAAGTAGGGATCGTTTCCACAGGAAGCGAGAGGTTAATTACACGTATTCGAGCAAGTAGCGTTGCGAACTTGATTAATTGGAAAAGTGAATGGTTGTATAAAATCGTTACTTGCTTTTATAAAACTATTAAACTTAATAATTAATTACTTGCGCTATTGTAAGAGAAAAATTAATTGATTTGTTTGATTAAATACGTTAAAAAAGATAATCACTCCCGGATTCCACACTAAGGGGCGTTGGTTCGTTGGAATCTGGGGGAATTGGAAGGAAAAGGAATCCAATTCCAGCCAATTCAAGCGTTTGGTTCACCAACTCAAAGGAATTGGAATCCTTTAAGTTTAAAATTTTCCAATGGATGGTGGAATGTAAGATTCCTTTAACAATAGGAGGGAATTAAAAACCTTTGAAGAAGGGAATGTGGTCAGTTACAAAAAATACTCCTGAAATAATATTAACCTACCTATTATTACTCAATCAGTCGTTGTTCTTCTTCACGCCTCCATTCTTCAGTCCATTCCTTCCTTTCTTCTCCGGCGGCGGCGACTAGTTCTTCACCGGCTGCGGCGGCTATATCTTCTCCGACGGTGACTGAATCCTTCTCCGTCGGTGAGTTTCTTCTCATATCTTGTTTTGTTCTTCCTTCTTCGTTCGATCTGTTAATCCTTCGAAGGAAAAGGACTCGATCTGTTCTTCCTTCGATTTTTCCATGAACCCTACAAGTGTTTTTGTTATTTTTTTATCTAAATGTATCTCTATCTGTTCTTCCTTCGATTTTTCCATGAACCCTACAAGTGTTTCTATTATTTTTCATCTAAATTTATCTAGATCTGTTCTTCCTTCTATTTCTTTTTGTGTATATATATATATATATATATATATATATATATATATATATATATATATATATATATATATATATATATATATATATATATATGTCGATCTGTTCTTTATTTTTTTATCTGAAAAATGTGTTTGTTCCTTTTATGTTTTTGATATATATGTCGATTGGTTCCTTTTATGTTTTTGATCTAAATGTTTTTGTTATTTTAATCTGAAAAATGTTTCTGTTGGATGTAGGTTGTTTCTGTTATTTTTTTATCTGAAAAACATTTTTGTTATTTTTTGATCTGAAAATGTGTTTGTTCCTAAATGTTTCTGCTGGATGTAGGTTGTTCTGTGCTGGATGTTTTTGCCTTACTGTTTCTGTTCTTTATTTTTTATTTTGATGTAGTCTGTTATTTTTATTTAAAATGATAATTTATTTATATATATTATTTATAAAAAATTTACATGTAAAAATTATAAAACAGACAAAAACTAAACAAACAACCAATTATAAAACAGAAGGGTAATTCAGTCATTTGACATTATTTAAATCCATTTTAGCTGACAGATTTATAAACCAAACATGATAAGGAATTGGATTCCATTTCTTTCTCCTGTCAACCAAACATCCATTGGATTCTAATTCAAATTCCTGACAGATTCCAATTCCTTGTCAGATTCCAATTCTCTCATAAACATTCTGCGAACCAAACGCCCCCTTAGCTTTTGTATTTACTTTTAGGAACACTTTTTCTCTTAATAAAAGCGACCCTTTTTACGTCTGGCATGTCTCATATTTATAGCAGCTCTTTAAAACCCTAAAAACGCGGAATATTCTTTTTATGGATTAAGCGCAGCCTCAGGCGCAGGCCTGCGCCCGGGTCTGCGTTCGGGCTGCGTCTGGCTTTACGCCTCTTGTCTTTTGGAGGCCAAAATTTTCTGTTGAGGACTCGACCCCCCCCCCCCCCCCCCGTGCCTGAGCTTTTAGAATTGTTCTCCGATTTCTCTCAAATTTGCCAGACTTATACTTAAGATACTTACCTACAAACGTAATGAAATTTGTCAATAGTTGCACATTTTAAGGCACATTTCCATTAAAAACCAACTTTTTATACTTTAAATGCATAGTTAATTATAACTCGATCAAACTTCCTCAACTTAATCCTTGATCGTCCCGAGCAAGCAACGAAAATCAGACTTTTAAATGTATAGGGTTTGTCAAGCATGGAAGATACAACAAATTCGTTTAAGCAGACACTAGCCTTCATAAACACGTTTATATTCAAAGACACGAACCATATTATTATCAGATATATCTTGACATCTCTAGGATATTTATTTAAAATTCCTCACCATTACCATCCTTTTAGCTCAAGGATATAGAATTGAAATCACGTGGGTCACTGGACCATCTTTTTCCTCGGTGCATGTTTCTTGCTATTAATTTTCCTTTTCTTTCCATAATTAGTCTTTTTCATGCAATATCTATGTTTTTCATTCAAGTTTAAAGCATGACTTTCTAATTGATCCGTGTAGCAGGATTTAGGTCAGCCACTCCCAGACTAGTTGGTCGGGCCTAGGCATGTTGGTACCCTTCAGACTTACTTTTTTGAATCAACTAGGTCACACTTGAATTGAGGCTTACTCGTGTTTGCTTCCTCCCCCTTATTGAATGAATGAATAGTGGCTATTGGAATCTTTGTTTTTATCTTCAATACTGCACATTATATCCTACTATTAATTTAGTTCACTTCTTTGATTGCAAGTGTTTATGACTCTTTGTGCTCTATTTCAAACTCATTTAATTGCATCTCTCTAATTGACACCGACCTAACTAACATCATCATATTTAAGTCGCAAGCTCACAAACAAAGATAATTGAAGGAAAAATGATCAAGTTGTTTATTGTCGCTTTTCTCGCTCACTCAAACTCTATATACAGCGATGGGGGTTCACATTTTAAAAACATGTATTTCGGCAAACTACTTAAACATTATGGAGTCACCCATAAGATTGCAACCCCATACCATCCACAAACTAGTGGACAAGTAGAAGTGTCCAATAGAGAGATTAATCGTATATTACAGAAAACAGTGCAACCAAAGATGATGCAGTCTAGGCATATCGCACTGCTTTCAAAACCCCTATTGGTATGTCACCCTATAGTTAGTGTATGGGAAATTGTGCCATCTTCCAGTTGAACTAGAACATCGTGCATTATGGGCAATTAAAATTACAAATCTCAAATTCATAGATGCTGGTGTAAACCAAAAACACCGACTAATTGAATTAGAAGAAATACGTAGGGAAGCTTATGATGAAAGTGCTAAAATATACAAAGAAAAGACAAAAGCCTTCCACGACCGTCTAATTAAAAGAAAGGTGTTTAATAAGGGTGACAAAGTCTGACTATTTAATGCACGATTGCGGCTCTTCCCAGGCAAACTAAAAAGTAAGTGGTCCGGTCCATACATAGTCACTAACGTTTTCCCTCATGGTGCGGTAGAAATAAAAGACCAAAAAGGTGGTGAACCATTTAAGGTGAATGGACATCGACTTAAGTTGTTCGTACAATGGGCCGATAAAGAGGTTGTATCATCTGAGACGATGTTCCTAGAAGATGTCACCTGAATATCAGGGAATCGCATGTCTGGCTGAAGAAATTAAACTTAGCACTTTCTGGAAGGCAATCCAGCGAACTTTGTGTGTGTGTTCTATAGAAACCCTCACGAGACTATAACTCGTCCACTCGGGCTACTGATGGGTTTAAAGACTTGTTGCACATGCTAAGTGCAATCGTTTTCACCACTAAAGTGTGTTTCAAGTATTTTAATAGTTTCTATGTCTTCTGTTAAACACTTATGTTGAACTTAGGCATGAAATCGATAAAATTTTCATGCATGGTGAACGATTAAGTTAGGGAGGGGCGAAAACACTAATTCCTAGCTAAATGTGTGTTGCACTAACACTATATTGCACATGCTTGAATATCATGACGTTATATTTTGATGCTTAGATGCTATACGTGGTGCTCTATATTTTTTTGTCTTTTTCGTAAAAGTTTCCCGTCTTCCTAATTTTTGTGCCGAGGACGCCCCAGTTCTTTAAGTTGGAGAGGGGAGACGCTTTATGCTTTGAATATCTTGGAAACTGAGAAAAATTTTACAAAAAATGACAACTTTAAGTTTCAAATAACTCACTTATAAGATTAAAGGATCCATTGTAGTGTTGATCTTAGTTAAACTTGAGTTTTCAACTCAAGTTGGGGAAGTTTGAAGAAAAGTACTAGCACGAGAAGACGACGAGCCTTCCAGTGAGTTCTACAATAGCATCTTCGGACAACCTCCACCTCAGTAACCAGGTACCATCGTTCCATTACATAAGTGATACTCTCCAAGACTGAGATACCAATATCGAAGTCTTCCCCGGAGTCTTGTTGCAAATCTTTTGATGACCATATCAATGGTGTAAAATTGGACCTTTGTAGACATCCAAGTTAGCATTTCCAATGTCAAAGGCGCTACCATTAGAAATGGAAATATTGATTGCATCCTCACAGTGTTTCTTGTGGAAATTTCTCTTCTCAATAATAGTAGTCTCTGCAGGAGCAGATCCTAGTGTCATTTCCAGAACATATGACGTTTGCTTCATTCTCAGAACAATAGTCAGACTTCATTCCTAGTCTAGGAAATTATTTCCTCTGAGTTTTTCCTTGTCCAGTTGGGACCCCAGAGTAGCAGTGTTGTGTACTTGGGGAGCATTTGCAATAGGAAGAGGTGGAGGTGGGAGATTGGTGTTACCATTGTTGTTGTTGTCATTTAAACCAATTCTACCTTTGCATCTTCCAACCATCTAAAACATTTTTCAAAATTCAGTATTTTGATTAACCATTAATAAATTAGCAACCCAGAAAATTAGAATATGATTTATTAATCCTAAGAACCCTTTTACTTATTCATGCATCCAACAGAGACTGAACCTACATAAGTAAGCTACTTAGGTTGGTAACTTATTACCAATTACAACTTTCTTGTAACTCTTAGGTCTTATGAGATTTTCAATTTCTTAAACTAATTATGTTTAATCTCATCCACATTTTGGGCAACAGTCTTACTGAGGAACCACCATTAACACACCATATAACAACTGCTAGTCACCGGCCCAAGTCTCACTTAGGATCCGAAATGCTCACATCACAACTTCCAAGTTTGCAGCGTAAGCACCTAACAGAGGCTGAACCTACTTATGACGACCAGTCACCATGAGTGTCACTATATGGATGACGTGTTGTGTCAATTTTTAATTTGGGTTTTAACTAGTCTTTCACCAAGAGCTAATAGCTAGTCAGGTCAGTCGGGGGGGGGGGGGGGGGGGTGAGGAGGATCCTTTCAATTATAAACCTTTCGGAAAATCTAACAACCACCGCTGGAACATGACCATCCTAAACACCACCTGTTATGGTAAACAGTTCAATTAATATACCAATTTTAAAATCTTTCAACTCTTTGATCATATTATATTTAAAAATAAATCTCCTTTTGATCGAAAAACGAATTTCATAAAATATTATTTTAAAGCTTTACAGAATAATTAAAGTTTCAAATTTAAGCTATATTTTAAATTTTTTATATTTTCATCAAACTGATTGTAGTTTTGATTTCTTTTTATTTATTTACTTGTCAGCACAACCACACACAATATATATATATATATATATATATATATATATATATATATATATATATATATAAAGCATAAAGAACTAAATCACACAACCACAGGGTGACATAGTCTTGCCAAAATTAATTTATTTTCGAGAGCTATACGGACAACCCAAGTTTGGTCAAAACCATAGGGACAAAATAACACACAAGGCTAGAATGATGAACTCTTTCAACTCCCACTAGCCTCAACGTCCGATGATGTCTCCGAGCGTCCTTCATGATTGACCTCCTTTCTTGATGGATTTCTTCGCCAAGAATTTTTTTTACATAATTTTAATCTAAATACATTTGTCTATTTTCTAACCTATTACAGAATACATCATAAAACCGAGATAACAAAGGCACGCAAGTCTTCCCAAAAATAACCTATTACAGAATACATCTCAATGCTCGACTATGTTACAAACATATACAAAGCATTAAAACATATAAATAATTCAGAGTTCATCCTCATCTTGCAATGAAAATCATTCCAAAACCCAATTAACTTACCATTAATTAGATTTTTTGCGTCCAATATCGTTCTTAAATTAAGTAAGTGTAAACTCGAAAGTTATAAACACTTTCCAAAAATAGATATTTTTTCTTGAAAAATTCAAATTTAATTTCATCTTTACATTATCTTTGAATTAATAACTATTTTTTTCTTAAAATATTCTATTAACAATTTAAACACTTTTAAAAGTTAAAAGTTATTAATTTAAGAAATCTTTTATTAAACCACCTTTGATAAACATATTTATTATTTCCAAACTAATATTGATAAATGATTTAAACTTCCTTTTAAACTATTATCAACTAACTACTATTTAATTGAAACATTTTTCAAATATTAATAAATTTTATTTAATATTAATTTTCTAAATAAACAATCTTAACTATAAAATATGTCTTTTAAAAAATTTAACAAAATTGATCATCTTAAAAAACACTTCGAAAAACCAATTGATGATATCGTAAATAAATAATTTTATTTGATTAAATTTCAAGTTACTGATCAAATCATTTTGAACGAGATAATTTTCAAACCAAAATATTAGTCAATCCTGATTAATTATAACTTGACATTCGAAAAATTTACTAACAATTATTAAAGTGTCGGTTTAATCCAAAAATTAATTAATTTCACGGTTTTAAACGATTTCTACCAAACGTTAATGTCAAGATCAAATTTCAAAACATTTAAGCCATGACTGAGCATTAAACTCAAAGTCACAATTTTATTAATTTATTGAATACTTAAATTAAACTTCCTTTAAATGCATAAATCAAATATAGTTTATAGATTAAAATTACTATCAATTTTAATTAGGCCGATAAATAACCATGGTCGGGAAAAAAACATGGTTCTAAACTTACATCAAAACTTGTCTTTTAATTAAATGGATATAAGTTTTAGCAATGAATTATCGAAACGGAAACGAACCAGCTTTGTTAACCGACTCAACTCGGTTTCAATAACCCACGTGAGCCGAAAACAAATAGGGTATTAAACCCTTTAAATGCAGAAATTAATCAAGGCAAATAACCAACATCTTTGATTATATTGACTTCCAAATTCTTTATAACTATTTAATTATCGAATCGAATAAATTCTAAATCAATTTGTGAACTTTATAAAACCAACAAATTAAGTCTCCCACTTTAATTTTTTTATAAAAGTCAAAACACACACACACATACATACATATATATATATATATATATATATATATATATATATATATGTGTGTGTGTGTGTGTGTGTGTGTGTGTGTGTGTGTGTGTGTGTGCGTGTAGACAAATGATCTTTTGTAAACACTTTATTCGTTGTGAACATTGTGAATAACCAAAATCTGGCTTTAAATCCTATGAATTTGTTGTAAATATTACTAAACTCATCAATTAACGTACGAATCTTGTTGGATCCTATAAACTTTATTGAATCCTATGAATTTTGTTGAATCTTATGAATTTGTCGAATTTTATCAACCTTGCCGAATCTTATGAATCTTGTTAAAAACATTGCTACGAACCTTTTGAATGTTATGAATGTTATTGCAAACACTTCTATCAATCCTTTGAATCATGAATCTTGTTACAAATACTAGTTGGTATATATGAATGATTATATGTATTTTTTTATTTGTTCACAATGTTCACAACGAATAAAGTGTACATAATAAATATATGAGTAAATTACGTAAATGGTCCCTGTGGTTTGTAGCAAATTTCAGGTTTCGTCCCTAACTTTAAAAAATTACATAGGCAGTCCATATTTTGAAACCTTATCACGCTTTCAGTCCCTAAGCAACTTAATTTTTTAAAAATTCCAATTTTACCCTTATAAATTCATTTCACATTTGGTCCCTAATCAATTAATTTGATTTTTCTTTATATTTAATTATTTGTATATTTATAATTATTTAAATAATAAATACTAAGAATTTAATTACAATTTATTCATGTATTTTATCTATAAATGAGTTTCATCATCATCATTATTATTATATACATTCATTCGTTTTGGCAAAAATCTTTATTTTTTATTAATTTTTGTTTTATAATTTTTCCATTAAATAATTTACCCTTATTATCTTAATATATTAATTTTCAAATGCTATTAATGTTGTTTTTAAAAGTCTTAACATGAAAAATATGTACATTCATTTACGAATTTTTAAAAATAATTCATTCTTATTTTAAAGATTTGTATTAGTAGACTATTGTATATTCTACATATAAAATAATGTTAGTAAATTTGTATTATTTCTAGTAAACTTTAAGAAGCTTCTAATTTTTAAGCATTTTTTAAAATTTTTATGAGTGTAACATATGGATGGAAACAAATTAAACGTTCGGCGAACCTTTGCGAAAGTTCGTTTGTGTTCATTCATTTATTAAACGAAATGATATGTTACACTAGTGCTATAAACGAACCGAATAACTTGAACAATGATATGTTCATTAACGTTTTGTTCGTTTTACAGCGCTATGTTATACTCATATTTAGAATATACAATAATCTACTTATAAAAGTCTATAAAATAAGAATGATTTTTAAAATTTATAAATGAATGTACATATTTTTCATGTTTAGAATTTCATAAAAAAAAACATAACATTATTTCAAAATTAATATAGGAAAATAATAATGGTAAATTAATTAAATATATTGGTAAACGAAAAAAATTTTATGAAACAAAAATTATGATAAAATAAATATTTTTGTCAAAACGAACGAATGTAGATAATAATAATAACAACAACAACAAAATAATAATAGTAATAGTAATAGTAATAGAACTTATTAATATATAGGTAAAATGCATAAATAAATTGTAATTAAATTATTATACTAATAAGTAAAATGTCATTTATTAATTAAACAATTAAATATAAAAACCTAAATTAATTGATTAAGGACTATATGCGAAATTAATTTATAAGGGTAAAATGAGAATTTTTTTAAAAATTGAGTTTCTTAGGGACTAAAAGCGTGATAAGGTTTCAAAATATGGACCATCGGTGTATTTTTTCAAAGATAGGGACGAAACTTGTAATTTGCTATAAACTACAGGGACCATTTATGTAATTTACTCTAAATATATACATATGTGTGTGTGTGCGCGCGCGCGTGTGTTTAAGTCGCAAAACTTTAAATATTAATAACCAAACATTTTTTATTTATTGATTCGATTTTTACGCATTTAATTTAATCGTTCGAGTTTAACTGTGAATCAAACGACGCGAGGGATTAAACCGCTCATCGGTTCAGTCACCATATCAAAGCTGAGAGGTCATGGTTCAACCCATGGCCGAAATCTCCAAAGCTTGATCTCGTGAACCGAAGCATTTAATTCTCAATTTTAATTAATTAAACACTTTAAACAATCAAATTTCAACTAAATAAAACGAAATAAGGTTTCAAAACTCGAGCTCCGTAGAACTCCAAGGTGGCCAAGAATCACCATGTCGTATCCAAACCCTTTGGTTGACTTTCTCTCAGTCGAATCAAAATTTTAAACGTCTTAATTATCGATGATCGTTTAAACACTTTTAATTATTAAAAATCAAAACTTTAAGAATTTTGGACATAAATACATGAATAATACTATCATTATATTATTTAACTTGGTACTGATACCACTGTTGGGAATTCATATTGGTTTTTCATAAAAACATAAACTTTAATCGAATTAATGCAACGGAACCTTTTTAAAATTTACGAATTTAATACACGAATCATCAAGTAAGACATATAATAAGTAAAAATGTAATCTTTAAATCGTACACTTGTAAATGTTGACAAGAGCACATGAATGAGATATTTACGATATCCACAAGTGATGACACGATCGAGCGCCACCAAACATGCAATCAAACATACGATGAACGAATAAACACACACTAATGTGTGTGTTTTTGGATGTGGCCAAGAGCCACACAACACACACATGGTTGTGTGTAATTTTATGCATCAAAATTTTTTCCTACATTATTAATGGTCGTGGATATATATTGTAACATCCCGATTTTGAGATAGGTACGTGGAATTATTTCATTGGATCAATTATTTAATTTGGGACCCGGAGATATAAAATTGTATTTTGGGGTATCGGGATCGGATTTTTGGGTATCGGACCGAGTTAAACCCAAAAACGTATATATTGGATGCTTCTTTTGTTCTTGGATTCATTTCAAAGCCAGAGCTGAGTTGTGAGTGTGTGTAATCTGAATTCCAGCATCTCCAAGCAAGGATTGAAGCTTCAAGTTGTGATCCAAGCAGCCAATTCTTCCATCATCTTCTTAGTTGCATATTAAGGTAATTTTGAGCCCAAATTCGTGAATTAATTGTTGTAAATCATGAGTGAGTGATTCAATTGAGTTTGTGTATGTTTCTAAGCAACTTCGGGTTTATAATTGTGGCTAAAATCGAGCAGAGTCGAGTTTGGGGATTAAATCCCTGGTCTGTGAAAAACAGAGCAAGAACTGCTACTGTTCGTCCGTGAGCGCGGCCGCGATCCCCTGATCGCGGGCCGCGATGTTCTTGAGATGATTGCAGGCGGTTGGCGTCTGAGCTCGGGCCGCGATGTGAGCGTGGCTGAGTTTGAAGTTAGCGCGGCCGCGACCGCGATAGGGTTAGTGCGGCCGCGATTGGTTGAGTACGGCCGCGATGCGGCTGAGGGTTCGGGTCGGGTTTTCGGGTTCTGTGAGTCTTGTGTTCGAGTCTCTGGGGTCCTGTGAGTTGTCGGGAATTGTGTATAGGGTTGTTGGGCTGAGATTGTGTTATTGTGTTTTCAGGGTCTCGTGTTGACAGGGTAGGGAAAGGGCGAGGAACCGAGATTTATTGTAGCTAGCTGAGCAGGTGAGTTTGCATGTTTTTGTTGAGATACTTGTACGATTATTTTACTAATACTTGCATGATCTTTTACCGAGCTTTTCTTATGAGATATCATGAGTTTTCTTACGAGTTTTTATTGAGATACTATCATGCATGTATTACTGAGCTATTGTGAACTGTGTTTTAAATATGAGATTTGGGACACTTGAGCTGTTGAGATACTAAACCGTACGGCTGGGCAGGGGTTGGGTCGCTCCCAATTCCCTTTTGAGTTCCTGACGATTGCTTTGTGCGGTCTAGGGATTTGGGTACGTGGACCTATCCACGCGAGTTGAGTACCTATTGAGCTATCTTGTGGGATCTCATATACTTGTTCAGTAGAGAACGCTGAACGTTTTATTGTTGAGTTATTTATTTACTGAGCTTTATAATCGTACACTAACCCTTGCATTCTCACCAGCTTTAGCTGACCTGTGCGTGTTGTTGTGTGTATCCCAGGTGACCGGACTGCTAGTAGGCCTGCTGCACCAAAGTAGGTTTACATTTTCTGTGATCAAGGAGTAGCTACCCGTGTAGAGGTAGTTATATTTTGTGGATTGATATATATATATACTTCGGATAGGTTGTATTGTATTCAGAGATTTCCGTGACTGTTATTGTGTAATTAATGTTTTAAAATTATCGGGTTTTCATGTATGTATCTTGGGAATAGTGTAGGGATTATTATATTATGTCACGGATGATGTGTTATTTACGTGGTATTGTGGATTAGTTTGAGGGTGTTACAAGCTTGGTATCAGAGCCTAGGTTTAAGAGATTAAGTATCTAGTAAAATGTTTAAGCTTAAACCATAGAATTTAGATCCTTGGATTGTTATCCGAAGTAGAGTGTTAGGTGATAAACGAGTAGTGTGTAGAGTTTTGTAGAGTTAATTCGTGTTGTTATCTTATTATGCAGTTTGTTATGGACCGTCAGGACAGCGGGCCTCAGGGGGATGACCATAGGGATGAGGAGCCTTTGCGTAGATCTGACTTGTATTCTGTGATAGGTCAGATATTACATGAGCATTTTCCGGGTCAGAGTATGGGTAGGGGCCGAGGTGCGGTGCCTCCGCCTGAGGGAGAGCAGAGTTCGGGGCTGGTGCTTCTTCCAGCCAGCCATCGCGTGGGTCGTTTAAGGAATTTATGACGGGTCGTCCTTCAGAGTTCTTTGGGGGAGTGGGTGCCTCGAAGGCACTTGATTGGCTGCGAGAGGTCGAGGCTGCATTTCGTATAGCCCATGTGGATCGAGCAGACCGGGTGAGTTATGCCTCCTACCTTCTGAATGGAGGACCATTGAGATGGTGGAGTTCAGTAGTCAGTGCTCAGGGAGTTGATGAGGCCTATCTGATGTCTTGGGAGGCGTTCCGTACAGAGTTTGAGCTGCAGTACTGTCCGTTGGACACGAGGAGAGAGTTGGAGCGAGAGTTTATCCATCTGCAGCAGGGATCCAGGTCCGTTCAGGAGTATATCGATGTATTTAATGACAGAGCTCAGTTTGCGCCGCATCAGGTAGCTACAGAGGACCGGAAGGTCACGATGTTTATTGAGGGTTTGAGACCGGACATTCGAGAGTTTGTGGGGATGCTGCGTGACCCCACATTTGCTTCAGCAATGGAGTACGCCCGCCGTCGAGAGCGGGAGGTGGAGAGACAGCGGGAGCAGTCGGCTCCCCAGAGACAGCGTATTGAGCCATCGGGTCAGGGTCAGAGCTCGGGGACTTCGAGATTCTATAGGGAGATCCGTCAGGGCGGGTATTCCGAGCAGCAGGGACAGAGTTCGGGAGCCCAGCGAGATCAGGGTCGGGATGATAGAGAGTTGGGAGCCGTTCAGAGTCAGGGACAGAGTCGGGGTGGTCAGAGGCAGCAGGGGCAGCAACAGCAGAGTCAGGGTCAGAGCCAGAGGCAGAGTCAGAGTCAGGGGAGTGTTAGGAGGGGATCTCGGGATTCTGGGAGCCGAGTTGAGAGTTCGGCGTCGGTAGAGAGAGATTGCCAGCGATGCCATCACCGCCATGCAGGGCCGTGTGCCCGGGAGCATCTTTGTTGTTTTAGATGTGGCCAGTTTGGTCACACAGCTGTTGCATGTACTTCCCAGGAGTCTCTTTGTTTCCGGTGCGGGAAGCCGGGTCATATGTCTCGGGATTGTCCGAACCCGAGTGCGGGGTTTCCAGGGTCGAGTTCGCGTGGAGCTGGGCCGTCAGGGTCATCTTCAGCACCTCGGGGAGGTGGAGCACCGAGGGCTCGCGGCAGAGTTTTTCAGGCTACTGCTGAGGAGGCGCGTGAGTCGCCTGATGTTGTATCTGGTACGTTCATCCTTAACGGGCTGCGTGCATTTATTTTATTTGATTCGGGATCTGATCGATCATATGTATCTGCCTCCTTCTGTGATTATTTTGCTATGCCTTCATTTGAGTTATCTGTGCCTGTTATTGTTGAGCGTGTCGATGGTAGTACTGTATTAGTGAGCCGTATCTATAGAGATTGTGTGTTAGAGATAGACGGTCACCGATTTTCCAAAGACTTGATGCCTATGGAGATTAGTAGTTTTGATGCCATTGTTGGATGGATTGGCTGACAGCGTGTCAGGCAGATATCTTCTGTTCTAAGAAGATGATTTGTATCCCCGTTTCTGAGTCAGAGTCAGCAGTTGTATATGGCGAGAGGCGTAGAGGAGAGATGAGCATAGTGTCGATGGTGCAGGCGCATAAGTATGTGGCAAAGGGGTGTGCCACTTACTTGGCTTATGTAGTAGATGCGAAGAAGGAGAAGTGGGAGGTCAGTGATGTGCCAGTAGTTAGAGATTTCCCGGATGTGTTTCCAGATGAGTTGTCGGGTCTGCCGCCGGACCGGCAGGTTGAGTTTAGGATCGACCTAGTTCCCGGGGTCGTTCCTATTGCGCGTACGCCGTATCGGTTAGCTCCTACCGAGATGCACGAGATGATGACGTAGCTACAGGATCTGTTAGATCGAGGGTTCATTCGCCCCAGTTCTTCTCCGTGGGGAGCTCCTGTGTTATTCGTGAAGAAGAAGGACGGGACGATGCGTATGTGTATAGATTATAGAGAGCTTAATAGGGTAACGGTGAGAAGCCGTTATCCCTTGCCGAGGATTGATGATCTTTTCGATCAGTTGCAGGGGGCGAGTTTCTTATCGAAGATTGATCTGCGTTCCGGGTATCATCAGCTACGAGTTAGAGACGAGGATGTGCCTAAGACTGCTTTCAGGACCCGATATGGTCATTATGAGTTCTTAGTCATGCCGTTTGGGCTGACTAATGCCCCAGCAGCGTTTATGGACCTGATGAATAGGGTCTGCAGGCTGATGCTCGACCGTTTTGTGATTGCGTTTATTGATGATATTCTGATCTACTCGAGGAGCAGCGAGGAGCATAGCCAGCATCTGAGGGAGGTCCTAAGTACTTTGCAGCGAGAGAGGCTATATGCCAAGTTTTCAAAGTGTGAGTTCTGGCTTCGAGAGGTGCAGTTCTTGGGGCATGTGGTGACGAGCGAGGGTGTTAAAGTGGATCCAGCGAAGGTCGAGGCGATTATGAGTTGGGGCCAGCCCACATCTGTGTCAAAGGTTCGCAGCTTTTTGGGTTTGGCTGGATATTATCGGCGGTTTATAGAGAATTTCTCGCGGATCGCAGTGCCATTGACGATGTTGACTAGGCAGTCGGTGCCGTTTGTGTGGACCGAGGAGCAGGAGAGTGCCTTCCTAGAGCTGAAGAGTCGGTTATGTAGGGCTCCGATTCTTGCACTGCCAGAGGATTCTCAGGATTTTGCAGTTTACTGCGATGCTTCCTTCACTGGGTTGGGTAGTGTATTGATGCAGAGAGGTAAGGTGATTGCTTATGCCTCGAGACAGCTTCGGAGCTATGAGTTGAGTCGGCCAGTGCATGATCTGGAGTTGGACGCCATAGTCTTTGCCTTGAAGATATGGCGGCATTATTTATATGGGACGCGTTTTACAGTATTTACTGATCATAAGAGTTTGCATTATCTGTTCAGTCAGAAGGAGCTGAACATGAGGCAGAGGCGTAGTATGGAGCTCCTGAAGGATTATGATTGTGACATCCAGTATCACCCGGGGAAAGCTAACGTGGTAGCAGACGCTTTGAGTAGGAGATCTTATGAGCAGACGGTTATATCCAGAGCTTCTCGATTAGAGGTCACGTCGACCTTGATTGATGGTCTGCGGTTAGCTCAGGAGGAGGGTTTGAGAGGCGAGAATGTGCAGAGAGAGAGGTTAGCTTGTCAGCTGGAGTCATTGAGTAGAGATGATAGAGGTCTGATGACCCTCCGTGGTCGAGTATGGGTCCCCAGAGTAGGCAGTTTGAGACAGCTGATTCTAGACGATTCCCATAAGTCTAGATTATCGATCCATCCGGGCAGCACAAAGATGTACAGAGACCTGCGAGTTCATTATTGGTGGCCAGGGATGAAGAGAGACGTGGGGAAGTATGTGGAGGCGTGTATGACATGTTTGAGAGTTAAGAGTGAGCATCAGAAGCCGCATGGAAGACTTCAGCCGTTAGAGATTCCAGAGTGGAAATGGTATGATATCACCATGGACTTCATAGTGAGACTCCCGCGGACTGTTCGTGGGAATGATATGATCTGGGTTATTGTTGATCGGCTTACGAAGAGCGCTCACTTCTTGGCTGTTCGTGGGACCATTACGATGGATCAGTTGGCGCGCCTCTACATTAGCGAGATTGTTGCGAGACATGGAGTTCCGAGATCTATTACATCTGACCGAGACAGCCGATTTGTGTCACGATTCTGGCAGAGCTTTCAGAGAGAGTTGGGTACTCGAGTTCAGCTGAGTACAGCTTATCATCCGCAGACAGGAGGTCAGACAGAGTGGACTAATCAGACTTTGGAGGATATGCTGCGGGCCTGTGTTATTGATTTCGGGGGTAGCTGGGATTTGCATTTGCCGCTTGTTGATTTTGCGTATAATAACAGCTACCATGCATCTATCGGCATGCCTCCATTCGAGGCTCTTTATGGGCGTAAGTGCTTGACTCCAGTTTGTTGGGGAGAGGTTGGGGAGCGTCCTATTAGCGGGCCAGAGGTTCTTCAGGAGACTAGCGACAAGGTCGCTATGATTCAGCAGCAGATTAGGACAGCTCAGAGTCGCCAGAAGAGTTATGCAGATCGTCGTATGTCTGAGTTAGAGTTTCAGGTCGGAGACTCCGTGATGCTTAAAGACTCACCCTGGAAGGGAATTATTCAGTTTCGGAGGCGAGGTAAGTTGGGTTCGCGCTATATTGGACCGTTCGAGGTCATTGAGAGGATCGGGGGTCAGGCTTATCGTCTGAATTTGCCTCCAGAGTTGTCGGGAGTTCATAATGCTTTCCATGTCAGCCATCTCCGTAAGTGCTTGGCCCGTGATGATCAGAGAGTGCCCTTATCAGAGATTGAGGTCGATGATAGACTTCAATATGCCGAGCAGCCTGAGGCAGTGACAGATCGCAAAGTGAAGAGGCTACGTAATAAAGAGGTGGCATTAGTTTTGGTACAGTGGAAGCACCATAAGGGTACCAGCGCCACATGGGAGCCAGAGTTAGAGATGTGTAGCCGATATCCTCACCTCTTTGCTTCGAGCTAGATTCTGAGGACAGAATCTTTATAAGGAGGGAGGACTTGTAACATCCTGATTTTGAGATAGGTACGTGGAATTATATCATTGGATCAATTATTTAATTTGGGACCCGGAGATATAAAATTGTATTTTGGGGTATCGGGATCGGATTTTTGGGTATCGGACCGAGTTAAACCCAAAAACGTATATATTGGGTGCTTCTTTTGTTCTTGGATTCATTTCAAAGCCAGAGCTGAGTTGTGAGTGTGTGTAATCTGAATTCCAGCATCTCCAAGCAAGGATTGAAGCTTCAAGTTGTGATCCAAGCAGCCAATTCTTCCATCATCTTCTTAGTTGCATATTAAGGTAATTTTGAGCCCAAATTCGTGAGTTAATTGTTGTAAATCATGAGTGAGTGATTCAATTGAGTTTGTGTATGTTTCTAAGCAAATTCGGGTTTATAATTGTGGTTAAAATCGAGCAGAGTCGAGTTTGGGGATTAAATCCCTGGTCTGTGAAAAACAGAGCAAGAACTGCTACTGTTCGTCCGTGAGCGCGGCCGCGATCCCCTGATCGCGGGCCGCGATGTTCTTGAGATGATCGCAGGCGGTTGGCGTCCGAGCTCGGGCCGCGATGTGAGCGTGGCCGAGTTTGGGGTTAGCGCGGCCGCGACCGCGATAGGGTCAGTGCGGCCGCGATTGGTTGAGTACGGCCGCGATGCGGCTGAGGGTTCGGGTCGGGTTTTCGGGTTCTGTGAGTCTTGTGTTCGAGTCTCTGGGGTCCTGTGAGTTGTCGGGAATTGTGTATAGGGTTGTTGGGCTGAGATTGTGTTATTGTGTTTTCAGGGTCTCGTGTTGACAGGGTAGGGAAAGGGCGGGGAACCGAGATTTAGTGTATCTAGCTGAGCAGGTGAGTTTGCATGTTTTTGTTGAGATACTTGTACGATTATTTTACTAATACTTGCATGATCTTTTACCGAGCTTTTCTTATGAGATATCATGAGTTTTCTTACGAGTTTTTATTGAGATACTATCATGCATGTATTACTGAGCTATTGTGAACTGTGTTTTAAATATGAGATTTGGGACACTTGAGCTGTTGAGATACTAAACCGTACGGCTGGGCAGGGGTTGGGTCGCTCCCAATTCCCTTTTGAGTTCCTGACGACTGCTTTGTGCGGTCTAGGGATTTGGGTACGTGGACCTATCCACGCGAGTTGAGTACCTATTGAGCTATCTTGTGGGATCTCATATACTTGTTCAGTAGAGAACGCTGAACGTTTTATTGTTGAGTTATTTATTTACTGAGCTTTATAATCGTACACTAACCCTTGCATTCTCACCAGCTTTAGCTGACCTGTGCGTGTTGTTGTGTGTATCCCAGGTGACCGGACTGCTAGTAGGCCTGCTGCACCAAAGTAGGTTTACATTTTCTGTGATCGAGGAGTAGCTACCCGTGTAGAGGTAGTTATATTTTGTGGATTGATATATATATATACTTCGGATAGGTTGTATTGTATTCAGAGATTTCCGTGATTGTTATTGTGTAATTAACGTTTTAAAATTATCGGGTTTTCGTGTATGTATCTTGGGAATAGTGTAGGGATTATTATATTATGTCACGGATGATGTGTTATTTACGTGGTATTGTGGATTAGTTTGAGGGTGTTACATATACATACATACATATACATACATACATATATATATATATATATATATATATATATATATATATATATATATATATATATATATATATATATATATATATATATATATATATATATATATATATATATATTAGTTAAGACTTTTAGTATAATTAAACTCTAGTATAATATAATAATATATAATATACGTTAATAATTATTTTTATTATTTAAACTGTATATAATTATCTTTATAATTATATATCTATTAAATAATGTTCATCTTTTATTTATTATCTAATAATATAAATGACTAGATAATTATTTATAAAGTTTTTATTTATTTGTTTATAAATTATCTCTAAAACTATCCATATAATCAAAGGATAATTTTAATTCAAATAAATCCATCTTTTATTTAATATCTAATAATAAGTAAAAGACTAGATAATTATTTAATTAGCATCTAATGATAATTAAATTACTACAATATCTAATATTGCACTTTTAGTCCTAGTATTTTGAGATATAGTAAATCACTCAGTAACTAATTCAATCTCAGTAAGCATTTCGCGTCATAAAAAATATCCAATATCATTTATTCATTAATTCGATTGCATCTGTTCAGTAGTGCTTATCGGTGTAAGTCTCAAGTGTTTTATAAAATCAGTCATGATGCAGTAGTGATATCATCTTGAACCATACACTAACATATTGACACACAATATCCAACATACTTCCACTTGTGTAAGACAATTATTACTATCCCACAGTATGCACATTAAGGAGGTCATGACTAGACACTTAAGGTAATTAAGATTATAAAAGGCTTAATCCCATTTTAGTATCCTTTTGAAAACGTCCTTTTTCATTAAGAGGATGAAGGTTATAACTCATACACTTATATTTTGTGTGAAGATTAGACATGGATTAGTCAACCATAACACTCACAATTGTTTATGCAACATTTTTCAAAAAATCCAGGTATAATGTATGATATTGATTATTATGTATACAGTTTATTGGATGGTTGATATTAAAAATATTTATCTTCAATTTTATATAAGAACCAATACGATACAGCATCCACTCATGAATGAAGTTCCATCATTTTTTCAATCATATGTCATTGACATAGAAGATGTTGAAGGTGATGGAAAATGTGGTTTTCGATCAATAGGTATTGCTATAGGTCGACATCAAAATGAATGGCAACAGTTTGCGGTGAATTATTGGAAGAGTTTTGTAAAAATAAGAAACATTAGAAAACAATCATCGCTTACGAAAGAGTGAAAAGAATCCTTAAATTTGAAAGGTTCCGGATTTGCATTAAATTATCATTGGTTGTTTATGTCTGATTCTGAAATTTTGATCTTTAATAAGTATGAGTGTATTCTTTATTGTTTAACCAATGAAGGCAACAAGACGTATTTTCCTCTTTGGTCAACATCACGTTATGAAAATTAATCCATCACAATCACACATGTACATGAAAATCATTTTATAAAAGTTGATCTGAAGGAAAGTTATCCAATGCCGACTATTTGAGGGTATAACTGGCGTTTTATATAAAGCAAAAAAAAGTGGATGAGAAGATTTGTATAAAGATCGGTTACTTGCCTATAAACAAGCTCATAATACTGAATGTAATATGTATGTACCGTTGGAGTGATAATTTATACAAAGTTATTTTTATCAATGGGTATTATGTAATTTATAAAATCATTATATTATTTTTTTGGTTATAATTTTTCAAGATAAAAAGAAAAAAAAAATTCTTTTTTTTAAAAAATTCGAATGAAAAAAGTAGATAAAATTTAAAGAGTAAATTACAGAAATGGTTCCTGTAGTTTGCATAAAACTTTGGATACGGTCCCTTTGGTTTCAATTTTGCATAAACGGTCCTTATTATCACTGTTTACTTGCAAAAATGGTCCCTCTACCGTTAACTTTAACAATCAAATGGTTAAATATTTTATAATGACCATTTTACCCTTTTCTTTGATAACATTTTGATCTCTCAAGTTTGTATTTCATTTTAGTTTTGGTCCCTCAAGTAAATTTTTTTATTTAACTCTTTTATTATTATTATTATTATTATTATTATTATTATTATTATTATTATTATTATTATTATTATTATTATCATTATTATAAAAATTATTATCATTACTATTATTTATTATTGATTTAACTTTTTACATATTAATTTATTTGTTTATTAATTTTTCTATATTTTAATATACTTTTCAGTTTAAATTACAAATTTATAAATTTTTTTATTTTAAACAATAGTATCAAATTAGAATCCATTTCGTTTTTTAGCTTTTTCGAATGAAAAAATACAAATATTTTATATTGTAGTTTTCCAAACCAAAAAAATTTGAATCTTAAGCTTTTATTTTTTTTACAAACGAAAAAAAGTTACTAACCATTCATGTTTAATTATTTTCATTTTCTACACGTAAAAAGCTACGAAAACCAATCTGTTTTTTTATTTTTTCTGCACCAAAAGATTCAACATATTCCGATTTTATGTTTTGGAAAACAAAAGTAAATACAAACAATTCTGTTATTAGTTTTTTCAAACGATAAAACTACGAATAGTTCTGATTTTCATTTTTTCCAAACAAAAAAATCATTTTATTTTTCAAGTTTTTCGTACCAAACCATTACCTTTTTTTTTGTCCGAACAAAAAACTACGAACCATTACGTTTTAAAGTTTTTTAAAAAAATGAAACAGTGTGTAGCCTTTTTGTTCGGAAAAACAAAAAAAATGGTTTGTAGTTTTTTACGATTGAAAAAAGTTAAAAACGTATTGATTAGAATAACATAAAAACCGAACAAAAAATATACTATTTCATTTTTTGAAAAATCGTATTTTGTACGTTTGGAAAAAGCTAAAAAATCAAATGAGTCTATTTTTTTGTTCGCTTTTTATGTTATTCTAATCCTTACGTTTTAAACTTTTTTCAATAATAAAAAACCAAAAACCATTCCATTTTCTTAGTTTTTCCAAACAAAAAGGCTACACACTATTTTATTTTTTTTAAACAACTTTAAAGCGTAATGGTTCGTAGTTTTTCGTTCGGAGAAAAAAAAATAAAAGGTAATGGTTTGGTTGAAAAACTAGAAAAATAAATTGATTTTTGTTTGGAAAAACCGAAAATCAGAATTATTCGTGGTTTTTTCGTTTGCAAAAACTAATAACAAAATTGTTTGTATTTATTTTCGTTTTCCAAAACAAAACATCAGGATGGGTTGAATTTTTTGGTGTAGGAAAAAAAAACGGATTGGTCTTCGTATCTTTTTACGTTTTAAAATGAAAAAACTTAAAACGTGTATGGTTAGTAACTTCTTTTCGTATGAAAAAACAAATAAAAGCTTAAGGTTCAAAATTTTTTGGTTTGGAAACTATAATATAAAATGTTTGTATTTTTCATTTGAAAAAGCTAAAAAAGGAAATGGATTCTAATTTGATACAATTGTTTATAATAAAAAGAAATAATTAAGTTTGTAATTTAAATTATAAAATATATTAAAATATAGGACACTCAATAAACAAAAAAATTAATACGTAAAAAGTTAAGATGATGATGATGATAATAATAATAATAATAATAATAATAATAATAATAATAATAATAATAATAATAATAATAAATACTAGTTATTATAATAATAATAATATAATAATAAAAGAGTTAAATAAAAAAATTTACTTAAGGGACAAAAACTAAAATGAACTACAAACTTGAGGGACCAAAATGTTATCTAAGAAAAAGGTAAAATGGTCATTATAAAAGATTTAAGAGTAAATTACATAAATGGTCCCTGTGGTTTATAGCGTATTACGGTTTTGGTCCTTAACTTTTCAAAATTACATAGACAGTCACTAATATAAGAATTTGTTGCATGGATGGTCCTTAAAATGGATGTCCGTTTAATTTCACCGTTTGTGTTAATATTGGTAAGGGTAACATCGTCATTTTACTTCTCTCTCTCCTGCTGCCGCCTAAAACAGTCTATTATAACCTGTTGCCTTCTACAAAAGAGTATCGTTTCCTTCAACCTTCCAAAAGCTACGCATCTTCTTCTTCTCTACTTCTTCTTCTCTACTTCTTCTTCTCTACTTCTTGAAGATCAACAATGGTGATTTGTGGTTGTGGAAGAAATGCTATTATAAAAACATCTTGGACATCGCAAAATCCTGGAAGGCGTTTCTATTCTTGTCCGCGAATGGTAAGGTTTAATCTAGGGTTTTCATTGTCTATCAAACCTAAACATTTGTTTTTTTTTTTTTTTGTTTACAGGGATCCAAATGTAAATTCATTGGATGGGTTGATCCACCCATGTGTTATCGTGCTGTTGAGATCATACCAGGGTTGTTAAGGTCAAAAAATAATCTTGAAATGTTGGTGGAAGAAAGTAAAGATGATGTGAGAAGATTGAAGATGTATTTGCTTATCAGTTGGGTTTTCTTTTTTCTTTGTTTGCAATATGTTATAAATTGACCTAAGTTATTGTAAAGGTCAATTTTTTTATGTAATGGATCTTTTGTTGATAATGAAAAGGTTATTGTGAAATTAATGATACTGAACTTTTTGTCAAGATAAACATAACATAAAGATTAATTGCAACACAAAGTATTCAATTACATAGTAGTAGCATCTACATATCAGCAGATCAAAACATCAAAAAAAGTGTTTGCAATGTAATAACCACTAATATTCAATTACATAGAACCTGGAACCTTCCCTTTTCCTCTACCCCTTGCACCTCCACTTGAAGTTGATCCTACTGCTGCACACTGTGATGTAGGAATTTGCCCCTTGCAAGTTCTTGAATTATGTCCTAGCTTCTTACACTTAGCACATGTCACTGATTTCATTCTTGTTAGTTTACCCTCCTTCACCATCTCTTCTGTGATGCTTTGGCTCTCACTCTCATCTCCTGTCTTCTTCCTTTTCTTTCTTGGTCGTCCTATTTGCTTGTGATGCTTTGGAGGAGTCAAGGTTGTTGGACAGTCAGACTTTGGCCACAAATTTCTACCATTGATGGGATCAATCTTGAATGTATACATTTGTTTCCATGTTTGTAGCCAATAAGCAGGGTGAACCCACGTCTCTGGTATACCTACATCCTGTCCATTTTGTGCCACGTCCCAGATGGTGGCAACAGCATGCTTGCAAGGCATTCCTGTGATTTAATAATATTAGCCACCATCAACATACATGAACGAAATGAAACACATTTACTATCCCCACTATCACTGTGTCCATTGTAATCAAATTGTTATGCATCTTGTACCATGTCTTTTTCCCTTGCCAATTCTGCTTCATCTTGCTTTGTCAATTCATCTTTATCTAAATTACTTGTTTGATCAACTGCTTCATCTTGCTTTGTCAATTCAACTCCAAAGAAAGGATCCCAGTCCCAGTTTAGATCAAAGTCCAGACCCATTCCAAGCATATTACCTTCATCTGAATGTTGGCCTTCAACATTGGGTTGCCTTTCAAGGTTAGTAGTATTAGGATTATAATTCTGCTCTTCCACATCAAGTTGTAATTCAGTCTGCACTTCACTTCTTGGTTGTAATTCAGTCTGCACTTCACTTCTTGGTTGTAATTCAGTATGCACTTCACTTCTTGGTTGTACTTCATTGTGCACTTCACTACTTGGTTGTACTTCATTCTGCACTTCACTACTTGGTTGTACTTCATTCTGCACTTCACTACTTGGTTGTACTTCATTTTGCACTTCACTACTTGGTTCCACTTAACAACTACGTGGCACTTCACTATTAGGTTGCACTTCATGACCAACACCTTCATCAATCCATTCAAGGAGTAATTTCCTACTGCAACTCCCTTGACCTTTCTTCACATTTCCTTTACCTATACTAAATTCAGTAGGTGAGGGTTCAATGATCTCCTCAATGACAACAATGTTCGCTTTAGGTGGCGAGAAGTAAGTACTCACTTTTGTTTCCTTATGCTCTGTGTAAACTTCAATCAGTTTATGCTCTTTAACATATTTAGACATATTCAAGACATCCTGATCACTACCTAGTGCTTGAAGCCCAAAGTCTAAGTCAGAAACGGGAATTTTAAAGTGGTAATACATGCGCTCTTTGGGATTATAACCTAAATCCTTCATCATTACATTTAATTCATGGACAGAGAATTCATCGATATCTACTTCATCAACAAATGTTACTCTACCCCTTACATACCTTCTTCCAGGATACTTTGTAAATCTCCCACCATGGTGTATCTTTATGGAAAATAGAGTAGGATGACCATCTGCGAATAACACAAATACAATACATGTACACTCTCATTATTACGATTCATGCAAAAGCAAACCCTAGAAACATAAATGTGAGATAACAAAGGATTAATAACCAGTCTTTAAACCCAAAAAAATAAAGATTGAATATACTTCAAAGCACTTACCATAAAGTTCAATGACATCTAGGTGTTCGTTGGTTGATCGAAAATCCCACATTTTGTTATCAAACAAAATTTCTTCAAACTTTAAAATGATCGATGACTTGAGTTTAGGGTTATCCAAAGAACTTAATACCTACATCATGAGGAAGAAGAAGGAGTGCTTGGGAAACAAAAAAAAACTGACAAATGAGGATGATTATTGAAACAATAGACTGTTTTAGGCGGCAGCAAGAGAGAGAGAAGTAAAATGACGATGTTACCCTTACCAATATTAACACAAACGGTGAAATTAAACGGACATCCACAAACTTGAGGGACCAAAATGAATAAAACCCCAAAATAATTAGAATAAAACGATAGCATGAGCGCCACAATGTATAAAAAAATAGTTATATTAGAATGTCCCTAAGTTTATATTTTTTAATAAAAATTATAATTAAGTAAAATAATATTAACATAATAAATAGTTAGATGCAAACGTATAAAAGATAAAAATGCTTATATATTTTTACAAATAAAACGTAAGATAAGTAAAATTTTAATAAATAAATTGGATATATAAAAGAGACGTAAATCAAATAAAGTTAAATATAGAAATAAGGATGATAATAATAATAATATAAATAAATATTTTAAAAAATAAAAATCCATAAATAAAAATAATAATTAACTTTTTAAATTAACATTTAAATTTAAGCAAAAAGTAAAAAATTATGATAATGACTAAAACTGAAAATAAATTACATAAATGAGGGACCAAAATTGTTATTAAGAAAAGGGAAAAACCGTCATTTAAAAAAAGTTAAGAGATACAGAGACCATTTTTGCAAGTAAATAGTGTTTTTAGGGACCATTTATGCAATTTTTAAAGACCAGAGATCAAATCCATAATTTTGACTAAAGCACAGGGACCATTTTCGTAATCTACTCTAAAATAAAGTACAAGGATCATTTGTGTAATTTACTTTATATAATTCAACACATTAATTAATAATTATTAAATTCTTAATGTTTATAAATTAAATAATTATTATATAATCAAATCAATCGATAATTATTTAATAGTTATTTAATGATTAATAGTCAAATCAATTATTAATTATTTAATGATTAAAGTAATTTAAAGGGTAATTAAGAGAGTGTGTAATCAGCAAGAGGGTGTGTTTAAAATGACCCAATCTTTATAACATCTTGACAATGTTTGCTTTTAATTATTTATACCATCTAGCCGATGGATTAAAAATGAAACAACAAAAACAAATTCTTTAAAACTAAAAACCAAACAATTTGAAGTCTAAGAAGCTGAAAAAATATATTATTAGTTTTGGTCATATTCAATATAAGTAAAAATCATCATCTGATCCATGCTCAACCTTTTTAATACAATAATGTTAAAATCATAAAAATAATGATTAAAATATTAATTATAACAACCATAAATATAATAACTATCATAATAAGACACGTGTTATATAATAATATAATATCATAAAAAGTTGTAATTAAAATAAATAACATAAAAATGTTAGTAATGGTAAAAATATATTAATACAATTGAGTAGATGGTTGATACAATTTACAAATCACAATTGTTCAAATAACAGCTCTATCATGTAAAACATCATAAAATATAAAAAAAACAATAAAAATCAAATACTTGATGCTATTACTATTATTAATTTCATATTATAAATAGTTATAATTATAAAAAGTATTATAAATATTACAAATAATAAAAATAACTAATTTAATAAATATAACGAACTTACTAAGATTTTTATATTATAAATAATTATAAAAATATTAAGGACCATGATTAAAATAAATTAAAAATCGTAGGGACCATAATTATAACTATAAAAAGGGTACAAGCGTTATATTAAAAAGACTAAATTACATAAATGGTCCCTGTGGTTTATATGGCATTACGGTTTTAGTCCCTGAAAGAATTTTATTACACCAGAAGTCTCTGAAATCAAAAAGTTGTAACATTTTGGTCCCTGAAACTAACGGCCGTTAACTTGAGCCGTTAGTTTCAAGGGCATTTTTGTCTTTTTGAGTTTCAAGGACCATTTATGTAATTTTTATACTATCAGGGACCATTTATGAAATTTTCATACTTTTCATATATATATATATATATATATATATATATATATATATATATATATATATATATGTATATATATATATATATTTATTTATCATTTCTTTCTTTTTTATAATTTAATTATCCAAATATAACATTTTATTTTTTATTTCTTTTGTTTTAATCATTAATTTTTATTTTATGTTTATTGTTATTATTAATGTTATTTTTCTATACATTACTACAATTATTTTTTTAAGATTATTATATATTATACCTGGTTTATATTTTTTCAATTATTTATTGAGAATCCAAATATTTCTCTATTATTTTTTATATTTAAGAAAAATAAAAATAAAAACTAGTTGTAGTTTTTTTCGTTCGAAAATTCTAGAATCGAAATGATTTATTTCTTTTCTCCCTTCAAAAAAATTCAAATAACGTGTTGAATCTTTTTTCGTTTGGAAAAATAATATAATCAAAATGCTTTCGTTCGAAAAAGAATCTTTTTTCGTTTGGAAAAAGAAATAAATCATTTCGATTTTAGATTTTCCGAACGAAAAAAACTACAACTAGTTTTTATTTTTATTTTTCTTAAATGAAAAAATAGTAGAGAAAAATTTGGATTCTCAATGAATATTGAAAATAAATGAATCGGGTATATCGTATACTAATCTTAAATAAATAATTATAGTAATATATAAAAAATAACATTAATAACAATAAACATACAAATAAAAATTAATGATTAAAACAAAAGGAATAAAAAATAAAATGTTATATTTTGATGATTAAATTATAAAAAAGAAAGAAATGATAAATATATATATGAAAAGTATGAAAATTTCATAAATGGTCCCTGAAAGTTTGAAAATTACATAAATGGTCCTTGAAAGTCAAAAAGACAAAAATGCATCTGAAACTAACGGCTCAAGTTAACGACCGTTAGTTTCAGGGACCAAAATGTTACAACTTTTCGATTTCAGGGACTTTTGGTGTAATAAAATTTTTTCAAGGACTAAAACCGTAATTTCATATAAACCACAGGGACCATTTATGTAATTTAGTCTATTAAAAAATTTAACAGGCCTTAGTTAGTTTTAACGAAGTCAAAAACCTTATTTGTTACAAAATTCCTTTTTAGGGACTGTCTATGTAATTAAAAAAGTTAGGGACAAAATCTATAGAACACACTAAAACACAGGACCATTTGTGTAATTCACTCTGTAACATTTTATAATACCTTTCTGAGCTTATCTTTGTCCGTACGTGTACTTTCATTCTCTGTAGTCCTTATGGCACCATTTTCGTCAGAAATTTGTTACTTACAAACGCATGCAATCACAGGCGATACTTTCCGGTCAATCTCCTGTCTGTAACTGCGATTTCCCCTTGCGGTTCGGTATCTGTCCTAACTTTAATTCACTTCGTAGTTCGTATAATCATCTGGTTTTAGAAATCATTCGATAATGTTGATTAGCTAATTTAAATTTTGTTGGATTTCAATTAGGTTTTTCATGTTTTGATCATGTTTCGTCAGATCTTGCTGGAAATCGATGTGTGATGCTTTGATCGAATTGGACGTAAATTTGATGGTACGACAGACACAATGAGTCAGGTATTTGAAGGATACGAGCGTCAATACTGCGAGATTTCAGCGAATTTATCACGAATATGTACGTCGGCCGGTGTTCTTGATGGAGGTGAGTTACGAACATATTTCAATTCTCTCAACCGTAGCAATTTCGGTTCGTTATATACTTATATTTACATGATCTGCATCTATATATCTACTATTTACGCTTCTTTAAATCTATATATATTCGATTTATGATTATGATCGATAGTTATTCCCTATGTTAGAGAATTAAGTCTTCAAAGTTCAAATATTACTAAGAGTAAGCATATTGTAACCAATGGATTTGGCAATGTACACTCTGAAAATCGAATCTGGATGACAATATAGCAGCAACATACTCTGTCTTAATAATGTTTGTATATAAAATTTTCATATACATTGTAGCTTTAGAAATCCTGATTTGGTACAATTGCTCGGAAGTAAGAAGATTAATGACTTGCATTCAGTCCACTTTGTAACAATTGTAAATTGTTGGAGATCAAATCATGACTCATGAGATCATAAATATTAATACTATCACTATGTATGATTGTAAAAAAAGGATAGCCCACTCTTTAGGTCTCCACCGACTAGTCACACGGCCAACATGGAGGAGATGGTTAAAAGTCGTGTTCAGGGTTTGAACCCTGGACCTCCATTATGGATTTTATGTCCTCAACCATTAGTTTACCATCGCGGGGCTGTGTATGAATGTATGAGGCATGTTATATATAATATTGATGTTATTTATAGTGCATGGAGACCATGGAATGGTTACGGGTGTGAGAGAGTTGAGACATGCTATGGGTAGCTTCGGGTGGATGACATGGTTCGGGCTTGACTAGGCATCTAGACGCATACTGCTTTTTGTTGTAGATAATTGTATGGAAGATGGTCTTATGACAGTTATTATATTACGCGCCTCCAAAGCTATGAACTCTGCATCATATGCTTTAAGCCATGTATTGGTTTTTTCACTACTCGAGGTAACGCCTACTAAAATTGATGTTTAGGAAATCAATCTGCCATGTTTTGGGATGCGGAAAATGATCTAGACAAGGCTTTGATGAGAGTCTGTATGTTATATTGTTATGTATCCGTGTCCCACATGTTACAGAAGTCTCATATGTGTGGTGTCATTAATAACATCAAAACCCGTCAAAAAACAATTTCTCATACAAAATAACTGTCAAAACAACACTTTGCACGGCGTGCTCAGTTAAATAAGCTCGATGTACATCTAGGACAGTGTACATCTAGGACAGTGTACTTAACATATGGTTGTATGTTTTATGTTTCGGAAAGTGGCCGGTCCCTTGAACCCTGCCATGTTTAGCCAGGGGATTTTAGGGTAGGTGATACGAGTGTCACTCCATACACACATTCCTAACGAGATTTAGCTCTACCTAATATCTCTTGGGTGTAATACGATTACACTAAAGTTTTAGATTCACTAGCAGGCAGTACACCAACTTTTAAGCATTTTCAGATCTCTTCTGCGAATTAGCAATTAGAATTTAGTACCTGAAAAAACATAGCTTCGAGGTGCCGATCTATTCTAATTCTTGCCAATTAGCAATTAGAATTTAGTACCTGAAAAAACATAGCAATTAGAATTCATGCCTATCTATTCGATGAATTACCCATCTTGATGGTTATGTTCAGATTTCATCACCTTCTGTCAGGTTGTTTTCACTGCAGTATATAACATATATGGGTTTTCTGGCAATCTTTTTCGATGATAAAAGTTTTTTTTGTAAAATGGGGGGCAGGTTTTGGATATGTTTTGTAAAGATAGGTGGTCTTTTTTGTTTTTCCAAAAAAAAAAAAAAAGGAATGTTGAATGTATAAAAATGGTATTTTATTAGACCACATTCCTAAAATGAGGAATTAAATGATTTACGAAGAAGAGTTTATTCATTGTAAATTCTATAAGGTGTTTGGTTCGCGTACTTACATTTTGTCATCGGGTTTGCATTATGCAGCATTTTATTTGTCATGATTTTGTCAAAAAAATATGCATTATCTTTTAAAAAAATTTGTTAATCTAAAGAATGTAAGATAACTGTGATTTAAAATTCTAGAGGGAAGAATGAGTTTTTAAATAACAAAGAAACAAGAGATTAAAGAAATCCTAAGATTTAGTCTCTATACCTCTATTTTATCTTTAATGCTCATGTTTTTATTTTTGTTTTTTTATGTCTTATTTATAAAACTAAAGATTTTTCTATTTAATCTTTTACTTGTTAGAGCATTTTATTTTACAATATTTTTTTTTATAAATTATTAAGATTCGTAAACAAAATGTACAATGTATTTAGGTTACCTTTAGTTTTTTTTTTTGTGTCGGTTAATTTTTTTTTTAATGTTATATTATTATATTAAATTTGATTTTTGATTAATCATTGTTATTGAATAAATAAATATTTATAGTGAAGTGTAGTACTTTGTTTTTGGAGGTAAAAATCTTTATTTACACATATGGGATTAGGCATGGCAATGGGGCGGGTTCGGGGTGGGGACCCCATTCCCCGTCCCCGTCCCCGACTTCCTATCCCCGTCCCCATCCCCGGCGGGGATTAATTTTCTCATCCCATCCCCGCCCCCACCGGGGTTCGGGGATCCCTGTCGGGGTATCGGGTATATTTGTTTGTTTGACAATCGATTAAAAAAACTAAATAAATTGACATACGATAGTATAAAATAATAAAATAAGCATGATAAATCTTAAATATAAGTATCACCCTAACATGACCGATTACGAAATTAAAATTTTAAGATATTAGTAACTAATATTTCAATATTGAAAGTCCAGGTAATAAGTAACTAAACTAACTTTGTATCTAACATTTGCCTATAATTATATAAGTTGGTTTCATTAAAGTAACTTCAAAAATAGAAAACAATGCAATGTTATAAATATGTTCCAAGAAAAGTATGTTTCAAAGTAACTTCAAATCTAGATAATAATGAATAAAGTAAACAATAAATCTTAGCAATCATTCTCTTTGAAAGGGTAAAACATATTCAAAGAGACAGTATCACATATCTAAGTATCTAACCAGATTCACAGAATTAATATTTAAAGAAATATTGATACATAGTTAAAGATATATTGACAGAATTAAAGAGACAGTATCACAATTCACATATCTAAGTATTTAACCAGATTTTTATTTTCATAATTCTATACTAAATTTATTTCTATATTTCTATATCAAATTTATTTTCATAAAAACAAAGAATTTCAGTAGATCTGTAGATGCATGACAACATTTATATACCAAATGTATTTTCAAAATAAAGTGTGTAAGTGTAAGAGATACAGAGAGATGAGAGATCGAACCTGTGGACGGCGAGCAGGAGGTCGACGGCGAGCAGGAGAGGGACGGCCGGACGGCGAGCTGCTGCGGTCGACGGTTGCTGCTGCTGCGGCCGACGGTTGCTGCTGCTGCGGCCGACGGTTGCTGCTGCTGCGGCCGACGGCTGCTGCGGTCGACGGTCTGGTGGTGGGCGGTGGTCTGGCTGGTGGTGGCCGGTGGGACTGTGGGAGGTGGACCGGCGGTGGAAAATGGAACCGAGAGATGATTGTTTGTGGAAAATTGGAAATGAGTCAATGAGAAAAAGGAGGGCAGGAGAGGCGCAGCTTAATTAGGGATTTAGGGTTGGAAATGTATTTGGTTTTACGGGGATTACCCGCCCCGCCCCGCTCCCGCCCCGCCCCCGGCATTTTTATTTCGGGGATTCCCCGAACCCGTCCCCATCCCCGGTCAACTCGGGTTTTCCCCGGTCAAATCGGGGTCGGATATCGGGTTCCCCATCGGGTTCGGATTTTTTTGCCATGCCTATATGGGATTGCAATTTAATTTTGTTGATTCAAATCCTTGAGATGAAAACAACTTATTATAAACAAAGAATTGCTAAAAATAGTAACAACTAGACGTTTTTTTAGCATTTATAACAACATTATTTATTTTTATCATTAATAATATCAACTATTATATTTTTTTATCATTCATAGCAAAAGTTGAAAAACTTGTAGTTATAAATGATAAAATAAATACAAAACTTGATGTTATTTATGATACAAAATACAAAAGTTGATGCTATTAAATATAAAAATACAAAAGTTGATTTTATTAATGATAAAAAAATAAATAATGTTACTGTAATTGATAATAAGATAAAAATTGTTACTATTTTTAGCAATTAGCCATATAAATAATCCACGTTTATGGAATGCGGTTTGATTAAATACCATTTTCATACATTCCGCATTCAAAGATTGCGAAAATCCTTTTTTGCATTTTCGAAACTACCCTCATTCCCAAAAAGGAAAAAAAAACTCGGCACTATAAATAGCAAATGAAGAATCACCTGGTGACTTCTTGGAATCCTTTATGTATTAAGAAAAACTGTTTTGAAATAGACTTGATACGTTCTTGTTCCACATCGCCCATGAACGTGAAGATGATGGGTTTATATATTCAAGTCTTACCTTAAATGGCAAGACGCGTTTTAACAAAATCGTGAGACAAAGATATCAAAGCGGACAATATCTTACTATGAGGGATCGATTTGCATCATTGGTATCAAAGCGACACTCTAGTTCGTCACCATGTGGGAGACAATCCTGCGGACCACTCTTCCATGACAAAAAGTCTCCCTGGGGGAATGTATTGATTGATACCGATGATGCAAACCGACCCTTCATGGCAAGATATTGTCTGTTTTGGAATCTATGTCTCACGTAAATAATCGATTTAAATTTTTTTAGAGTGTATTGCTTAATAATTGATTATTTGCGGTTAATCCTATCATATTTTCCAAAAGCTAAAAGATGTAACTTATGTGAAATTTGATTTTGCATTTATTATGAAAAAAAAAAAACCAACATGTTTTCATGTTTTTATATTTTCATCCCTCCATGTTATTTTTTTTTCCAGAAATGTCCTCAAATTTATTTTGATTTATAAAATTTGACAATTAGAGACCAATTATAATTAGTTAACCGGGATTTTAAAAACTGAAAATCGGGTTCTAATAGCCAAATGAACCAAAAAGAAAAAATTAAGTTTAGGGATTTTCTGAAAATACATGGAAAGACGAAAATGCAAAAACCATGAAAACATGTTGATTTTTTTTCGTAATAAACCCTATTATTTTTTATGCTCATGTTTTTATTTTTAGTTTTTATGTTCTATTTATAAAAATAAAGATCTTCTATTTATTCTTTTACTAGTTAAAGCAATTTATTTTACAATATTTTTTAATCATTAAGATCGTAAACAAAATATAGGATGTTTTTAGGTTACCTTATTAGGTTTTTTTTTGTGTTGGTTAAAATTTTTTTATGTTGTATTATACTAAATTTGATTTTTGCCATAAAATAATTGTTTTTGGGAGTAAAATACTTGATTTACACAAATGGTAATACAATTTAATTTTGTTGATTCATCATTTAGCTCAAAACAACTCATTATAATGGTGTGGAGTGGTCATCCTGAGAGGGGTGCAGGGCGCCACATCAGCCCATCCCGAGCAGGAACATCACCCGTGGGTCTTAGGGTCCAAAATCGTCAACCTTTTCTCGGCTTCCCTATCATTTTCGGGCTCTCTCTCTCTCTCTCTCTCACAATAATTTATAAATAAAATGTGTATCGGATGGAAGCATAAGTATTTCCAACATTGAAGGATGAAACGAGTGAAAAGAGAAAAACTACATGACACTGAGATGACTATATTGGTGAGGAGTGGGAATGGTACCCAGCTACCCCTCCCTTCACTCTAAGTAATCCACATTTATGGCATGCGGCTTAATTTTTTTTTTTGGTACAACAGAACTCACACACCCATCTAATTCTACTCTTAAATCTACATCTTTGTCCACAATGAGACTCGCATCCTCAACCTTAGGGTTTCCTTTTAACACCTTAGTACCGCTAATACCATTTTCATACATTCCGCATTCAAATATTGCAAAAATCCTTTTTTTAAATTTCCGAAACTACTACTATTCCAAAAATGAAAAAAAAAACTCAGTACTATAAGAGTGAAGGGTGTGGGTGAGCCGCATGCAAGCGGCCTTGCCATCTCAGGAAGAAGTCGTCGGGAAGACCACCCCCGGTGGGCGCCCCCGCGCTACGGCTTCCCCTCCCCGCGCCACCCCGCCTTCTCCCCTCTCCTTTTCTTTGTCCTTTTCCTCTCCAACGGTCAAATGACCGTTTGTAATTAAAGAAAAAAAAATTTAATCTAAAATTTTTACCCTATAAATATTTTACTCCAATACATTAAATCCTCACATCTTTCAATCTATACACTTTCAAAGTTCTCTCTTTCAATCTTAATTTTCATACACCTCTCAACTTTATATTTTACTATCATTCACAATTTTATTTTTATTGTGATGGAACCGTATACGTCTTCGTCGTCACACTCATCAACCGAAGAGTCGTCGGAAGACGAATCTCAACATTATCAACAAGTCTTTGCAGCATTTTTAAATAACAGCTCTGCGCAAATTAATCAACCTAGACGAAGAATTGCAATTGGGAGAGACCGAGCAGTTGCAAATGAACGTCTAATGCGTAATTATTTTACTGAAAATCATCTCCATATTTTCAGAAGTAGGTTCCGGATGCGCAAAGAACTATTCCTAGGAATAGTTTACGATATGGAGCAACATTTTGAATTTTTTCCCTTGCGATGGGATGCTCGAGGTAGAAGGGGATTTACTGCGTTACAAAAATGCACATCTGCTATTCCGCAACTCGCATATGGCATGGTGCCTGATTCGATTGACGACTCTCTTTTTATGTCTGAAAGAACTTCGCGTGAAAGCTTGCAAGAATTCTGTAAGGGAATTATTCAGCTATACAGACGAAAATATTTGCGTAGACCTACTGAATCTGATGTTCATCATTTGTACGCGTTCCATGAAGCAAAACATGGATTTCGTGGAATGCTTGGCAGCATCGACTATACACATTGGACATGGAGAAATTGCCATACAGAATGGCGAGGACAATATATGCGAGGCGATCACCAATATCCGACAATTATGTTGGAAGCGGTTGCATCACAAGATTTATGGATTTGACATGCATTTTTTGGCGACGCGGGTTCCAACAACGACATCAATGTGGTTAATCAATCACCAATATTTAACGACGTTTTAAATGGGATCGCACCGGTTGTTCCTTATGTTATTAACGGAACACAATACAAACATGGGTACTATCTAACCGACGGGATATATCCCGAGTGGGCGACTTTTGTGAAAGCTTTTTCGTGTCCAACCGATGACAAACGAAAAAGATTTAAGGCAACACAAGAGTCGGCAAGAAAAGACATCGAACGAGCTTTTGGTGTACTCAAATCTCGTTTTGCTATATTAAACAACCCCGCACGACCATGACACCCAAATAAAATTAGAAACATCATGTATGCTTGTGTCATATTACACAATATGATCTTAGAAGACGAAGGGTTCGCGATATGTTCATTTCAAGAAACCGAGTTTCCATTCAATCAACATTCCGCTTCCAATGAAGTATATCAAAATACGTTATTGGAAATTCGTAATCGGGAAACACACAATAACCTTCGCTCAGATCTTGTGGAACATATTGCACTTGCCCAAATACCAAATTTAGACGGCTAGTTTGTATTTTTTTAATGTTCATTCGTAATTTTAATTTTTATTTATTGTTATGTATTTTTTTTATTTTAATTGGGTAATTTTTAATGTTTAGTTTATGTAATAGTTTTTAAATATTTATGAAATTAATTATTTTAGTTCTAATAATTGTTTTGTTAGTTAAAATGAATTTATTTAAAAAAAATTAAGAAAGATGGAAAGGTATAGAAAGATGGGTATTTCCACCTTAGAAAGATGGAGAAAGTTGAGAAAATGTGGAGAGAGAAAAGCTGATATGGCGCTGACGTGTACAGAAATATGGGTTTAGGAAAGATTAGTACACCCTTCACTCTAAATGGCAAACGAAGAATTGAGGATTAACCTGGTTAACTTTTTGGAATCCTTATGTATTAAGAAAAACTTTACTGTCTGTTTTGAAATAGATTTTGTGAATTCTAAAGGGGTGTTTGGTTTTTAGACGAAAATTATTAGATTATTACGTTATAATGTAAATAATCGGTTTAAAATGTTTGGATTGCATTGTTTAATGATTGATTATTTACTTTTAGAATTGATTCTACCATATTTTCCAAAAGTTAAAAATGTAATTTATGTACTTAATAATCGATTATTTGATTATTTTATAAGTTAAGACGTAAATCAAAAAACAATTTAGAAATTGATTATTTGGTAATTGTGATCACAAACAACAAAAGCTAAGCCAAATATTGTATTTTTGGTAACACTTTTTGTTACGGTTATAATCTGACTATTAGTTTAAAAAACGTTGCAACACTTTTTCAAACACCCATAAGTTGATGTAAATTAAGCCAATTTAGCAATTTCTCTCATCACTTGCAACAGGGGTGGCTTTTAGGGTGTGCGAAAGGCTCGACCGCACAGGGCCCCCTATTTCGTAGGGCCTCACGGTTATAATAAAGATCTAGATTTAGACCAATAAAAATTTTCTGTATTTGACATGTATACGTTGTGCGTCGATGCGTTAAACTGGAATTTATGTCAAATTCAATTTGATTCGTATTATTTATTTCAGTTTCTCACTAATCAGTTTTTTTGTTATTCAGGAACTCGACTTTACCTATTAAAATTGAGTCTTAAAATGATCAATTTACTATTTAAAATACTTAAGGGACTATGTTGTAGTCACATGCACAGGGCCTCTAAAATCCATGAGACGGCCCTGACTTGCAACATCCAAGTTATCATGTGTTGAGTCTCTACTTCTCACCTTCTATTGATGATTGAATAAAAAACTTAGCGTCTTTTTTTCTAATCTTTTAATGGATTCATTAAAACGTCATTTGAAGCTGTAATCTACGAAAAATCAGTATGACCAATCTATCTAAGAGAGAGGTGAAGAAATGTTATATATAATATGCAGTTGGATGGTTATCTTATAGATTCGAAAAAGCATGCCATTCATGTAATTGGATCATATTTCCTATTTTCTTTCAACTCTTTGATGTCTTTTTGTTGCATTCAGAGCAGAAGAAACAGAAACTTTCGGAAATAGCAGGAGGATTAGATGAGGCCGACGCTCTGGTATCCTAACTAAAGATGCTATGTTAGCTTTATCGATAGGAAAAATTATATAAAAAACCAGCGTATTTTTTTATATTTTTCGATTAATTCCTTGTGCCAAAAAAGTTTTCATAAAAGTTCTTTAACTTAAAATTTTTTTACGAATTGTATTGTTTTATATAATTTTTTAAAGATTTTTCAAAAGTTTTTCATAAGATTTTGTTAAGTTAAATGATTTTTTATGGAAACATTTTATGTGTAGTGATTTTTACGAAAACGTTTTAAAGTTGAAGGACTTTTATGAAAAAGACGGTTCAATGACTTATTCGAAAAATACTGAGTGATGGGTCGGTGTTCTACATGATTTCCCTTATCTATATTTGTGGGGAAAAAAAACTAATGTGAATATTTGTCCCATAGTTGCGGAAAATGGACCTTGAGGCTAGGAGCATGCCCGCAGGCATGAAAGCCTCGCTTCTTGCTATGATACGTGAATATCGAAGCGACCTTAACAATCTAAAATCCGAAACGAAAAGACTCCAGTCAAGCAGTAGTGATATGGGTGCTCGAGACGAGCTGTTAGAATCAGGAAGTGCGGAGGCAATGCAGGTTTTACCCTCGTCCTTCCTACTCGAAGATCATGTGTTTCTTTTGGAACATAAAATTTCCAAAGCAAAACATACCTAAAGCTCCATTTGATGATGGAGGATTATGAAACAGGTGTCGGCTGATCAGAGAGGAAGATTGATGATGTCGACAGAGAGGTTAAACAAGTCAACTGATCGAGTCAAGGATAGTAGAAGAACAATGCTGGAAACCGAGGAGCTTGGTGTTTCGATTCTTCAAGATCTACACCAGCAGCGCCAGTCGCTGCTACATGCTAATACCACCGTATGACTCCTTTTATTTTGCTTTCGTTTTATTTTGGTAGACCTTGTGGTTAATATCATAAAATAGCTTAATCCCACCTAGGGATATGTCATGGTCAAAAAGCGGACCAGAAAAATAGGAACTAAGAAACAGACTGAATTGAATTTGGTAAAGTACGGTCCTAATACGGTCCAGATCTTTTCCAACTTCTACAAAGAAAAAATATACAAAACTGGATCGGACTAAACCTAAACCGAGAACTGAACCATATTGTTCCTGTTCTGGTATGATATGTCGGTTTCAATTGGAACTAAGAATCGGACTGAATTTAATTTGGTCAAGTCTGGTCCTAATATAGTTATACAGTGATGTAGGGGTGGCAATCTTGACCCAACGGGCCGAAGCGTTAAATGGACACATTGTAAAAAATTAATATGGAACATTATTTTTTTTTAAAAATGAAAATTTACAAAACGGTGTATTAAAAAAATTGTTCTTTAAAAAAAGTTTCAAAATTATGTAAAACTTATGACTTTTGCTCGTCAACCTGTTTGACTCATTTGTTTAAATGAGCTCAAATTGCCACCCACAGTCACGGTTTTTTCTCAACTTCAACAAAGGAAAAAGTACAAAACTAGACCTAAACCAAAAACAAAACGGCATGATTTGTCGGTTTCACATTCCAGTTTCCATCATCCCACGTAAAATTATAGAGTCTTTACCTCCCTGCCTAGGTTTATTGTGAAAAAGTAAACAGATGGTCTTTGTTTTGCAGCTCCATGGAGTAGACGATACCATCGGCAGGAGCAAGAAAATCCTGACCGGAATGTCGAGGAGAATGAACAGGAACAAATGGATCCTAGGTTCCATAATCGCAATCCTAGTTATTGCAATCACTTTGATCCTTTACTTCAAGCTGACCCGTTAGACCCTCGACTCCGCCACATCTGATGGTTTGTATTAAGCATAAGCACTCATGAATGCACTGTTTTCAAACATTCTTGGTGATCAGTAAATGAATTTGGAGTTTCTCATTTTTCATCTAATTTGATCAAATTTTTGGCCCAATAAATGTTCTAATAGGTTTTGCTAGGGACACCCATCATAAGCAGTATTACATGAATTTTGAAACACAGTAGCCTAACAATAGTTGTTTTTGGTAAGATGATTATCAAACTTTTTTTCCGATAACCATTTGATAAACAATACTATCATGTCATATTTCTCTGCTAAATTCTTTATGGTAAATACAAACAGGTACTAAAAATGTGTCATTTATGTCGACAAAAACCACATGACGCCATCCTTTTCAGTCGAGATGCTTGAAAAAAGGCGAGCAGTCGTGCAAAAATATCGCTTCATGGACTCTCCAAAAGAAACCAATATACTTCAATAGAAAATACCTCGTAGTTTAGCCCTGTACAATTGTAAGTCCACAGCCTTCATGCCTCGGAAAATCACGGTAAGTAATACCTCAAATTAACGATGTCTATACCCACATGGCCTTATCGAGAAAGTTCATTGTGCCCAGTATTGTACTAGGTGATGAAGATTCACAAACTCTCAGCCATGGAAAAGTGCATAATCGTTTTCGGGAGAGGAATCTCGGCCTGCTTGGTCTTCTTCTTCCTCGTCGTCGTCATCATCATCCTCGTCAAAATCAGTAGAAGTTGGTTGACCGTTAAGATCAACATCAATCCCATTAATCTTCCTCACAAATTGTCCTCGAACGCGAGGTCGCCTCTCTGCTAATTTTTTCCTATTTACGTACCTGATTTTCTTATCAAAGCAACGTTCCTTCCTCTTCTGCCTGAACTTGAGCAAGGCTGCTTCTCTACGGTCAAGTTTACGTACCTCTACGTTATTCGAAGATGAACCTCCATACGAGGGCCAAGGGTGCACTGCAGGTGGCATCTGGTTAGGTAGGCAAAGACTAAGCGGGTAGTAAGGGAACGATGCCATTCTGGGCATGTGATGAGGTGGACAATGCGGAACATGATTGTATTGGTTCTGCAAATCGTTCATGTTCTGTTGGTACATTGACGATGCCGACATCATAACATGATTCATTGGTCCTGTAAAGTAATAAGGATAAGCCGAATAAGGGTTATAACCTGAAACATCAGGATGGTAGTTGTTTCCTGATTGTTGCATTTGTAGCTCTGGTGTCTTCGACTTCGAGTTCATTGGCTGATAGCTTTCTGCAGGTAACGGGGGAGTTAAAGACCCGTCCACCGACATTGAGTCAGCAAAGCTATTATTCGTGCTATTTACATTTTCCTGTGCTTGCGAGTAATCATGCCCTTGAGTATCACTAACCCCGTGTTCTTCACCCCACGGATTAACTTTTTCCTCAACACGCACATACTGAGTTGCGTCTCCATCGGTTAAGTCGATTGTTATACCATCCATTCGTTCACCACGCGAACTTAGTGTATTGTCTAATAGTGGGGGAGTGGTTTCGTCAATAGTTACGGCATTCCTGAGCATGCTCGATTTGACATATGTAAAGAAGGCCGAAGACTGACCTATCCTTAGTTCACTCTTCTTTGGACCTGACATTATTTTCCCTGAAGACACATCTACAAAATACGTCAAATCATAGGAACTTCTTAGGACACTGACGCTAAATAGATTTTGGATTAGAAGCTGTTAACCTCGTTGTTGTTCATTAACTTCCGGCAAGTTAGAATGATCGTCCGATAAAATTACTAGTTGTGTGTTCACAATACCAGAAGCTATTCTCACATTACTCTGGAAAAAAAATATAAAAAAGAGTTAGCACCACACTATCAAACCACGAAAGAAAAGAGAGTCATAAGAAAAGAAAAGGCAGAAATCGTATGATGACAATTAGGCTTCAAAGGGGTCGAGCCGGTTGAGCTTGGACAGACTAACTTAGGCTACGCTAGAGCGGGGTCGACGAGTTTTCAATATGCAGGTTCAAGCTCGGCTCCAGGACTTAGATTCGACTCAAAAAGCTCGAATATATCTATAAACATTATATTCAATATCTAATCTCATTATTTGAGCTATATTTAATATTTTCCACATTTGGGTTGAGCCCAAACTCATACAAGCTCGACTTGATATAAATGCAGCTTAAGTTGCTCGATAAGAAACCCCATTAGGTGGCTTAGTTGTTGAGCCTTGGGATTTTTCAAATAAGGTTCTCGGTTCGACTCCCACAAGCTTTAACTTCTTTAGGTTACTTGCCTTAAAAGTTGCTCGCTAAGAACTCAACTCGATTGTATTCATAAATATATATGTAAAGCTCAAAGTAGTTGATGTCAAGAACCCTAGATGGTCCATTAAAAGCTTGAGCCATGCTTGATAAATTATTTGAGCTCTGGGGATCAAGCTAATAAAAGCTCAACTCGTCTGCAGCTCTAATGCAACAGGGTTTCATATTGCTAAACTGTTGACAATTCAGGTGCAAGTTGATTTGTCATGACTTGATGATCTATTCAGAAATCGAGCAAACTCCACATTTCACATGAACAAGATTCTCACCTCATCTTCCCGAGGAAGAGATACCGACATCTCTGGATTGGAACTTTTCCGTGACTTCTCATCTGTGTCATCCGAAAACAGAGTGGTACTATTCGTATTAGCATCACTGGGATCTGAAGGCAGTAGATCGAATTCACAGTTCATGATGTTCTTCTCAGCAAGGCCAAGCTGTCCAAAATAGAGTTAAGAGAACAATAACAAAACACAACATAATAAGGTCTCCATTACAAATGATTATCAGAAGAATCCCGACTCCCATCAACGATCAAATCAAAAAATACGAGCCCATTTAGTAACGGGGGATAATCTAAATACCAAATACCTCAAGCCATACATACATACCATTCGTCTTCTTCTCCACATGTGTGTCCATAAATTCAAAAGCTCATTTGTTCGTAAGGGTTTCACAAGATAATCAGCTGCTCCAAGCCTCAAGCATTTGACGACAAGAGCAACCTCATCCTGGGCAGACATCACTGGAGAAAAAACCAAATAACTATAAATAAAAAAGGGGAAACCGAAAACAATAAAAAACAATGAGATAAATCATTAACATGCTTACTGATCACAGGAATTCGTCGAAGATCTTTATCTCTCATGATGTATTTTAACATCTTAAAGCCTTTAGCCAATGGAAGATCAACTTCAGAAAGAATAATATCGATATCCGGACCCTCCGCATTCAGGGCATCAATCACTTGCCTCGGTGATCTTACTGAAGTAACTATAAAACACCAATCGATAATTTGCGAAAGAAATCATAATATAATCAAGGAGGGACTCATTTTCTTATTTTTTTGGGCCAAATTTAATGAAACGACAAGGAGGCGCTCACAACAGCTTGTGTCACGCAAGGCTTTGAGCCTCACTGAGCCTCGCGCCTCACTGAGCCTGAGGCGCGGTTTTTAAAACACAGAATCAAATTTATCAAACATGTATGAATTATGATCATTGAATATCATCTTAATGTGCAACTATGATCAAATTATTAAGCTCATAAAAATTCACATAGAATAATTACATCAACCATTCATCAAATTAATCAAACATGTACGAATGGTGATCATTAAATATCATCTTAATGTGCAAATCAAATCAAATTATTAAGCTTATAAAGATTCACACACAATAATTAAATCAATCATTTATCAACTTAATCAAACATGTATATGATCATTGGACATTTTCTGAATGCATAAATCAGATCAAATTAAACTCATAATTAAAAACTCACATAGTATAAACAGGTGAAAAAAAGAAAGCCATATTTATAGTACCTTGATACGAGCATTTACATAGAAGATCAGAAACTTCTTCCGAACTTTTGCTATCGTTGTCGCAAAGCAGAATTCTGACTTTACTCCGATCGATAAACCCTTCACCGGCTTTCCCGTTCGTATTTCCTCCACCACCTCTGCTCAACAAAATCTCGTTTGGCTCCATCTTCCACATCAATCAAATCAACTCCGTTCAACAAAATTCACCGGAAAAAAACACCGATAATCGAACTACAAACCATCTAAAACACAACTAACATTATAAAACTTCAATCAAAACACAATTTCCGCTTACTTTTCATGTACAACAGATCTAGGTCTAGGGTTTCCGATACTATAAACTCCATCGACAACAACTCAGTAAAGTCCTCATAACTCAAAAACGAAGAGCAAACACAAATCACCTAATTTTTTTTATAACAACAACACAATCAACTTCAAAACAGAAACGCAAAAAGAAAAACAAAATGAAGTTTCAATATTTCAATCGAACTAAAAACTGAAAGTTCGATACGATCCAATAGAAATCAAACTCATCAACTCAAATCTGTCTGATCACCGGAAATCGAAACCGGCGAGCGTGTGTGTGTGTGTGTCAGAGAGGGAACGGAAGTACGGAACGACGTCGAAGTAATCTTCTTCAGAGTTGAAATGATGCTCTTTTTGGTGGCCGATGAAACTAAAATGCGCAGGGATGAACGTGGACCGTTGGATGAAGATGCGCATGTTAGCAGGTAGGCATAGGTGGAGGAAAAAGTGCAAAAAGAGCGCGTGAGGGGGGGATAATAATATAGGGATAGGGAAGAGGCCACGTCAGCAAAAGGTCTCTCCGAAAGAGGAAAGGTCAGAGAGATATTTGGAGAATAAGATATCTTTGAGGATACGTTGTTCAGGCCCAGTTTCTGTGTGGCCCAGCCTTTATATGATATGCATATCCTCATTACAAAATATAGCAATCAACTATTGAAAGATTCAATCATTTTATTTTATCAATAACGTTTATAAAAATAAGTTTGTTTAACATTATATGATCTAGGGATCTTATTCGGTGGGTTAAATGGGTATCGGGTTATTCAGGTTAATCGCTTTGGGTTAAATGGATTATTCGGTTTTGATATAAAAAACGAAATACTTTACAAATTAGTTCAAACGGGTTAAATAGGTTGGGTGATATGGGTACACAGGTTAAATGGTTTGTCTATTAAACTTGGGTATTTAAATATTTAAATTTTTTATATATACACAATTCTACTTAACATTGAAAATTTAAAAATTAAACGGGTTATTCGGGTACCTGAATAAACATGAATACTACCCGATCCCCGAACCGAAATTGTTATTCGGGTACCATTTTAACCTGATTAACAAAACCGAAAACCGAATAACCCGACCCAAATAACCCGTTTAAGATTCGGTTCGGATGAGTTATTCGGATTCGATTATTTTGCACACCCCTAAATTACGATCATATTTTTATTAATGTTTAATATTTTTTACATATGAAACATGAAGTGTTTAAACACAGTTTTCGGAGAACTTTTAGCGCAACGGAGTTAAAAATGTTTTAAAGTCCCCGGATCTACTCGTGAAGTAAATAACCATAGATGGTTAGAAATTCGTACCGGATCGCCCAAGGAGGCACGAACACAATCCCGTTGAAGATCCAACGATGGCCTCTTACAAACACAATACGCACTTGCCAAACGCCAAATGATTCAAATCAGTAAGATCTAAGTTTTACCTTTTCAAGACCATAGTACTCGCACCAACGTTTTCTTTGCTTGAAGTGGCACCTATATCATTGATTCATCGTTCAAACTAATGGATGTTGTTTTCCCTTTTTTTTTTCCGACCACTAGGAGAGGAGATCATGGGGTCAATGACACTACCTTAGTTGTACCACCTTTCACAATGACCTTAGGTTGCTCATTTACCAAAGGAGGGGAAGGATCTCCCCCTCCCCCTCTCTCAGCATGGCGTATTATCCCCAATATGACCCCCTCCCTGAGGTTTCACCCCTCAACTTTTCGGTCGTACTAGTGGGAGCAACAGTGGTCTCCAAAGTGTCACCGACACAATTCTTCACCACCTCCACATGCACTTGCATCTCCTCCTCGACGACAACAGATAAAATGTGAGCTACGTGAGGAAAGGGATGTTTCATAAAGGTCAACAAACTGATCCTTGGAAAAACCAAAAAAGTGTCATGTTCAAATGTTGTAAGTGCATAAGTAAGGAGAGCAACAAACATAGGTACTTACTAAACATTAATATTTAGTGTTATCATTTTAAATCCACATGACTTGTCATATTAAGTCATTTTCCTCGTTAAGTCCATTAAGTTAGATCTAATGGCACCTTATTGTGATATGTTCCAAATACTACAACTCATACACATATATAAATAAAACATCGTCATAAAATGCGATTAAAAAAGCTGCGGAAAAAAAGAAAAAAGGAATGACACTTATCAAACGAGCAATTTTACCTTTGCAAACTCGGCCGGAGGAACCTTATCTCCATTGCTAAGCCAACCATCTTGCAATTTCTTGTATGCTTCATTAATTTTCCCTTGCTTTTCACATAAGATGTGCCTTGCTGAATCAAATTCAGGTTACACAAGTTCTATGGTATTTTAAAACAACAGACGTACGTTTTATAAACGGCTATCAATGAAAAGGACACCTTTTACATATGTGCAGCTATCAAGGCCATCGCCGCCCTTTCCACCTTTTGCTTTGCCTTTTGCACCACCATCCTCGCTGCCACCTGCGTGTTTTGCTTTGCCCTTTACACCGCCCTTTGCGTCTTTTCCCATTTTATTTCAAGCCTGTGAAGTTAAAACATAAAGACTAAGGTGTTGTTTGATTGCATAAGAGGTAAATTGTCTGATGTCTTATTCCACTTCTGATTAATGAGGGGTCGTCATAATAAGTTATTGAGGTCTGATAAAAGAGTTCAATAAGTCTGTTTGTTTTATAAATTATCTGATAACATTATTTTTTATTAATTTTACATATCCATTGTCAAAACCAAACAAATATCATTGATCAAAGTCAAGTATCAAGTGACAATAATATCATTGAATCAAAGTGATTCAAACAAACCCCTTAAAAAGATTCAAATAGCTTTAACAAAATTCAAGTAAGAAATCAATTCAAGTTTATAAGTTATATTCAAGTAAAATATATGCATTCAAGAAACATAATTAAATAAGAATATCAAGATTCAAGTAAACCAATATCATTGATTAAAGTCAAGTAACAATTCAAGTTTATAACGTTACGTTTATTAACTTCCAAATAACCAAAGTTTATAAGTTATATAGATATGTTATTGAAAAATAATAAATTTTATCAAAAATTGTTGGAATATTTCTCGTTATAATAAATATGGGTAAGGGATAGGGTAGAGGTGGGTAGGTTGAGGGTGGGGTGGGGTAAGATAGGGGGTAGTGTAGGGTGGTGGTAAAGTAGGGTGGGTAGGTTGAGGGGTAAGGTGGGTGGGGGTGGGTAGATTTGTGGGGTAAGGATAGGGTAGGGGTGAGGTGAGGTGGGTAGGCTTGAAGGGGTAGGGGTGGGAAGGGGTGAGGTGGGGTGGGATAAGGATAGGGGTGGGTGGGTAGGTTTGATGGGTGGTGTAGGGTAGAGCGGGATAGGGTAAGTATGGGGGTGGGATAGGTAAGGTGAGGATGGGGATGGGGATGGGGATGAGGTGGTATAAGTAAGTTAAGGGTAGTTGGGGTAGGGTGGGGTGAGGTGGTTGAGGGTAGGGTATGTTGAGGGTGGGGTAGGATAGGCGATTTAGGGTAGGATAGGGTGGGGTGAGGTAGGGTAAATGGGTAAGGGTAGGGTGGGGTGAGGTGAGGGGAGGATAGACGTGTATTTTTTTTGGTGTGATAAGTGGTGATAAGAAGCATATCAAAATCTCGTCCAGATAAGACATGATAAGAGAATTTTGACCCTTATGTCTTATGCACATCAAACGCACTTATCAGTATTTTCCTCGAACCGAATAACAGGTTACCTCTTATCAGAGCCTGATAAGTGCCATCAAACACCCTCTAAGGCAAACATTCTAAAATTTAAAAAGGCTTAAGTATCGTTTTGACCATCCAACCATCAGATTTGTCTCATTTAGCCACTAAACTATTTTTTGTACCGTTAGCCACTAAACTTTAGTTTATTGTTCTACTTTGGGGAAATGAATAAAACCAATGGCTAAACTAGTACAAATATGATATTTTAGTGACCAAATATGTACAATTTTCAATCACTAAATCCGTACAAAAGAAGTTTAGTGGCTTAAATGAGACCTGAAAGTTTGATGGTCATATGGCACTCCACCTATTTAAAAATTACAAGGTATGTTTATATAAGTCTCTATTATATAAATAGATATAGATTCTAATCTTTAAAAAAAGGAAGCACATTGTAAACCATAAATTGAGGTCTATGATAAACACTCTTACTTTGGCTTTTAGTCTTTAGCGCCATCAGTTATAAATAAGTACTGCAATCTTCTCAGTCATTAATATATATGTATAAGAACATCTTAGACCACTCTACTTTACTATTACTGATTGCAATAATATAATTATCTAAACCATCGAATCAGAAAGAATTTATATGTTATATTGCCTCCCTTTTCTTTTGCTTTCACATGCATACATTATAAGTTTACTTAGGATTTTCATTTTTAATATGATAATATCAAATTTGTTTAAAACTTTCCGTTTTCATCATGTTTTAACTCCTCTTACTCATGGTCAAAAGTTTAACATATGGTCAAACCCACTCCTTGTTCGCACATCCAACCCTATAAAAGAAATTAATCGGTCTACTAAACGTAACTCAGAAATAGAAACTACTAATAGTAATCTAACTAGGGAAATATGTTAAGATTTTGCATTACAATTTACAATGCATTTGCACAAAGCATTGCACTACAAGAAACTAAAAACCAGTTTAATTGCATAGCACCAAGATAGGAATATATCACAAAAAACAACCTTAAGAGAAGGGCTGTGCAAAATTCAAAACCGATCGTTACCCTGAATAATTGAATCGATCCAAAAGGTTCGGTTCTTGGTTTTGTTTTTTCTTGAATTTTCAATTTGGTTTTGTTCTGGTTCAGTAGTGCTTTCTATTTTCATTGTAGAAGTCGAAAAACATGAAACTGAAGAACGCCTAAATCAACCAAACCAAATTATGCGGATACCATATGGCAAGTTTTTAGTTCCAATTTTCTTGAGCTTCCATTACCAATTTAAGTCAGACTTGTTTTAAGCTGTTGCACACCCCTACTTGAGAAAATTGTGGAGGGAAGTCTACGTAATCTACCTCTTCATTTCAAAATAGATATGTTTTCAATGACTTGAACCTTGACCTTTCGCTCACAAATGACTAATCTAAGAGAGCGTTTGATACGCATCGGAATTGTAGGGAATGAAATTGTTTAAGTTTACAAGCTTCTTTAACTAATGAAAGTTACACATAAATAGATCGACAGAGAATATAAAAAAAAAGACTATGAACACTCCATTTCCTTTCCACGTTTTTGATTCTCCCCATTTTGATAAGCTAATGAGATAAATGAAATCTATAGTAAACTTAATTCTCTACTCCTTTTAATTTAAGAATTAATTAAAGCTCTAAACACATATGTAGTTATTAACTCATGATAAAAAAAACTTGTAAACCTCATGACATTTCATTCTGTCAATTCCATCATACCAAACGCACCATGATAGTGCTGCATCTGTCCCGAAAACAAGTAGATTAAGTACTAAGTACAAGAACTACTTTCTTTTGTGTAGAAGCTAATCAATAACTACATCTAGTCTTGCAACGAGCATCGAACTATATAAATTAGAGACAAAAAAAGACCAAAACCATCACCATTAAACTTGACTTTGAAACTTACCAAGTTTGATTTTCAGAAATCAAAACTAGGGTTTACTTTATGGGAACACCCATAAGAATAATTATATATAAATGAATAAAACCCTTTTCAACAGATTCAACTCCAGAAACACATAATATTCATCAGTCCAACCACAAAAACAAATTTCATCAGCATAATTAAGAAGAAAATGAAACATTCTAGATTGGTACTTCTAAATTCAATCGAAGAACTACATATCTATAAACATAATCAGATTCTTCAGTATCACATAAACCTAAAGACGAAAACTTTAATTAATAATCGGGTAAAAGAACACCCAGATAGCTATACACCCAATAAAACAAACGCTAATTCATATAACAGAAACAATACGATCAAAATTTCACAAAAATTTTCTTCAATTTGAATTTGATTTTGGGTATTTTTACCTTGGAGAGTGTTGGAGTTCGATCAAAAGGATTTCTGAGAAGTACGAACCGCTCTTTGTGAACAAAATCTTTTGATTTTTATGGAGAGATGAAAATATAAATAACTATTATAAATATCTCAAATTTGAAAATTAAAAACAAAAGCTTTCATAGCTCAGTTGGTTAGAGCACCCGTTTAGTAAGCGGGAGGTCTTGAGTTCAACTCTCAATGAAAGCAGATTTTAATGTCTTTTGAGTTTATTTTGTGTTTGAATTTGCACACAAGTCCTTTATGTTTTTAACAAAGTCTAATTATGACCACAAAAGAAGGTGTAGCCATCCGATTAGGTAATAGATTTTATCATTTACTCATCTAGTGCAGAACAATTTATTAAATAAAGGGTTAATTTTGCATAAAACTATAATTTATTGTCACTTTTTTTAAATTTAGATGACATATAATTTTTTTCTATTTAATGTAACATATTTTTCAAATCAAGTAAATCAAAGTAATAATATCGGATTGGATGGTAAAAATTGATAGCATGACAGTTTTTTTATTCAGTCAGTATTTTTTATGGAAACATGACAATTTATTTGTTATCTGATATGTATTATTTTGTGCAAATCAAAATGGCTTATTGATAATACATTGTTATTTTGAGCAGTTTAAAAAATAACTATTCAATTTTAGAAATTTAAAAAATTGCTGACTGGACAGAGAAACTGTCACGTCAGTCATTTTTAGCTTCTAATCTGATAATGTAATCTTGATTGATTTTTGTAGAGTATGTTATCTTAAATAGAAAAAAAAATTAGTATATGTTAACTCAAATTAAAAAAAAAAGTACAACACGTTACCTTTTGACGTAACAAACCCTTAAATAAAAAACTAAACAGCCTACGTAGTAGGGGTGAGCAGAAACCAAACTAAAAAACCCGGAAAAACCAAACAAAAAAACCAGAAAACCAAGAAACTGAAAACCCAAAAAAAACCTGTACCAAACGGTTTGGGTTCAGATTATACCTAAAAACCGAACGGAAAAATCCGGAACCGAACAGGATTAATAAATATATTTGACATTTTTATATTTTTGCTATATTAGTCTAAAAATAAATAAAATATATATGATATTCATGAGGTTTTGATCTGTTTACTACTTTAGTTGGGTTTCTGCTCCCCTTTTCTTTTATGTTCTACCTTCATGTGGCTTCTACTCCACACTCCACAGCGAAACTCCAAGCCTCCAATCTTCACACTCCAGTCTCTTATGCTCACTGTCGTGGTGCCGCCCCACCAGTCCACCACCGTCGACCCCAGCCCCACCACCGTCGACGACTCAACGCCGCCCCACCAGTCCACCACCATCGTCCCTTCTCCTTCGGCTTCTATCCGTCGACGACTCCACTCCCATCTCTCCACCACCTGTGAACCAACTAGTAGGGCTTGTGATTAGGGATGGCAACGGGGCGGGTTCGGGGCGGGGAATGTAAATACCGTCCCCGTTTAAAAAAACTACAGGGACTAACGGGGATCCCATCGGGTACGCGAGGAAACCCACGGGGAATCGGGTAACCCATTTATAAATCAATAATATGAAATTTAATCACGTGGTTCATAATTTAAGCTTAAAACGTCCATGTATGTTAAAATTTCAATACTAATATTAAATTAAATTTGTAATACATATCAAATGATAACGAAAAAAACATTATTTCATTAAATTATATGTAAATAAATAAGTTTTTTAAATTATACGTAATAACTTTTATGTATAATATATAAAATAGATAAAATTATTCATCTTTTATATATAATATATACAATATAAATAGCATGTTGCTATTAAAGGTAATCATGGTATTCGGGGATTTAAACAGGTTATTTAATCGGGTATACGAGACGGGTATTAGCAATACCATACCCGCCCAGTCCCCCGTTTAACTTAATCGGGTTCGGGGAAACCCGCCCCGTTTAGATCGGTTTTCGGTTTTCCCCGTCGGGTTCGGTTTTTTTGCCATCCATAATTGTGATTTACATATTTTGTGAGATTGATTTGATGTTAATATGCTAGTATTTTGTGATTTAGGTTTTACAGATTTAAGTTTGTGATGTCAACACATCCCTATTACAGATTTAGGTTTTACATATTTGATCTTAATAATTAATATGCTAGTATTTTGGGATTTAGTTTTTACAGATTTTGTGACATTGATTTCATTATCTGACTTTCGACTAATTGTAAGTGTTAACTTAATTTATAGTTGTGTAATTGTGTTACTTGAGTTTAAAATTATGAATGTAGTTGATTTTGTTACTTGATTAGAAATTATTTAACATGAATGATTGAATTTAGTTGTTAATTACTTATTTACTTTATTTGGTGATTGGTATGTTATTGTTAACTTGACTTACATATATACATGCATGTTGTTGCTACTTCTGTGATCAACAAGAACACACCCACACACTACCCTTCTGTTGCCGCAGATTTGTGAATCAGAAACTGCCACACCCCGATACCCAGCTTGGCAACAAGGCGTGACATCACGGAAACAAAGTCACAATCATAATGAACGACCACTATATGGGACGTTTTCGAAATACATAACTTATTAACAATGTTTTACAATCACAGAAATAAAAGAGTTCACGAACAATAGAGATTAAATTACATGACAAAAACATATAAAATTCTAGTTATGCAAATAAATCTCCATATATGTTTGAAAATGCTCCGTGCCTCCAAAAGTTTGCAAAATTCGATCGTTAACCGTGAATGCGGAATGCAGCCCTTAAGGTCCTGAGAATTACATGCTAAATACGTCAACATAAAGTTGGTGAGCTCATAGGTTTAAATGATAAATATAGACAACGTATGGAAAGCACAAGATTTCATTGAGTTTATAAACATAAACGAATTAAATAATTTAAGTATTAACATAAGTCTCATGACCCCGAAACTTAACTTTTGATTGCACTATGTGGTATCCAACACCGTAATACCAAGAATTGTCAAATGATTATGCATCCGTTTACAATTGGCGTGACCAACCTGGATGGGGGCGTCAACCCAAATAAATCTATCCATAACATTCACGTTTACGATGTAATTAAGGGTTCATGATTGAGGGCAGTAGTGAAGTAACAATCTTATGTAATACGTAAAATGATTAAAGTACTTGTGTCCATAGAAAAAGTTGAGCATGTATTCTCACCCAAAAATAATACGAACAATTATAAATAGGGGCTATGAAAACTCACCGTAATAGTGAGCGTGAAAATGATGACCGAAATGTCGACTTGAAACGATGCTCGAACGGGCTTAACCGAGTCCTAAATGATATGAAAGACTTAAGAAGTGTTAGATCTTATTTTAATTGATGATATAAAATAAGTCTAGGGTATAAATTGTCAATAGGTCATAGTTGTAATTGCATATAAATAGTTAGTTGACTTTTGTGATTGATAGAACCGACAAATCATTTTGTATTGCACGGAAATCTGTGAGAAGAAATTCTAGGGCTACAGTGGTGAACATTTCATTTTCTCATCTGAAAATCATTTGATTCTAATCCAAACATTCGGTTAGTGGTTTCTTTCTTGTTCTTAATTGCTTGTGATTATTTGTTGATTGAATTTACACGAATTAAAATTGGTATAAGAGACTAGGAATGATTTTTTTATTGAAATTTTGAAAAACTGTCACTGTTCTATCGCTCTTTCCAGAAATTGAAAATTCGATTAGGGTTTTTGATTCTGTTGATCTTAGTTGTTGAAATTTGGATCGAAGGAAGGTATTAGAAAATCGATCAGATTGAACATAAACATAATCTGAAATTCCAAACACATAAAAAGATTCCTTGATTTTTCTAGATTTTTCGAAAAACCACTTGTTCTTTACTGTTCAAGTGAAAATCAAGGGGTTTAATTTGTTTTTAGACTAAGTGTTTTCAGAAAAGTGTTTGAAATCAAAAACCTTACCTTCGATATCAAGTTGGAATCAATTGAAGCATTTTTACAAAATTGATTGAATTCTGGACTTGACATTTCTGAAAAGCTCAGAAAACTCGAATAACACATTGTTCATGTGGTAATCGAGTTGAAAACTCTCTTTAATCGAGTTGCACATTGTTATTTTCGAGTTGATCATTAAAGTCAATCGAGTTGGTCACAGAATCAATCGAGTTAAAATGTTTTTTCAATCGAGTTGACTTGAACACTTAATCGAGTTGACGTGAACACTTAATCATGTTGACCTGAAGACCTATTCGAGTTGACCTGAAACCCATTCAAGTTAACTTGAAAACACAATCGAGTTTTACAAAACAATTTTCTGGATTTCAATCTTAATTCGAGTTTACTCAATCATCAGTCAAAATCATTTGACTTTACTCGCACTTCCATTCGAGTTTAATCTCACGTTCATTTGAGTTTATTGACATTTGATTCGAGTTGACTTACTTTTGATCCGAGTTGACTATCATTTGACTCGAGTTGACTCACACTTGCTTCGAGTTTTATAGAAGGTCAATTTGAGTTGCATTATTCTTCTAATTGACTGATTTTTCTAGATTCGAGTTGAGTACATTCATTGTTCGAGTTTTTCACACTCATTGATCGAGTTGATTTATTTAATATTCGAGTTGTTCAACATCATTGATCGAGTTTCAGTGCATAATCATTCGAGTTTGATCAACTTGCATTCAAGTTTGATCAACTTTTCAAATTCAATCAAAATCTCATTTTAAAGATCTTGGAAGATTCCTGTAATTCAGTCGACATGTCCAAAGACACACTAGCCATGGAGTCGGAAACAAAACCTCCAATCCTGTACCTAGGAGAATGTGTACAATACAGAGAAAGATTTCTTGAGTTCATAAGTTTCCACGACCTATCTGATGAGATGTTGAAGTCCCTTAATGACGGACCAGCTGTGTTTCTTGAAACAATACCTGCTGTACCCACCGGCAATCCTCCAATACCAGAAAGAACCGTTGAGGTCACTAACCTAACAGAGGCACAAAAGCGCAGAAAACTGGGGGACAAGACAGCTAGAAAATTGTTGCTGATATCCATCCCAAATGACATATACACCTGTCTAACAAATACCAAAACAGCCAAATCCATCTGGGATGAGGTTTGTAACTTGATGAAGGAATCAGACAGGACAGCAACAAACAGAGCCTGGAACAGTTTAATGACGTTTGAGAACTTCAGAGCTAGAGAAGGGGAACTGCTGGAGAGTACATACTTGAGGTTTGTCAGCTTGGTAAGTGAAATGAAAAGGAATGGTGTCACAAAGTCCAACTTAGACATCAATGTTAAATTCCTGAACTAACTAAATCCAGAATGGCAAAAGTACGCAATGATCATTCAACAGACCAAAGATATTGAGGACATGGACTTTCATATGGTGTTTGAAAACCTTAACAACTATCTGGAAGTTGTTTTAAGGAAGATGTCCGGAAAGAAAAAGGCTGAAAAAGAAACTGCTGATCCTTTAGCATTACTGACAGACAAGAAATACAAATACAAGCTAGAGAAGGAGAAGCGAGTAGTTCTAAGCAGCAGTTCATCTGAATCAGACTCAACAGATTCCTCAGCTGATTCTGAAATTGAGGAAATGGAGAAACAAATGGCCTTACTGACAAAGGCATTTCAGAAGAAGTTTTACCGAAAACCTACCAACAACAAGATGAGATACAAAACAGGCTCACGAAAGTTTGATAAGAAGGACATATATGACAAATCAGGTGAAACCAGTGGAAAGAAAGCCGACAAATATGATAAATCTGAAAAGTCAGCCAAGAAGGACTCAGAGCAAAAGTGCTACAACTGTGGCAAGCCGGGTCATTATGCGAGAGAATGCAGAATGCCTATATTGAAAAATTCAGAATACTACACTAGAAAGGCACTTCTAGCAAAGGAAAAGGAAGCTGGCAAAGCTCTAATGGCTGAAGATGATCACTGGCTTCAACTATCTAAGGATGAAGATATCTTAGATGAAGATGCACACATCTATTTAAAGTCAGAAGTTTTTAATGAATCAGAACTTAGTGAGTCTGCAATGTTAGCAGAAGCTGAAGTTTGGGTAGGGTTTACGGATGAGGAAAATGAAGAGAAAGAAGAGTCTGATGTGGAACTGACTGAAGAAGTAGCAATGATGGCAACAGGAGATGCTGGCGGCAGCAAGGGTAGAGAAAGTGATGAATCAGATTCAGATAAATCAGAAAATTCAGAGACACCGGAGGTACAAACAAACTCTGAATCTGAAACTGATGACTCCTGTATGCAAGAACAAAAAACTTACACAAATGGCTTACATGTTAAAGAAATTATAAAAATATCTAAAAGCCGAAAAGAAAAATGTCCATTCTTTGAAAAACAAATTAAATCAAGAACATGCGTTAGTGTTAGATTTTTCCAAGGATAAGGCATTAGCGTTATGAGTTGTATCAGATTTACAAGATAAAGCAAATGATCTTCAAAGTCAAATCCAGAAACTGAATAGCAATATATCTGACCTAACAGAAAAACTGAATTTAGCTGAATTAGAAACATCAAGTTATTCTGTAAAATATCATGCCATTTTTGATGAAAGAATAAAACTTTATGAGAAAATTAAATCATTGGAAGATGAGTTTATCAAACGAGGTCAAACAGATCAAACGATATATTTAAATCAACCTAAAGATACCGAATTTTATAATTCTAAATCTGGTATAGGTTGGACTAATCCTAAATATCTGACAAAAGCTATTTCAAATTCACCTACTTCATATGATGTCAGATACATGAATTAGGATTACAAATGACTTTTATGAAAGCATCAGAAGAAATACAATCAAGTGAAGATTCAAAAAGGTTAAGATCTGATAAAATGCAAATTCTGATGATTATGACATAAATGAATCTTATCAAAATTCTTGCATTTATGAGGAGTATATTCAGACATATTCTGACAAGGATTTATCTGAAAATACTACTCATTCTCAAAAGCTATATTTACCAAATTCAATTCTTGAGAAGATGAACTCTGATCTTGAATTAAAAATCAAAACTTTTGAGACTGAAAATCAAAATCTTAAGGCTGAAATTAAATCTTTAGAACTAAAGTTGCAAAAGCAGTCTGAAAACAAATCACAATCAGATCAAACATCTTCAATTAAACTTGATTCTATTAATTCTGAAAAAGATTTTGATCTGTATATGAACTCGGACTTTAAGTCATTGGAAGAAATGTTTGTCAAAATAGATGAGTTTGTAAAACCATTACATGACAAACAAATTGATGAACCTAAAGAACTAGTTAGAATTCTAAAAAGAATATCTACAGATTCAAAGGATTCATCAGAACATTCACCAAATTTACAACTGAAAAAGGAGAAAACAAAAGTTCATTTTGTGACTCCTACTTATGAAAAAGGTGAATCATCTTCCTCAAAGGACAATATTACACAAAAGGTCCAAACATCCAAAGGTAAGAAAATTTTACAGGATAAACATATTTCTAAAACGACTAATTCTCGTGTTTCTTGTATGTCAGATAATATTGTGAAAGATTCTCAGAAGAAAGAATGGAGAAAGAAGCAGCGAGAAATGAAAAACAAGAGTATAAGACAAGAGTGGAGAGTCAAAGAAACTATTGTTACAGATAGGATTAGACAATTTGAAATATATGCTTGTGATAAATTTACTGATAAACGATGTAATAATACTCTCGAACTGCCTTAATTGCTTTAAATTCTGCTTCTTGTAATCCATTGCATGCTAAATCTGATAAGTTCGTTTGGCTACCAAAGAAAAAGGATCCCTCTTTTGAATAGGAATAGGTTCCAAAACTGGAAAATTTCAAAATCAGTTCCACATCGAACTGTACAAAAATGGATACCGAAACGTACTGTTAAAAAGTGGGTTCCTAAATTATAAGAAGTACCTGATGAAAAGATAAATATCAAACCACATGATTTACCGAAATCAAAAGTACCCAAGTATAAGTGGGTACCTCACGTTTTATTTCGTCTTATAGGTAAATCATGTGTGGTACCTTGACTCCGGCTGCTCAAAGCACATGACCGGATGGAAAGAAACTCTCACTAACTTTGTTGATAAGTTTTGTGGGACGGTCCGTTTCGGATCAATTCTGTCTGATCAAAGGATATGGGAGTCTTGAGTACGACAAGATAACTATACAAAAAGTCTTCTACGTTGACGGTCTCGGTCACAATCTGTTCAGCATTGGACAACTCTGCGACAAAGGACTAGAGGTCAACTATAGCGAATCGATGCAGTATTAGATCTGGAGAAGGGAAAGAGATCCTGGCAGGAAATAGGAAAACAAATCTGTACTCCATAGACCTAGCCTCAATCAATCTGAAGAAAGATGTTTGCTTATTGTCAAAAGCAACATCTAGAGTCTCTTGGCTATGGCATCGTCGCCTTTCTCACCTGAATTTCAAAGAGTTAACCAACCTTGCAAAAGGTGGGTTAGTCAAAGGGCTACCAACTCTCAGGTTTCAAAAAGAGTAGTTGTGCGCAACCTGTGAAAAAGGAAAGATGGTTAGAGCATCTTACAAGTCCAAAAATGAACACTCGTCAACGAGAGAATTGGAACTGCTTCATATGGACTTGTGTGGACCAATGAGAGTACATAGCATAAACAAGAAGAGATATGTGTTGGTAATAGTCGATGACTACTCCAGATACACATGGGTATTCTTCCTGCGTTCCAAATCTGATGCTACCGAGATAATAATCGACTTCATTCACAGAATTCATGTCAAGTTGCAGCTCTCAGTTCAAACCATCCGATCAAATAATGGGACAAAATTTATGAACAAATCTCTCGAGTCGTTTCTAAATTCCGTGGGAATAACTCATCAATTCTCAACAGCTCGCACTCCACAACAAAATGGTGTAGTTGAACGAAGAAATCGCACCCTAGTGGAATCTGCAAGAACGATGCTGGCATATTCAAACCTTCCGTTATTCCTTTGGGCTGAAACTGTAGCAATGTCTTGTTTTACGCAGAACAGATCCATAATCAACAAAAGATTCAGAAAGACTCCGTATCAATTAATAAACAAAAGAGTACCTAATGTCAAATTTTTCCATGTCTTTGGATGCAGGTGTTTCATATTAAACGACAAAGACAATCTGGGAAAATTTAGTCAGAAAGCTGATGAAGGCATCTTCATTGGTTATTCAAAGGAGTCTGTAGCCTTCTGAGTTTACAATAAGAGGACAAAGACAGTTAATGAAAGATTCAATGTCAAATTCGATGAAGGCGTTGTAATGGCTTCTGAACATACCAGTTCAGGATCTGATGCCGACTTCTATGAAGTCATCTGAACAGAGTGCAGAAAATTTTGATTTAAATAAACTGTTCGAGAATTTTTATGAAGACTACTTTGAACAGCCCAAACCTAATGTTTCAAATTTGGTGCCTGACAGGATTACTGAAGATCCCGTCATAGTCTCAGATTATTCTCACCAACCTATTTCAGAAGAAACTGGAGAGGCTTCAACGACAGAGATGCACTTACATGTTGATAGTGTACAACCCATTCAACCTCCAGTATCTTTTGAAACCCCCTTACCTTTTGAAAGTCAGAAACCCTGTTCTTAGTTGATATACCATCAACCTTAACCCTGAATTCCCTATCTAGACTTAAACCCCAATCAAGACCAACTTCAACCTTATCCACATACCTTAAAATGGACAAGGAATCACCCAACTGAAAACATCATAGGTGATCCTTCAGCCTCAGTCAAAACCAGAAGAGCAACCATGAACGAGTGCTTATTTTCAAACTTTCTCAGTAAAATTGAACCAAAGAATGTAAAAGAAGCTCTCCTGGATGCTGATTGGATTGTGGCTATGCAAGAAGTGGATATTCGAGAATAAGAAGGGTGAACACGGTGTCATCATTCGTAGCAAGGCTCGCCTCGTCGCCAAAGGATACAGTCAGCAAGAAGGGATTGATTACGATGAAACATTCACTCCAGTTGCCAGAATAGAAGCTATTAGGATGTTTTTAGCATTTGCAGCTCATAAAAACTTTACTGTTTATCAAATGGATGTAAAAACTGTGTTTTTAAATGGGGAACTGACAGACGAAGTATATACATATGAGCCCGAAGGGTTTACTGATCCTTTGAAGCCTGATCATGTATATATTTTGGATAAATCCCTGTATGGCCTTCAACAAGCACCTCGTGCTTGGTATGATGCACTTTCAACATATCTGTTGAAATGTGGATTTAACAAAGGTGCAGTGGATACAACCCTATTTATAAAACGTCAGGGTCTAGATATTATAGTATTTCAAATATATGTAGATTATATAATATTTGGGTCTACTAATCCAGAATTTTGCAAGAAATTTGCTTTCCTAATGTCTTAGAAATTTGAAATGAGCATGATGGAAGAAATCAATTTTTTCTTAGGTTTACAAGTAAAACAACCGTGGATAGAATTTTCATCAATCATTCCAAATATATTCAGGACATGTTATAGAAATTTAACATGGTAAATAGTACTCCTATGAAAACTCCCATGGCTCCGGATTCCAAATCCAAACTCGATGAGGACATTTCAGGGAAACCTGTAGATGTAACTCATTATCGAGGCATTATTGGGTCATTAATGTATTTAACTGCAAGTAGACCTGATATTATGTTTGCTACATGTGTTTGTGCTAGATATCAGGCACATCCGAAAGAATCACATTTGGCTGCTACCAAAAGAATCTTAAGATATCTAAAGGGAACACCAAATCTTGGTTTGTGGTATCCCCGGGAATCATCATTCACTTTAACTGCCTTTTCTGATGCTGATCACACAGGTGATAAATGGACAGAAAAAGCACATCAGGAGCAGTCCAATTCCTGCTGGTCATCCAAGAAACAACATTGTGTTTCACTGTCTACAGCCGAAGCAGAATATGTTGCCGTATCGTCGTGCTGTTCTCAAGTGTTGTGGATGAAGAGCCAACTAAGAGACTACGGGTTTACCCCACAAAAGATTCCAATTTATTTTGATTCTCAAAGTGCAATAGCCATAGCTTCTAATCTGGTGCAACATTCTAAAACCAAACACATCGACATCCGGTATCATTTTATTAAAGATCATGTAGAAAATGGTAATATAGAATTATATTTTGTACCTACTGAATATCAGTTAGCTGACTTGTTTACCAAAGCCTTAGATGAAAAACGTTTTAATTTTTTGGTATACAAGTTGGGTATGTTGAATCGCTAGATTTAAACATTCAGTAGTTACAAATTATAATTCGGAGTTCAACAGATCTGGATTGTCATGTGCAGGGGGAGCAGAAAGATATTTTTATTTGATTTTTTAGAAATCTGATAAATTTTTATCTGATTTGTGTAGGGGGAGCAGTCATTTACAAAGATATATACATCTAAGGAGGAGCTTAACTGCAAATATCAAGGGGGAGCAATTTTTAGTTTCTGTTAATATTTTTTAGTTAAAATTTTTTTTACTCTGTTTTAGTAAAATTTTTTTAGTTGTTGTCATTTTAATTTTTTTTAGTTAGTTAATTTTTTTTAGTGAATTTTTTTAAGTGAAATGGGCTTCAAAACAAAACCCAATTTTTTTTTATGTGAGAGTAAGTTGGGCGGGTGAAAATCCATTTGAATTTTGAAATTTCAACTATAAAGTTGAAATTCAAATTTCAAATTCATTTTTTTACAACTCCCAATACTGTTCACCTTCTCCACCGAAAACTCACTTCTCTTTCTTAATCACGAAGAAACTTCAAGAAATTCAATCGAAAGCAAATTTTCAGCATTTGAGATAAATATTGTGACTCCATTTTTTTTTTCAGTTTATATTTTTTTAGTTTCAGTAATCGAATATTTTCATTTGTGTGTGTGTTCGTATGAACTTAGCTGTGTGTTAATGGGTTTAGCCTTTTGTTGGATTTCATATGAAATTAAGTGTGTGTTTACCTGCGGATTACTATCTTGAACTTGAATCTCAAATTTCAAGTTTCATTTCCAAGCACACAGACATTAATTTTGAATTTTCAAGATTCAAAATATTCGAGTTCATAAACCTAAAAATTGAGATTTTTGGAATGATTTGATTGTTTCTGGACAAAGTTCAGTAAACAAATGTTATTTGAAATCAATTTTCAAGTAGGGCTCAAGTGTTTAATAAGTGAAAAGTCCCTGGATTGAAATTTTTGATAATATCAGTGTATGTGGACTTATAAATAATTTGTAAACATTTTCTCGATTAATACTGTAATCGAGAATGTGTCAAGTTTCATGCGAGTTGAGTGAAGCATCACTCGAGAAACATTTAGTTTCATTCGAGTTGGATGCTTCTTGATTCGAGAAAATGTGTTATGTTATTCGAGTTGGTTCATGTTCAGGACTTAGAGAATTTTTAAAATTACCCTCGATAACATAACAGATTCGAGTCCTTTCAAATTTCATTCGAGTTGGACTCATATATCATTCGAGTCCACTCATGTTTCAATCGAGTTGGACTTACAGTTAGTTTGAGAAACTCATGTTGATGATCAAGTTGAGCAGTGCATAGGACTTAGAATATTTTCAATCAAAGTCTCGACAATCCCTTTCATTCGAGACTCAATCAAGTTCATTCGAGTTGAGTTGTGTGTCCTTCAAGAAAACATCAATTTTAATTGAGTTGGTCATAAGTGTCATTCGAGAAATCTTAACTTCATTCGAGTTGGTCCTTTCATTCATTCGAGAATGTTCTTTAACATTCGAGTTTCATAGAAGTTTCACTCGAGTTGGGTCATACATTATCCGAGAAATATTATGTTTTACCCGAGTTTCATACTCAATTTTGTCCAAAATTTTCTAAGTGTTGGGAATTTAATTTTTTAAGAAAAATTTCACATTTTTCGAGAAATTTTTTAAGTCTGTGTTTTTCTAACATTGGACTCTTAACGATTGACTTTGGAATCCTATAAATAATATTTTAATATTATTGTCTGGAATCCCATTGCTTTAAACAAAAAAAAAACATATTTTTCTAATTTCTAGCAAAATGTTTTATTTTTCTATTTGTAGGATTTCATTTGATTATCTGTTGATTCTAACATGTTTATTACTTTTCACAGGTTTCAAATGGCATCACCAGCTCAATCCCAACCCTCTAACTCATCTGATTCCCATTCATCATCAAATCACACCTTAGTTTCCAAACCACTCAAATCCGCTTCTGTCACCCGACCTTCACCCTCCACTATTATCCCAGACAACCAGCTTGTTAAACCTCGTTATTGCCTACCTTTTCTTGATAACAACCATCGCCTTGATCCTAAAGTCTTAAAAGTCAGCCACCCAATCATCATAGATATTCTTAAAGGCCACCCTTTAGGATATCTACTTCAATACAAACCTTTGATTCCCCAGGTCTATTTACAGCAGTTTTGGCACACTGTCAAATTTGTCCCAGCTGATGGTAACCATCACTTTAAGGTTACCATCGATCAATTCAAGACGAAAATAACATTAGCCAGATTGAGGCACAATCTGTTTTTACCACGACGCATCGATACCGTGAATTTCCCAGAGCTAGCGGATTTTGAGGATTTTGTATATGATGACAAACTTGTACATGATCTCATTTGCTTGGGTTACTCGAAACCACTACCAAAGAGTTCTAAGTTCCATAGGAATGGACTAAATGGAAAATGGTACGCACTTTTTGGCATTATCAACCGATGCATGACATCAAAGCATACTGGGATTGATAGGTGTAGCATTCACTGTCTGAGAATTTTTCATGGAATCACGTTCGACAAACATTACGACTACGTGCAATGTATCTGGGAGGATCTGAAGGAAGTCATGCTAGCAAAGACGACAAATAGATCAAGAAAATTTTTCCCTCTTCAACGTTTTATCCAAATTTTGATCAGAGGAATTTTAAGGGGCAATGAAAAGATTCCAAAACGTTCTAATGCTCAAACGTGCCCTGATTACGTTATGATGAGCTTACATGGTATACAAGACTCACCAACAGCAAACATAATGCCAATTCCTGAATCGTTATTAAAGTATGCTGATCCGGAGAGCGAGAATGTGAGGTTGTATCGCATAGATCACAGTCCTGTAGAATCCCAAGAACCAGGTTTTCTTAACCAGGGAGCTGTAGGTGAGGAGGAACTTCAGCATGGGGCTGAAGTTCAGGGAAGCCAAGCTATGAGCGAGGGAGTAGAAGTTCATGAAAGGGGTGGTGAAGGAGAAGCAAGCAGCTCAGATTCCGAACGAACTCTATCAAATATTCTTGAGGGAGCTGCAGAAGGAGATGATGATGATAATGATGATGATGATAATGATGATGATGACGAGGGAGGAAATGATCCAAATGAGGGAGGTGTAACATTAATTGATGTTGTAGAAATAGCTAGACAGAGTGTGAGGGAGGTTCCTAGCCTAGAAAGCCGGGATCAAACCACAACTGCTGTTAGCTCCCAACAGGGAGTTAGCATTGAATTAGTCAGCATCCCATTGACATCTGCACACCCCACTAGCCACTCAGTCTCCTCCCAATAGGAAACTGTTTCAATTTCTCACTGGGATGAAACACATTGGCTATCCGAAAATCCTTTGGATTTTATGGATATTGAACCAAGTACACATCTGCCCGAGTGTACGAATTCGTTTCTTGCACAGAGTCTAGAACTGATACACGATAGGACACTTGAGTCAGCTTCATCTGTTGAAGTTAGTGCAGCTGAACTTCGTGTCACTGCCGGAACAACTTTAGTTACGGAAGCATTTGTTGCTCCGTCACTTGAAGAGGTTGGAAGTCCAGTCACAGCTACATCAATGCCAACTCTAAGTACTGGCCACGCAGAAGTTCTTTACACAAGTTCGACTGTCGTGACAACTGGAAGTCTACGTGACCCAGTAGTTACTCTTTCCCTGTTTGTTACTGAAACAACGTTGAATCAAGCTTTAAGTGAAGCAGTTGCGGGAGTGAACAATCATTTGACAGCTCAATTATCAGAAGTAATGTCTCAGATGACAAATATTCATAAATTTTTAAAGGGCAAGTCTGTGGCTGAAGAAGCAGTGAAGCAGAAAGATCCAAATCAGGCTATTGAAGAGCTAAGAGACTTTGTTTATGACCAGTTTGATGAAATGCGAGAATGCATGATGAGTTTGGAGAGCACGGTCATTTTAGCCTTGGGGAATTTATCTAAAAGAGTCTCTGTAGTTGAACAAACCTGTAAGGCTCAAGCTTCTGCTCCGAAGCGTAAGCATGATGAGCGTGACGACGACTCCGATGATGCTCCTCATGAGGGGGAGAAGAGGAGGAAGCTTGATGAGCCAGGAACTGGATTGTTAATGATAACGTATCCTAAAAAAGAGACGAAAACCCAAGAGAAAGGAGAAGGGGAAAGCTCTAAATATAAACCTGTTGATACTCATGGTGGGCAGGAATTGATTCTTTATGAAGATGTTCCTGTTCCGTTGAGTATTCAATCAGAGTTCTATAATTTCGATGAATATGATGACTCAGACGATGAAGTCCATGAACAAATCCCGAAGATTGAGGATGTAGAGAAAGTGGTGGAGATTGAACAATCTGATGATGATGATGTAATAGAATTGACTGATATTTCTGTAAGAGCAGAAAGGATAGAAGAAGAAGAAGTTTTGGTTCAAGAAATCTTAAAAGATGATACCTGTACCGACGGTTGAAAAGCCTGAGGTTACGGTACAAGTTAAAGAAGAAGAAATGGAACCGTTTCATGTGGAGAGTTTTATTCCACCAGCTGTTACAGAACTGAATGAAGTAGAAATAATGGATAGGTTCTTCAACGAATATGTCTTAGCAGATGAATGGCAAAGACAACATCAATTGAGGTTTGAAGCTCAAAAGATTGTGCAAAAAGAGATTAATGACATTTTGGTTATTCTTAATGAGGAAGAAGTTAGTAAGAAAAAAAGGGGTTAGAGCTTTCATCAAAGAAATCAGCTGAATATACAAGAAAAAGTAATAAATTTCCATACCTTGAAGATTACCTTGAAAAGAAGATTTTCTGTAAAAGACAAGCTCCGTGTACTTTTCTGAAGCTTCTCAGAGTTCTAGAGCCGAATAGACCACATTTAGCTAACTATGCTAGTTTTCTACAGAATAAAGCTCAGCATGTTGATTAAGCCACAAGTGAATATAGAATTGTTGATCTGGTCAAGTTAGAAAAGGATCGCTTTGTGAATATATTTTATCCTACTTTCACGGTGACAAGATCAGATGGAAATACTTACAAGTTTACTGAAGCAGGCATGTTCTGGATGTACCTAGTTGATATTGAAGATTTATTTGATGAACTCTGTCGGAACAAAAGGAATGAACATTGTAGGTTTGCACTGAAGACACTGTTTCATTTTATGCACATTAAACTCGTGCTTAGGTCGGTGCAAGACCTTCAGATAGGTGTTGAAAGAGGAATGCAAAAGATCAATGTCACTCCACCTAATAGAGTTATCAAGTTTGCTGGAGAGTTAAAAGAATTTCAAGTGATAATGGTGAAGCGTCCTGCTGTCATGTACAATGATAAAGATCAAAAGCTGAGAGCCATGAGAAGTATTGAGCTGAACAAGTTTTGTGATGGAACTCTTCAGAAAGTTATGAGTGGGTTGAAAGGCACGTTGGCTGCTGATAAGAAAAGGAAGACGAAGAAAGGAGCTCTGAGTGCTTATGATAAAAAGATCATGGTTGAGTTTATTTCAAAGATTGAATGGAGATTGTCCAACAGAAAGAGTGTCAGAAGATTTGAAATGAAGTTAGGACTTTCCAAGTGATGACTGAATTTATTTCATCAAAGGGGGAGAATGTTAGATCTTATTTTAATTGATGAAATAAAATAAGTCTAGGGTATCAATTGTAAATAGGTCATAGTTGTAATTGCATATAAATAGAATTATGACTTTTGTAATTGTTGGGAAATATTCTAAGTATGTCAAGTTGTTAGTTAGATTTCTCAAACTGTTAGTAGATTTTCTGTGTAATTACAAAGTTCAAGCTGTTAGTTGAGTAAGTTCGAGCTGCTAGTGCAAAAGTTCAAGCTGCCAGTGTTCAAGTTCAAGCTGCTCAACAGATAGTCTTCAAGCTGCTCAACAGTTCAATAAACAGAAACTGCTGAAATTCAGGAAAAGATTTATATTCGAAGATTCAAGCATATCTACTACCAGAGAAATCAGAGTTTTCCAAGGAAACAAATCAGAAGGCTTTATATATACATAGAATAGGTTATTCTATTATAAGTCTGCACGTACAAGTTTTGATTCAGTTATAATTGCCTTTTGATTGAGTTTTCATAAGCCTCTAAGGTTGTAAAACCCTAAGAACAATTTGTGTTCTTCGTCTAATCAAACAAATTAGAGGTGATTGTAATCATTGAGTTTGGCAATACAAAAGATTTGATTGTTGATAATATTTATGTGTTATTTGATTTGAAAGTTTTTCTTAAAACAGTTAAGTGTTATTCCGCGTACTTCTTAATTGGACTTTGATTCAAATACAAGGTTATTGGTTTTATACTCTGATTGATTCAAACCAGTTAATCTGAGGTAGTGATTTTGATCCTGACAAGTGGTATCAGAGCCACAGGTCTTTCTTTGTTTTCAAAGTCAGAAGCTTTCTTTTACAATTTTTAATTTTCTGCAATTGAATTTGATAATAGCAGTAGTGGATCTGGGCAAGGAGTCAAAGTGCCAATGCTCAAACCCACTGAGTTCGAGATGTGGAAACTTAGGATTCAACAGCACATTCAATTTATTGATAATGCCATATGGGAAGCTGTTGAATTTCCTCCTGTAGTTGATCCTGAACTTGATGCTGAGGGCAAGCCCATAAAAACACCTCCAAAGGCTGAAATTGAAAGAAAGGCTAGAATGAATGAAGTGAAAGCTCTTACACTTCTACAGATAGCCATTCCTAATGCTTATCAACCCCAGTTTAAAAAGTTCTATACTGCTCATTCTCTTTGGATTGCCTTAGAGAAAAGATTTGCTGGCAATGCTAGCACCAAAAGGAATAAAAAAGATATTCTGAAACAACAGTATGAAAACTTTTCTGGTGGCAAGAATGAAAACCTTACTCAAATCTTTGACAGGTTTAATAAATTGATAGGTGAATTGGAGAGTGCCAAAGTCAGCTTGGATCAAGATGAAGTAAATAGAAAATTCCTTAGATCCCTTGGTGAAGAGTGGACAATCTATGCTGGCTAATGGAGAACAAAAGATACTCTTGATGAAATAGAGTTGGATGACCTTTACAACAGTCTGAGAGTGTTTGAAACTGAGATTGAAAATAAAAAGAAATCCTTTTCATACAATCATAACAGTGCTCTGCTGTCATCAGCATTAACTGATAAATCTAACTGTTGTGATTCCTTTTCAGGTGCTGATGGCAATTCTACTGAAGTTCATTATGAAGCTTTTGTTGCCAATGATGGACTGTTTGCTCTAAATGCTGAAGATTTAGAACAAATCCATCCAGATGATCTAGAAGAGATGGACTTGAAATGGCAGCATGCAATGTTGACTATGAGGGCTAAAAGGTTTCTGAAAAGAACTGGCAGATCAAACTTCCAAGCCAGACCAGAAGGCAAACCAGCATTTGATAAATCAAAAGTTGAATGCTTTAAATGCCACAAGCTTGGACACTTTGCCAGAAAATGCAGATCCCAAGGTAAACAGCCACCAAGACCCCAACAAACTAATCAAGCTTCATCATCACAAGCACTTGTTTCTCAAGAAGACAACGTGTTTGACTGGAGTGATCAGACAGAAGAGGAGTTTCAAAATCAAGCTCTCATGGCAGAAACATCTAATGTCACTTCCACTGAACTACCATCTGAGGTAAATGCTAAACTCTGCTCTCAAACATGCAAAAATATGGTTAAAAAGTACATAGATCATAATGAGAGCATGTGCAAAACTCTAGCTAAGATGGAAGAAAAAAGATATGAGTACATGCAGGCCATAGAAGATCTTGAAAAACAGATCAATGACTATAAAGATAATGAGATTCAAATGGGACATGATAGAACATATCATGAGTGGGAGAAAAAGGAACTGAATAAGAAAATAGAGTCTTTAAATAAGAAATTAGATGAGGCTGAACAGAAGGTGTTAGAAGCTAACAAGAAAATAGAATCTGTCAATATAGATTTAGGAAACTTCAAATTGGCAAATCAAAAGCTGGAACACCTAATGGAAGTTCAATTTAAAGATAGGGTAAAATCTCAGCTCAATCCCAAAGAAGGTATAGGATACAGAGCCACTCCACCCCCATACAACAACAAATACATTCATCCCATGAGTGAAGTTGCTGATAGGCTTGTTAATGAACCATTAGATGAGTCAATGACTACTGTAGATCCTATCCTTGAAAACAGTCCTGAATCTAAAGAAGAACTGATTCCAAATGAAGGCTGTAAGTGCAAAGAAGTTGAGAGAAAACACAAAACAATGAGTGCCTCTATAGAAACCTCTACCCCCAGAAAGAAAGGAAAAGAGAAGATGAGTGTATGCAATGCTGTTCCATATGTTTCTGTACCTTCTAACTGTAACATTGCATCTTCCTCAAAAGTTAATAAAAGGGGTAAGACTGTTCCAATCTGCACATGCCAAAAGCATGGTGTCCAAAAGTTTCCCAAACAACAGCAGGTAAGGGGAAATCAAAGGAACAAGAACCAGTGATGGTCCAACAAAACTAGTTCTCCAATCAAAACAATCAAAAGATGTTTCCATTGTGGCAGGAAAAACCATTTGGCCAGACATTGTTTGTATAAACCATCTGTTGCAAAACAGACTGTGGTTCAGAATCAGACATTTGTTCAAAACACAAAGAATTCTAAGGCTAAACCTCCTGTTCCACTAGTTCCAAAGAAGACAGTTGATCACAGGTTCTTAAAAGTCAATAAAAAACAGTCAACACACCAAAAACAAGTTTTGGCAAAACCCAAATCAAATTTTAAACAGATATGGTGTGTTGGCAAAAACTCAGATCAAACTGTTGATACAAATGTTGAAACTGCCAGGCCTAAAGTTGGAACCGGTAGTGCAAACTCTGAAGCTGTTAGCACTAAAAATCCAGTTCAAACTGCTAAGCCTAAAACTGGAACTGGTAATGAATCATCTGAGACTGTTAATGAAAAGGTTGGAAAGAACACCTGGATACGTCATGTCATAACTAAATATTCTTCATAGAATCCACCAGTGGATCTCACTAAGTATAAAAAGTCACAAACAATATTTAGTTATGTCAATGCACAAGGACAACCCAAAACCAACTTGGTTTGGGTTTACTCCACTACTAACTAAGCTTTTATTTGTGCAGGGCACCCACAGGTCACAACATAAAACAAGATGACATTTGGATAGTGGATGCTCTAGGCACATGACAGGCAATTCTGAATGCTTGTCAAATTTCAAAGGCTTTGAAGGAGGGTTTGTTGCATTTGGAGGAAATTCCAAGGGAGGTAAGGTAACATGTAAATGTACTGTCAAAGCAGGCAATATGATCTTCAATGATGTTTTGTATGTTGAACAGCTGAAGTAGAATTTACTAAGTGTGTCCCAAATCTGTGATAAACAAAATATTGTTGTATTCACAGATTCTGAGTGCATTGTTCTTTCAAAAGATTTTAAAATACCTGAAAATCTTGTTTTACTTAGAACACCAAGAAAGGACAATGTCTACTGCTTGGACACAGATCTTTTATCCAAATCAAGTACTTTAAGCTGTTTGATATCCAAAGCATCATCTAATGAGTCTGCTCTTTGGCACAGAAGTATGTGTCACATGAACTTCAACTCTATGAATGTTTTAGTCAAAAAGAATTTGGTAAGAGGACTACCACAAAAGGAGTTCATCTGTGATGATCATTGTGTAGCATGCCTTAAAGGCAAGCAACACAAAACTTCTCATAAGGCCAAAGAAGTAAATTCAATCTCATCTGCTCTTCATCTTATTCATGTGGATCTCTTTGGTCCAACATCTGTTTTGAGTTTGAATAAAAGAGCTTACTGTTTAGTCATTGTTGATGATTTCACCAGATTTACATGGGTCTACTTTCTTAGGACTAAAGATGAAACTGCTGAGCTAGTTAAATCATTTATTCTTAAGATAGAAAACCAATCCAACTTAAAAGTTAAGGTGATCAGGTCAGACAATGGAACTGAGTTTAAGAATCATATCCTAAACAGTTTCTGTGAGTCTAAAGGTATTGCAAGGAAATATAGTGCACCAAGAACACCACAACAAAATGGTGTAGCTGAAAGAAAGAACAAAACTTTAATTGAGGCTGCTAGAACCATGCTAGCTGATTCCAAACTACCAATGACCTTTTGGGCAAAGGCAGTCAATACAACTTGTTATGTGCTAAATAGGGTTCAGGTTGTTCAATCACAAGGGAAACTCCATATGAGTTATTCCATCATAGAGTCCCCTTAATAGCCTTTCTAAAGTCTTTTGGCTGTTCATGCACTATTCTTCACACTAAGACTCACTTAGGAAAGTTTGAAAGTAAGGCTGAAGAAGGTTTCTTTGTAGGATACTCTACTCAAAGCAAAGCCTATAGGGTATATCACAGTGTGTCTAAAACCATTGAAGAAAGTGCCAATGTTGAGTTTAATGAAAACACTGCAAATGTCAAAGGCACTGGTCGGTTGTTTGATTTAGATTCACTAACAAATTCTCTGAGCTTTGTTGAGTTTACTGTAGAAACTGATGAAAACAGGGTTGAAGCTGCCAACACAAATTCTCATGCTGGTAACACAAATGTTCAAGCTGTTGGCACAAAGTTTCAGACTGTTGAAGATTCTGATAAATGGGTTGAGTATACTATTCTACCACTTCTATCTTGTGACCCACCAGGGGTACTGGATGCTCAACATGATTCAAATCTAAATTATAAAGTACCAATCCTAAGTCCTGAGGTAACAGCTCCATCACATAGGGAAACAGTCCCATCTTCTAGTCAAGCTGTTCTCGAAGCAGAATCATCAAGTAGTCCTGAAGGAGATGATACAAATCTAGGAACCTCATCTCAGATAGACAGAGAGCCCACACTCAGAGTTCACAAGTATCACCCTCTCAGTCAGATAATGGGTGATCCACGCACTCCTGTACAGACAAGAACAATGGTTCACAAGGAGTATACTGATGCTGAATCAGCAGTTCCTGAATTCAGTCTAGCTGCCTTTGAACATGCATGTTTCATGTCATAATTAGAACCTAAGAAGGCATCTGAGGCTTTGAAAGATCCATCTTGGATTGAGGCAATGCAGGAAGAACTACTGCAATTCAAGATTCAGAATGTATGGACTCTAGTTGATCTTCCTACAGGAAAGAGAGCAATTGGTACAAGATGGGTGTTCAGAAACAAGAAAGATGAGAGAGGGATAGTAATCAAGAACAAAGCAAGACTGGTAGCACAAGGATACACTCAAGAAGAAGGAATAGATTATGATGATGTCTTTGCTCCAGTAGCAAGAATAGAAGCCATCAGACTGTTCCTAGCTATGCAAGCTTCAAAGGATTTAAAGTATACCAAATGGATGTGAAGTCGGCATTCCTGTATGGTACAATTGAAGAAGAGGTCTATGTGTGTCAACCCCCTGGATTTGAGGACTACAAGTATCCAGACAGAGACAAAGCACTCTATGGACTCCACCAAGCCCCAAGAGCATGGTATGACACTCTATCATCATACCTTCTATAGAGTGGATTCAAGAGAGGTACTCTGGACAAAACACTGTTCACAAAGTTCATCAAATCTGAGATTCTGATGATATCATCTTTGGGTCTACAAATGACAGTCTGTGCAAGGAGTTTGAGACATTGATGCACAAAAAGTTTCAAATGAGTTCAATGGGACAACTCACCTACTTTCTAGGATTGCAGGTCAAGCAGAAGCTCACAGGACTTTTATAAATCAATCAAAGTACGTTAAAGACATCCTGGAAAAGTTTGGCTACAAAGATACCAAAGTTGCTAGTACTCCAATGGACACTCACAAGCAGCTTGATGCAGACAAAGATGGAGTAGATGTGGACATTCACCTATACAGATCCTTGATAGGTTCACTTATGTACCTCACATCTTCTAGACCTGATATAATGTTTGCTGTTTGTGTTTGTGCCAGGTTTCAATGTGCTCCAAAGGACTCGCACCTGTTTGCTGTTAAGAGAATTTTTAGATATCTCAAAGGCCAACCACATTTGGGCCTATGGTATCCTAAAGACTCTCCTCTTGAACTAACAGCCTATTCTGACAGTGACTATGGAGGATGCAACATTGACAGAAAATCCACAACTGGTGGATGTCAATATCTAGGAGCAAGACTGGTCTCTTGGCAGTGCAAAAAACAAAACTGTCTCCACCTCATCTACTGAAGCAGAATATGTAGCAGCTGCCAGCTGCTGTTCCCAAGTAATGTGGATTCAAAATCAACTGAGAGACTATGGTATGAACTTTCTATCTACTCCTATTTACATTGACAACTCAAGTGCCATAAGCATCGTACAAAATCCAGTGAAATTTCCAAAAACCAAGCATATAGACATTAGATTTCATTTTATAAGAGATTGTAATGAGAAGAAATTAATCCAAGTTACCAAAATTCATACAGATGATCAGTTAGCTGATCTATTTACAAAACCATTTGATGTAGGAAGATTCACCTTCCTAATATCAAATATTGGCATGGTTAATATGGATTAATTTGTTTTTCATCATTCTCTCTTATTTTATGAAGACTATATTTATTTCATATGCTTGATTAAGGGGGAGACACTGTTTTATCAGAACATGCTTAAATTTCAACTAACAGCTTGAGTCTTTTCTCAAGCTGCTAGTTCATTTCACTCGGACTGTTAGTTGTTTTCACTTGATCTGTCAAAGTGTGCAGGGTAATTCGGTAAATTCTTATAAGTGTGTGCGCGAGATTAGATATTTTCGAAACCCCCAAACCTTTAAAGGTCCCAGTTTCGTTTAATTGTAACTACCAGTTGCAAAAATATCTTCCACGACCTTCCTTTTCTCTCTGAGCGATTCACACACAAATCTCTCAAACCCTAAATCACCGTTTGATCGTCAATGGAGTTTGTCAAAGAACACAACTGTCTCCCCTATTCACTCAAACACACTGACCTTCAACCATTCCACGACATGATGGACTTCCTTCGAAGTTCCCATATCCATCATGCCCTCACTATAAATCCCACCATCTATATATCCCACATAGAGCAGTTTTGGAAATATGCCTCTGTCAAAACCATCAACGGGGTCACATCTTTGACATCCAAAATCGATGGCAACACTGTCACTATCACTGAGGAAACCATCCGCCAACACTTGCATCTTCAAGATGCCGCATGATTTCTGATCTATCCCTTACTGCCTTACATGAAGGCCTTTTTTCAATAGGGTGTAGGGGCCCTACTGATTCTTTCACTTTCTTTAAAGCACATTTTGCCCCTAATTGGAAATACCTTGTGCATGTTATACAACAGTGCATCAGCCCTAAAAGAACTGGTTGGTCAGAATTTTCTTCGAATATAGCCACTGCCTTAGTGTGTTTATCAACGGGCCAACAGTTCAATTTTTCAAACATGATTTTTCAGGGTATGTTAAGGCATCATGCCCTAAAGAATGGGAAATTTTTGATGTATCCACGATTTTTGGCTGAAATAATTGCAAGAACTTGCAATAATTTCAATATACATAAGAGGATACATGTTTCCCATAGGCACTCTTTACCATCAATAAAAAGACTTTTAAAACCTAGTGCCAATTTTTTGAATATAGATGTCCCATTGCCCTCTGCAATGCTGGGCATCAGTTCAATAAACAGAGGAGAGGATCCTGAGCAGGCTCAGCCTTCCATCACTGCTTCACCCGCAGGACCCCAACCCACTCCTCCTGATACAAATATTCCATCTGCTCCTTCTATCAAACCCACATCCCCACTCATACAATACAAGAGACAAAGGGTTTCAGGAGCTCCTTCCTCCTCAGCCCTAATACCAGAGCCAAATATCCCTGTGCAGGAGGACACTTCTGCACAAAATATCCAAAGGGAACCCACTGAGGACACTCCCATCCTCAATTTGGAGGTGGCCATCCCAACAGAGGATGTCCATATGGGTTTTGTGGCTGACACTACTAATGTCTCTGCACAAGAGGCACAGGACAGTGTCAACATCACTAAGACCACACCCATGGAAACAGAGGATGTGCAAGCACCTTATGGAAGTCCCCAGTACCAAGAACAGAGGGGCCCAGATGTTTCTACTTCTAGAATTCATGCCAGTGATAGATCACAAGTACCACTCTCATTTGATGATCTTGAGGCTAGTCTGCAACTTATGATTTTGAAGGATCCTCAGCTGAAACATGTTGTAGCAGTATTGGAACATTACAAGTCCCTTATTGCTACACAGGGGGCACAAATCATAGCACTCCAACAGACAGTAGCAGCTCAACATCAGAGAATGGATTATTTTCATCAAGGGTTCACCCTCTGTGGAAATAAGATCATTCAACTTGATAAGATGATTCGAACCCTAATGGCAAAGGTTGTAGGTCCTCCTGGCCAAACCAATGCATCCAAAAAGGGGGAGAATCAGGAGATCCCTATTTCCGTCCAAACAGCTTCAACTCCTGCTCCAACAGTCCCAGATTCTAGGCTAACAGTCCCAACAGCTACTCAAGCAGTTAGCCTAGAAACTCAAGCTGCTCCTATAAGAACAACTGGAGTTGTTATCAGAGAAGGAATTCAGGCTCCCGTCAGTACAGTCCAATCCACAGCATCTGCTTCCAGAGATAAGGGAAATGGCATACTTATTGAAGCTCCAAAGATTAAAGTTTCTTCTAAAGAAGCCCAGGTTGCTCATGATGCTAAATTAGCAAGACAATTAGCAGAGGAACAGGATGATCTCTTAGACCAGCAAACCCATGCTCCAATGAAAGATGATGAAACCTTAGGTGATTACCTAAGAGGGTTTGTGGTCAAGCAGATGCAGAAGAAAAGGAAATGCCAACAGGGCATTCAAAGGCGGAACACAGAAAATTTTTGATCAACTTCTCTGCATCTGTTGGAATTCCAAGAGTAATGGCTCAGTCATGGCCAACAGAAAACCTGCAAGATATACATGACAAAGAGATGGCGAAACAGAAAGCAGCCAAAGTCTCCCAACAAGTCCAAAGCCAATAGGAACCAATTCAAGCTGGTGTTAGTAATCCTCCTCCTCCTGTTCAAACTGCTGCTAATGATCCTCAATCAGAAGCTATTCAACAAGCAAAGCTTGATCAGGTGAAAAGAGTACTGTTTGAGCATCAGCTGCAAAAAGTAATGGAAATTGAAAAGACCCTCGATCAGCATGACTTCTCCAAGCCTCCTATTACATACTGGTATGCAATCAATGGATGACATTGATTTAAAGTATCATTTTGTAGTTAAAAGAGAAGCTGGTCCTGAGGAAGAATACAAGAGCATAGTTCACTTTGCACAGAAGATGACCAGAGAAGAACTGACTCAAATGCATCGTATTGGAACCGTCAGTCAGTCTAGGTCTCCACTTCTTTGGGTTAAGCAGAGTGTAAAAGATCTGAAAAGCATTTTTGATCCAGAATCTATCAGAGTAGATATAGAAGCTGCAAAGGATATGAAGATTGTACATGTTGATCTATATGTGAAATCAAAGACATATAGACTCAAATTTGCAAACGGATCCAACATGTTCTTAAAATTTTGAATTCTTTGATCTTCCAAGAGCATGGTTACTACAAATGAGCTCAGTGAAGATATACTGTGATAAAGAAGAGATGAAAAGAGATTTTTTTAAAGGCAATTAAGCAGAAACTTTCACAACTGTAAGTTTTTGGATGCCTTAGTTTGTAGATAACAGTTTTACTTTGTTTTATTTCCTTATTTGTACAAAAACTTAAAGTCTTGTGTATAGAATTTAAGTTAGGGGGAGATTGTTGGGAAATATTCTAAATATGTCAAGCTGTTAATTAGATTTCTCAAACTGTTAGTAGATTTTCTGTGTAATTACAAAGTTCGAGCTGTTAGTAGAGTAAGTTCGAGCTGCTAGTTCAAAAGTTCAAGCTGCCAGTGTTCAAGTTCAAGCTGCTCAACAGATAGTCTTCAAGCTGCTCAATAGTTCAATAAACAGAAAGTGCTGAAATTCAGGAAAAGATTTATATTCGAAGATTCAAGCATATCTACTACAAGAGAAATCAGAGTTTTCCAAGGAAACAAATCAGAAGGCTTTATATATACATAGAATAGGTTTTTCTACTATAAGTCTGCACGTACAAGTTTTGATTCAGTTGTAATTGCCTTTTGATTGAGTTTTCATAAGCCTCTAAGGTTGTAAAACCCTAAGAACAATCTGTGTTCTTCGTCTAATCAAACAGATTAGAGGTGATTGTAATCATTGAGTTTGGCAATACAAAATATTTGATTGTTGATTATATTTATGTCTTATTTGATTTGAAAGTTTTTCTTAAAACAGTTAAGTGTTATTTCGCGAACTTCTTAATTGGACTTTGATTCAAATACAAGGTTATTGGTTTTATACTCTGATTGATTCAAACCAGTTAATCTTAGGTACTGATTATGATCCTGACTGTAATTGATAGAACTGACATGTAACAACCCAACTTTTAGCCCAATTTATTATCTGATTATCGAACCAATAATGTAATTTTATTACATTATTTGAATTATAATTTAAATAAGTATTGAAATATTTAATTAAATTATATAAATATTTAAATTATGAATTAATAAATTATTAAAGATAATTAAATAAGAGAGATATAAGATACGAAAGTAATAGCGGGTTAAGCAGCAAACATAACTAGTTGAAGTATATAAACGGAATTTAGGTCATAAAATCTGATTTTACTCTCTCTCTCTCTAACTTCCTCTCTCTCTAGATTTTCTCTCTCTACTCTCTCTCTAAGATTTCTCCCAAACCGATCATCGGATTATCAAGATTTATACGTCATCGGGAAGATTACGAAGAGTACTACAAGATTATGGTGTTGCATGTAGGATATTATACGAATTTGAGGTAAGAAATTACATTTAAAGCTTCTATATTTCGGTTTTGGAATATATGAATTCGAATTTGATACTTTCATGTGAATTAAAGCTATTTTGATTAAGTATTAGCTAGAATATGCTTAATATAAATGAATCTAGGTTTAATAACTAACATATTAGTGAATTTAGGCTTAGAAATTCATGTTTTTTAGTCATAAATATGAACAAATTCGAGGGAGCCAAGAACAAACTCGAAATGCATGAACAAACTCGATTTTGTTGCTAAATTCGAATATGGATTCGAATTTGAACCTTAAATTCGAATTGGCTTCGAATTTGGTCACTAAATTCGAATTAGGTTTCGAATTTGATCCTATATTCGAATTTGATGAATTCGATTTTATCATGTATTCGAATTTGATGATGTGCATTCGAATTTAATGTTAAATTCGAAGATAGATTCGAATTTAATATGATGTGTTCAAAATTGTTACTTAAAATCAAATCCCATTCCCTAAACTTGAATATTTTTGAACAACACATAAAATGACAAAATAATTAGTTTAATGATAAAACATATGCATTGATCTTTAAAGAATATAATTTACAAAGAATACAAATGAAGGAAAGATTTTAATGAAAATGATGATCTTATAATCAAGATATAAGATTGTGAGATTAAAAGATCAACGAGAGAATATTGAGCTTATTAAATTGAATGAACACTGAATATATATTATTCAGATGATATAAGAGCTAATAAATATCGAAACTGATATTAATAACAGATTGAGCAACAAGATGGCGAGCATCTGAAAGTCTGACATAAGTCAGATTGTGGTTCAAATCCACTACAGATTGTGAGCAACAGAGCCAGAGCCAGAAAGTGCAAATAACCAGTAACTGTGAGTTGTAGATTTCACTTTAACTGCATATTATGTGAATTGAGACTTTTGTTGCATGATTCTGATTTATTGACATTCTGATCTTGAGCTTATTGACATATGTTATCATAGTATATTTACTATGATTTGTTGAGCTGAGCATTTATTCTTCCAGAATCTATTTCATTGACGAGTCATTTGATTCTTAAGCTTAACTCCATCACTATTGCTCAGTGTTGGGTTAATGTTAAGCTTATGGTGTGCTGATTTACGTGATGAAAGCACAGAGGGTAGCTATAGCTGAGCATTCCGATGATATCCATATAGAGCTTTTACTGGTAGCTAGCCCAGTACGTGGCTGATCCCCACTAATGATGCGTGTGTATGGATTTATCATCATCCGAGCATTCCTTATGAATTTGTCTAAAAGTCTCAAGAGCAACAACAGTTTTATAACTGGGAGCTGAGCAAAGTCGCGCATCAAAAGAGCATAATTGGCCAATGTCCCTTCGAGATTGAGCTGTGCATGAGCCTAGTGCAGTGCATATAGAGCTGAGCCGTGCATGAGCCGAGTGCAGTGCATGTGCTTCCGCGTTCATAATTGCATGTTAAATGTGAAATTCTACATTCTCACTAAGCAAATAAGCTTACCTCGTTGTTGCATTATTTTTCAGGTAAAGGTAAAGGATTGGCTGGACCTAGTTCATAGGTCAGGACTTGAAAGAGCTTGAAGTGCAATAGAACCTGTTCCAATACCTTGGTATTTGATTAAAGATAGAGCTTTGGGGTTTGGCTAGTTTATATTATGATGATTTGATGTTTTAGTCTAGAAGTTTGTGCCATATACTTAGTTTTTGTCTCTGATTGTAATTAACTTTTATTCCGCAACTGTTAATTTTATCTTAGTTTCCTGATTGATATTGCGTTGCTACTGGGCTTTGACTTGAGACCTTTGAGAAATCGTGGGTCTCACATGACAAATCATTTTGTATTGCACAAAAATCTGTGAGAAGAAATTCTAGTGTTACAGTGGTGAACATTTTATTTTCTCATCTGTAAATCATTTGATTCTAATCCAATCATTCGGTTAGTGGTTTCTTTCTTGTTCTTAATTGCTTGTGATTAGTTGTTGATTGAATTTACACGAATTACAAGAAGTTCTCTAAATGATAATGTGTATGCATGATGGTTTAAATTTAATAATCCAACATAACAAGTCCATAAAACCCACTTAAAAATCCAAGGGGGCGTTTGGTTCGCGGATTTCCTGGGATTTTCTGGGATTTGCATTTAAAATCCTGTGTTTGGTTCACAGATTTTAGTAAGCATTTAAAATCCCAGGATTTCATAAATCCCTTCCTTCTTTGTAATTTAAAAACCCAGCCTCCCCCCTAGGATTTTAAATCCCTGTTACCTTGCATTCTTCAGATTATCAAACTTTTTCTATAAGTTAATGCAGATTCTTTGACAAAATCCTGACAAATGCAAATGCTGCATAATGCAAATCCTTTGAAAAAATGCAAATCCCAAAGAAAAGAATCTGCGAACCAAACGCCCCCCAAGTATATTTATAAGGATTTTCAGGATTTATCGAGGCTTTTCAGCCTACTTTGAGGCTATTTTTAATATAGCTCCAAAACGATTTGGGCTTTGATATTTTTAATCATGAAACTACTATATATAATGCATTTTTCAAGATAAAAATGGTCATTTTTCGAGGTGTTTAGGTTAGGGAAATAGTCCGTTAAAACTCATATGTAAGCCAGTGGCGGATCTAGGATTTTTCATGATTGGTGGCACTACGTGAAAGACTGTTTATTGATTTGATTTTTAAAGTTGCTTAATTGGTAGTCCCTAGACTATTTTTTTTCTTATTCAAATGTGTATGTTTGACTTGTCGGACCGGTTACCAAACAAGTAACTTTAAGTTTTTTACTTGACTAATGTTGAAAAAAATCCACCATTTTTAAATATTTTGGTGCTTAAGTCACTAAATTTTTTGTTTTATCAGTTGTATTTTACCGACAAATTCGGTAGCCGGTCAAAGATGTATACTTTTGAATAAGACAAACATAGTTTAGGGAAACATATGGAAAAAAAATTGGGGAATTAATTGAGAAAATGAAAAAAACATATTGAGTTCTTTTCTATATTAACCTTCTAAAATATTGTTATATATCTTTGAATTAATTTTATATTCATCTTTGATTTTGAAATAATTTACATATTAGATTGATTGTATTACTTTCAATGACTATGATCCAAAATTCAAATGTAAAATGTTTATCTAGAACTTGATTAATAGACAAACTAGAATAAATAAGCCTAGTATAATAAAAATATTAATAAATAAAAGTAGAAAAGTTATTTACCGAGTAGTTTTAATGTTTAAAGCATATTATGAGTAAAATATTAATATCTGAAAAGTAGTGGGTGAGGGCTCCACATCTTTTGTTCTTTACACCTTCTTCTTCTTGGTTTCGAATTTTCCTGTGGTTTACCTGCACGCCACCGCCTTCCACTGCCTTCCCTCCTTCTACAAAAACTAATGATCATCCACAAATAAAATGGTGACGCTTTACTAGAGAACACCGTAAGAAAACACTGGTAGCACAACAACAAAAACACATGTAGAACTACAGATATTGTAAGACCTTTATACTATCATTGAGTAATCGACTGGTGGCATGTGCTACCACTCATGTGAAGCTAAATCCGCCCCTGATGTAAGCAACAAATGAGCTGTTAGACTTTTCGGTTCGCAAACAGTATATGGGGGTTCAAAACTTCGTACTAAATTATGAAATTTCCATGTGTTTAGTTAAGACATTGATATTCTAGTATAATCAATCACAATTAAGCATCAAATAATTAAGAACAATAAGATCACTAACCGAATGATTATATTGGACTAAATCAGAGAATCATAATGCGAAGAACAATGAGAGCACAATTCTCAATGCTTGACCTAGCCGTACAGTTCCGTGCAAATGCATACAATATCGTACCTAAACAGTACTGCTCCTATCTATTTATATTTACAAATGGAACTATTAAACAATTACAATTTAACCCCTAGACTTATTATATTCATCAACAAAAGTAATTCCCAACAATCTCCCCCTTTGATGAATGATAATAGGTCTTTAGTCTTTTAGCCCCAGCTTCATCTCGAATCTTCTAATGCTCTTTTTGTCACTCAGACGAAACTCAATCTTCTTAACAAACTCCATAATCATCTTTCTGTCATCTGCATTCAAACCTCCTTTCTTTGACTTTTGTCTGTTATCATATGCAAGTTTGCCTTTAAGCCCAATCAAAACTTTTTGTAGTATTCCATCACAAATTTAGCTCTACTATCCGCATAACTCTCTTCTTCTGATTTTTGTCTTTGTAGATCACAACTAGGTATTTGGCCATAACAACATCAAACTCTTTTAATCTCTCCAAATTCTTCATGTCTCTATTGGGTGCAGTAATGTTGATTCTCCTCATTCCTCTTTCCACCCTGATTTGAAGATAAAAAATTATCATGAGTACTAATTTTGTGCGCATAAAGTGAAATAAAGCTTTCAAACGAATCGGCAGAATTCTTCTCCTTTATTCAGTCACAATTCGTAAAATAAATCTTCTACATCAATTAAGTTTAATGAAAATAGATCAGCTTCAGTGTACTCATAAGTTTTTCCTTCCACTCTGTAACAGTAAACGTTGGATAAAAGACATTAACAAACTTGTCTTTATCAATTCTGATCAAATCTGCAGTTCCGTGCTCACTTCTGACTTTGTCGATCGGTTGAGTCTTATTATCCAAAAAGTGTGCATAATTCACAAGATGAGGCATATTCGGCTCAATAACTCTGAATAACTTCAAAAACGAACACGACACATTTTTCTTGCAGAATATTTTCCTTTCCAAGTGATCTTCCAGAAAAAGGAAGTCTGTTACATTTCTTGATGAAATCAACATTCTGTTCCTCTGTCAGTACCAACTTTTTCACCTTCTTTTTCTTAATTTCGTCTTCATTTAATAGAGTTAGCATATCATTAATCTCCTTCTGTAGTTTTTGCTTGAACTGCATATCTTAAATGGTGTTGACGTTGAGATTCATCAACCAAGATATAACTCTCAAAAAACTTGTTCATCAAAACAACTTCATTCAGCCCACTCACAGATTCAGTTACAACATACTCAACGGGAAACGGATCAAACTCTCCTTTAACAGTAACCATTACCTCAGGCTTTTCAACCGTCGGTTATGACATTTCATCTCTTAAGATTTCTTTCACTAACTCCTCCTAGTCAACAATCTTCTCTACTCTCATTGTGATGTCAGATAATTCAAATATTTCATCTTCAGCCTCAGGCTCATCACTCTCTTTACCAACACCTTTTATTCTGAGCAATTCTTCTTCATCTTCATTCTCAGAACCACTATACTCTCCAAATTGTATATACCTGATTGAATACTGATAAGACTGCATTATTGCGTGTTTTCAGTAGTTTTAAAGGCTCATATATGCACATATACTTCGTAACTATCATACTTTTACCTCATATTTGTGTTTCAAGGTCCGTAAGTCATTTCAAAGCACTACGAGAAAATTCAGCGTGAACCGAGCAGGTCGGGGAGTAGGGCTACGCCCAGGTCTACACCCACCCAACGCCCTAAAACAGTAAATTTCGAGTTCAAAATTAGTACCAGCGCAGGCTGGCCATACCCCGGGCGCAGGGCTACGCCCAGGGCTATGCCCCTATGGCGCAAAAACCCTCCAGATGTGTTTTTAAGCCAGAAACCCTAAACCATTCGTCCTCTATAAATACAGAACATGTAGGTCCCAAAAGGTTTCCCTAGAGTATTGTTCTAAGCTGTAGAGGGGGGTGAATACAACAAATTAAAATTCAACACTCTTTTCTCAATGTTTGTGTATACTATTTGTAACATCCTTAGATTTAAATTATTATATTTGAAGTTTATTAGTTTAAATTTGTAATTTAAGTTGAATTATGAAAGTTGAGTTGAAATTTGGATTAATTATAAAGTTGGTTGCATTATTTAGAAATTGAGGAATTTCTTATTAAATTGTTAAGGATAATAAAATGATGATAGAATTCTTTATTTTATGAAATCAGTATCTAATGGAACCGGATAAGTGGAGGGACTAAATGTGCCAAAAGTTGAAAGTGTGAAATAAGAAGGATGGAAAGTCTTTTAATTCTTTCATTTCACCATTTCACTCTCTCTCACTAAACTCTCTCATCTCTCGGCTCTCTCTCTAAAATATTAAAGATCATCAAAAGTTGGATTTGAAGTTTGAAAATTGGAAACAAGGTTGCATTCAAGGAACTATCAACACTGCAATCGAAGATTTGAGGTAAAAATTCTTTAATTTCGAATTTAGAAGCATTTTGGGTTCAGTTTTGTTAAAATCCGAAACACAGATTTGGGGTTACAAATGTTAATGCATGTGTTGTATTACTAATGATATGTTTAAATCGGGTAATAGAGAAGCTATATATTAAATTTCAGAATCAGATTCACACTCTAATTATGATTTTTGGAGATTAGTGTGTGTTTTGAGTGTGTGTTCGATGGTTAGACAAAAATGGACAAAAGGAGTTGGATTTGGTATGAAAGCATGTTAATATTAGTGTTAAAAGTGTTGGAAATAAGTGTATTTAAGTTGGTATAAGTTGTTTCATGCATTGAATTAGTACCAAAAATGATGGAAATTAAATCTGAAAAAATGACAAAACTGCACAAATATGAACTCGGATGGTCCGAATTCGGATCCGAGATGAACTCGGATCTGGTCTGAATTCGGATGGGTCCGAACTCCAGAATATTTGGTTGGGGACCGAATTCAGATAAGGCCCGAACTTATATTGGGTCCGAACTTGATGATGGTCCGAATTTCAGATGGGGTCCGAATTCGGGCATGTTATCCGAATTTCGGGTCAAATATTACAAAACTTATAAAATTTTATGAAATCAAACAGTTATTGACACAATGTTTTGTTACAACTGACTTAACAGGTCTCTTGTGGTGTTGTTTAACCCACAGTGGGGTACTTTATGGATCCGGTTCAAAGCCCGAGGAGAAATAAAAATTTACTGATATTAATTAACGCACGCACTGTGAGTACCTTTGATTTTAACATGTCTGCATCTGCTTTATGTTTGCTTTGCCTGCTGACGCATGTTGTTTCACTTTCGTTTGGCACTCTACTAACTTGCGTATATGTTGATGCACATTCATACTTGTTGCATGTCCGTTCATTTGTTGTGCATCCTATCGATGGACCCGCGGGTCGCATCTGTACTCTGATGTTACTGTGCTATATGACCAAGAGTTTGAAACCTCTGTGGTCAGGATGGACAGTAGGTCATCCCCAATGTAATGTCTGCCTCAGATGGTTGTTTTTTCTTATGCCGAGTGTCATCTCGAAGGACCTGCGGCTCGGGTTTGCGTACTTTGAGTACGTGTGGAGTATACGGTATGTGTTACCGGTGTTACTCTGGTGGGCATCATAAGGATTTGTGGAATGTGTAAAATCATTTGGTATTCACTAAGCATTCGCTTATTGAATTTTTACAGGAAAAGGGAAATCTGCTGCGGGACCTTCTAGCTAGGTCGTCTGTTGAAGTGATTGAAGATATCTACTGTTTATTTTGGTAACAGATTTATGGAATGTTGTTGTAATAAATTTGGAGTGATGTTATGTTATTGAGTATGTAGACTTAGTATTGGAACCTTTGTAGTATCGTAGGGTGTTGGACAAATTTGTATTATTTTATTATGTACTTTAATTCTTCCGCATTTTTATTAAGTATTCAGATCATTATGTAATCATGTGTTGGTGATTAATCCTGGTTGTATTGAAAATGGTGTTTATTGTGGCAAGGGTGTCACAAGGAATGGTATCAAAGCAGTAGTTTGAGATTTTAGTGTCCGTGAGGTCTTGGTCTCAAACATTAAGTGATGATATGTAGTGATTTTAAGTAATGATCTGAACTAAGATAGGTTACGATCTAGTAATCATAGGAGAATGACTATCATACGGGACAATTGGGTGGTGTCTTTAAATTAACGACATGTTACTAAACAAGTTATATATTTTATATTTCAGAACATGTCTGGAGGAGGAATGACACCCGAAGAAATAAGGGAAATGATGCTAGCCTTGATGGCTGAGCAAAATCAAATGATTCAAGATCAGTTTCGGGCTCGAGATGAGGGCAAAGCTAAGAGAAGGGAAGACAAGAGAAAGAACAAGGAAAAAGAGGGCAACAATGATGAACAAGATGACAACACCAGGTCATCTAACAAGCCCAGAGGTTGTCGGTTTAAGGACTTTAAGGGAAATGGAGCAGTCGAGTTTAATGGACTGGGTGATGCTGTTTCCGCACTAGAGTGGATAACAGCAACAGAAAGGATTTTCCGAATCAGCGATTGCGCTGAGAAGGACATGGTCCGATTAGCCACGGCTATGTTCAACAAAGATGCAGTAATGTGGTGGAATTCAATGGTGAATGCGTTAACTCTGGAAAAGGTTTCTGTAATGACATGGGCTGAGTTTACTGAAATTTTTACTCAGCAATATTGCCCGGCCAATGAGCACCGAAGACTAGAAGCTAAGTTCATGACAATGATTCAGGGGACTAAGTCTGTGTCCCAGTATGCGGTAGAGTTCATGAGGCTAAGTTTGTTCGCGCCTCATCAGGTTGATACAGAAGAAAGAAAAGTGGACAGATTTGAGGCTGGTCTTGATCTGGAAATTCGAAGGGTGATGAGCAACGTACGCTACCCCACATTTGCTGGTCTACTGGAAGCCGCCAGAAATGTGGAGCAGATTCTGAGTATGTCTGGGTATGTAATGGGGTCTGCTGCTGCTTCAACTAACCTAACTCAACCTTCACCACCGAAACGTCAACGCGAAGGAGGTTACTCTGGTTCTTCTCGATCATCGCAGTACTCGCCGCAACAATTTTACCGTCGACAGTCTGGTTCGTCCAATAGGGCTCGTGCATACTCCATCAACACCGAGCCGCAATACTGTAATAAATGTCATCTGGAACACTTCAGCAATTGTACTAATGGGCGTGCATTTTTTTGCTGTGGAGAATTGGGCCACTACTAGAATGAATGCCCACGGAAATTGAATGCCTGCCATGAATGTGGTGTATGGGGGCACTATAGTAGGAACTGTCGAAAGAATGCTTCGGCTGCTCTCCAATGTCAACTCGATCATCTGGAGGATCATGTGGTGGTTCAGTCAACCGCCGGAACCAGCCACAAAGGGCACCGGCTCGTGCATTCCAGATAACTGCGGAGGAGGCTAGGGAAAACCCGGAAGTGCTTACGGGTACGTTTATAGTTAACTCTTTACCTGCACGAGTGCTGTTTGATTCTGGTGCCAACCGTTCATTTGTATCTACCATGTTTGCACAACAACTTGTCATGCCATTGTCTAAGTTATCTGCCATACTTGTCATAGAAACTGCTTGTAACACTCTAGTCAAAGTAGATCACGTATATCGTAACTGCACTTTGGTAATTGAAGATGTCGTCTTCAATTTGGACCTGATTCCGATAGCATTCAGTGAGTTTGACGTGATAGTCAGAATGGGCTGGTTGATCGAAAATGAAGCCCTCATAGTCTGTAAGAAACGTATGGTAAAGATAACTACTTCGGAGGGGCGTGAGATATGTATATACGGGGATAGAAGAAGTGGGGATCTGTGCTTGTTGACCATTGCAAAAGCCCGAAAGCTTGTTGCAAAGGGTTGTGAGTCCTATTTGGCATACGCTATTGATGCCAAGGCTGAGAAGTGTTGTATCACAATTCCCGGATGTGTTTCCGGAAGACTTGTCTGGTGTGCCGCCTGAGAGACAAGTGGAGTTCCGAATGGATTTGATCCCTGGAGCTGCACTGGTAGCTCGTTCTCCGTATCGCCTTGCTCCTACCGAAATGCAAGAGATGATGAAACAACTTTAGGAGTTGTTGGATAAGGGCTTCATTCAACCAAGTTCATCTCCATGGGGAGCTCCGATATTGTTTGTTAAGAGGAAAGATGGCACCACGAGGATGTGCATTGATTACTGGGAGCTGAATAAGCTGACTATTAAGAACAAGTATCCGCTGCCGAGGATAGATGACTTGTTTGATCAGCTACATGGGGCAAGTGTGTTGTATAAAATTGACTTGAGGTCGGGATACCATCAACTGAAAGTTCGAGAGGAAGATGTGCCAAAGACAGCTTTCAGAACACGTTATGGGCATTATGAGTTCTTGGTTATTCCATTCGGCTTAACCAAGGCCCCGACTGTATTTATGGATTTGATGAATAGAGTTTGCAGACCGATGTTAGAAAAGTCGGTGATTGTGTTTATTGACGATATCTTGGTGTATTCCAAGTCTGAGGCTGAGCATGCTAATGATCTAAATGAATTGTTGGAACTGTTGAGAAAGGAGAAGTTGTATGCCAAATTCTCAAAGTGTGAGTTTTGGCTGCAACAAATTCAGTTTTTGGGACATGTTATTTTGGGAGCTGGGATTTCTGTAGATCCAGCTAAGGTAGAAGCGATAAAGAACTGGGAACCGCCTCGATCAGCTACAGAAGTCAGAAGTTTTCTTGGATTGGTGGGGTACTATCGGAGATTTATAAAGGACTTCTCGAAGATTGCAGTTCCTTTGACTGCATTAACAAAGAAGAATGCACCGTTTGTTTGGGAAACCGTGCAGCAAGAGGCATTTGATATCTTGAAAAAGACGGTAAGTGAAGCACCGATACTTGCTCTACCGGAGGGCAATGAGGATTTTGTGGCTTACACGGATGCTTCGAGGTTGGGATTGGGCGCCGTACTGATGCAGCGTGGAAAAGTAATTGCTTATGCTTCTAGACAGCTTAAGCAGCACGAAAAGGATTATTCAACTCATGCTCTTGAGTTGACAACTGTCACTTTGCATTAAAGTTGTGGAGACACTATGTGTATGGAACTAAATGTCAACTCTATACAGATCATAAGAGTTTAAAGTACATCTTTATTCAGAAAGAGCTTAACATGAGACAGCGTAGGTCGATGGAACTTATAAAGGATTACGACTGTGAGATCCTTTATCATCCCGGAAAGGCTAATGTGGTAGCCGATGCCTTGAGTCGCAAAGCCTATGCCAAGGATTGCTGCTACATGATGACGTCTAGAATGTTAACTTCCACTATTATTGATGATGTCAAAGCTGCTCAAGTAGAAGCTTTGAAAGAAGAGAATGTTAATGCTGAGGATATTCGAGTACAGAAAAAGGTTATGGAAACGAGCGAGTCGGGATTGAAAGGTATATATGGAAGGATCTGGGTGCCGAAGTTTGGTGGTATGAGAACGGTGATCATCGAAGAAGCACATCAATCCAAGTTTTCTGTACATCCCAGGAGTACCAAGATGTACAATGAACTTAAAGCAGACTTTTGGTGGCCCGGATTGAAGAAGGATATAGGCCAGTATGTTGAAAGATGTAGAACTTGTCGGTTAGTGAAAGCCGAACACCAGCAGCCTTATGGTAGTTTGCAACCACTTCCCATTCCGGAATGGAAGTGGGAACACATAACAATGGATTTTGTCACGAGGTTGCCGAAGACTAGGCGTCAACACGATGCTTTATGGGTGATCGTTGATAGATTGACCAAGTCGGCACACTTTATTCCGATTAGGGAAAGCTATTCATTGGAGAAATTGGCTCAGATTTATATGGTTGAGATCATATCTAGACATGGAGTTCCTAAGTCCATAGTATCTGATCGTGATAGCCGCTTCACCTCCAACTTTTGGTCGGCATTGCAAGAAGGATTGCGAACGAGAATAGCAATGAGTACGGCTTACCGTCCACAAACTGATGGTCAAAGCGAAAGGACCATCCTTACCTTGGAGGATATGATGAGATCATGCATATTGGATCTTGGTGGTAATTGGGACGATCATTTGCCACTGATAGAGTTTTCGTATAATAACAGTTATCACGCGACAATAAAGAAAGCGCCGTTTGAGGCTTTATATGGGAGAAGGTGTAGGACTCCTATGTGTTGCAGAGAAACCGGAGAAACACCGATTGCTAGGCCAGCATTGTTGCAGGAAACAAACGAGAAGATACAGCTGGTTAGACTGAATTTGAAGGCGGCTCAGGATCGCCAGAAAAGTTATCACGATAGAAGACACAAGCCAATCAACTTTGAGGTCAATGATTGGGTTTATTTGAAAGTATCACCTATGAGAGGTGTTACTCGTTTTGTTAAAAGAGGAAAGAAAGCTCCAAGATTTGTCTGACCATTCAGAATAATAGAGAAAGTGGGAAATCAGTCGTACCGTTTGGATTTACCTGAAGAGATGTCGGGCATACATCCGGTGTTTCATGTGGAAAATCTCATAAAATCATTCACTACTGGAAATGAGGATTGGGCTGATCACACCAAGCTGCAAATCGATGAAAGACTCCGATATGTGGAAGAGCTGGAATGTGTGTTGGATACTAAAGTGAAGAAGTTAAGGAGCAAAGAGATTGAAATGGTGCTTGTACGATGGAAGCATCACAAAGGAGCAAATCATACGTGGGAGACTAAGTCCGAAATGTTGAAGAAATATCTGCAATTGTTCGGATCCAAGTAACTTCGAGGACGAAGTTTGAGCGTGGTGGAGCCCATGCTGTAACATCCTTAGATTTAAATTATTATATTTGAAGTTTATTAATTTAAATTTGTAATTTAAGTTGGATTATGAAAGTTGAGTTGAAATTTGGATTAATTATAAAGTTGGTTGCATTATTTAGAAATTGAGGAATTTCTTATTAAATTGTTAAGGATAATAAAATAAAGATAGAATTCTTTATTTTATAAAATCAGTATTTAATGGAACCAGATAAGTGGATGGACTAAATGTGCCAAAAGTTGAAAGTGTGAAATAAAAAGGATGGAAAGTCTTTTAATTCTTTCATTTCACCATTTCACTCTCTCTCACTAAACTCTCTCATCTCTCGGCTCTCTCTCTCTAAAATATTAAAGATCATCAAAAGTTGGATTCGAAGTTTGAAAATTGGAAACAAGGTTGCATTCAAGGAACTATCAACACTGCAATCGAAGATTTGAGGTAATAATTCTTTAAATTTCGAATTTAGAAGCATTTTGGGTTCAGTTTTGTTAAAATCCGAAACACATATTTGGGGTTACAGATGTTAATGCATGTGTTGTATTATTAATGATATGTTTAAATCGGGTAATAGAGAAGCTATATATTAAATTTCAGAATCAGATTCACACTCTAAGTATGATTTTTGGAGATTAGTGTGTGTTCGATGGTTGGACAAAAATGGACAAAAGGAGTTGGATTTGGTATGAAAGCATGTTAATATTAGTGTTAAAAGTGTTGGAAATAAGTGTATTTAAGTTGGTATAAGTTGTTTCATGCATTGAATTAGTACCAAAAATGATGGAAATTAAATCTGAAAAATTACAAAACTGCACAAATATGAACTCGGATGGTCCGAATTCGGATCCGAGATGAACTCGGATCTGGTCCGAATTCGGATGGGTCCGAACTCCAGAATATTCAAAATAGCAAAATAACTTCTAAGTGTTGAAATTTGGTCGAGGTCTGAATTTGGTTGGGGACCGAATTCGGATAAGGCCCAAACTTATATTGGGTCCGAACTTGATGATGGTCCGAATTTCAGATGGGGTCCGAATTCGGGTGGGGTCCGAATTCGGGCATGTGATCCGAATTTCGGGTTAAATATTACAAAACTTATAAAATTAAGTTTTATGAAATCAAACAGTTATTGACACAATGTTTTGTTACAACTTACTTAACAGGTCCCTTGTGGTGTTGTTTAACCCACAGTGGGGTACTTTGTGGATCCAGTTGAAAGCCCGAGGAGAAATAAAAATTTACTGATATTCATTAATGCACCCACTGTGAGTACCTTTGATTTTAACATGTCTGCATCTGCTTTATGTTTGCTTTGCCTGCTGAGGCATGTTGTTTCACTTTCGTTTGGCACTCTACTAACTTGCGTATATGTTGATGCACATTAATACTTGTTGCATGTCCGTTCATTTGTTGTGCATCCTATCGATGGACCTGCGAGTCGCATCTGTACTCTGATGTTACTGTGCTATATGACCAAGAGTTTGACACCTCTGTGGTCAGGATAGACAGTAGGTCATCCCCGATGTAATGTCTGTCTCATATGGTTGGTTTTTCTTATGCCGAGTGTCATCTCGAAGGAGCTGCGGCTCGGGTTTGCGTACTTTAAGTACGTGTTGAGTATACGGTATGTGTTACCGGTGTTACTCTGGTGGGCATCATAGGGATTTGTGGAATGTGTAAAATCATTTGGTATTCAGTAAACATTCGCTTACCCCTCAGTTGTTGAATTTTTACAGGAAAAGGGAAATCTGCTGCGGGACCTTCTAGGTAGGTCATCTGTTGAAGTGATTGAAGATATCTTCTGTTTATTTTTGTAACAGATTTATGGAATGTTGTTGTAATAAGTTTGGAGCGATGTTATGTTATTGAGTATGTCGACTTAGTATTGGAACCTTTGTAGCACCGTAGGGTGTTGGACAAATTAGTATTATTTTATTATGTACTTTAATGCTTCCGCATTTTTATTAAGTATTCAGATCATTATGTAATCATGTGTTGGTGATTAATCCTGGTTGTATTGAAAATGGTGTTTATTGTGGCAAGGGTGTCACACTATTAACAAGTGTTAATTACAAACAAGCTTGACTGCGGAAAGATTCAAGCTGAGATGACAGATACAACAGATGTTTCAACTAATCTAAGACACACTCAGACTAGATACAATGAATACACTCACTTAGATGCACTAACTGATTTTATAAGACTCAGATGGACAACTTGAGTATGAACAGCTTAGACACACGTACTGTTATATTCAAGCAGACTTGCATGCATGAAAAACACACTTTAATGCACGATCTGATTTCACACTCTTGGATATCTCACAATCCTTAGAAGCTTCTTTTTATACTCTTACTGTGAATCTCAGTGAAGCTTTTTCATTGGACAATGAGAAAGTGGGATGTCTTTCCAAAAAGACAAAACAACTTTTCTGCACATTCTGATAAAGCAGACTTGTCTTAATGTGGCAGAATCTTTGTCTTTTTCTTTTTGTCACTGTTGCATAAGGCTTTAACCAAAAGAGGAATGTCAACTTTGCATCTTTCTTCTTTTGTTAAGGCCATTTTAATATAAGAAAAGGTCTGTCAACCTTTTCAAATTTCCGTTTGTCTTCATGTAACAGAACAGCGTAGGCAGACTTTTACAGTTACTGTTTTTCACTTTGTCTTCGACATGTAAACTGATCTTGTAGCCAAAAACAATACATGAGGACTTGGAAACATATTCCTTAAAGTGTTTAGCCTGTTCACAAAGAACAGCTTCTGTTCACAAAGTACAGAACACTTAGAATCTGTCCAAGCTGCTCAACAGAACAGAGCAGCGTAGACAATTTATGTCCAGACTGTTCAGCTTGGACAATCTGCCATTGTTGCAACGAATGCAACAGGCTAAACAGCTTTGGCTGATATTGCAAATCACTTTTCAGGTTTCAATAAGGCATAAACAGGCCTTAAATTATACCTTCAAGTGCATCAAACATGTTTGATTAAAAATCTTCCCCTAAGACGTAGAGCAGGTTTGACTGAGGCCTTTTTGTGCCTAACAATCTCCCCCTATTTGCAACAATCAGTCTAAGCTGATTGTATCAATAATCACTATACATTTTTACAATACATTTTGCTGAAATGAAATTACAACATTAAAGTAAAGTAAAAGATCAATTTATATATATACTGATTTTTGATTACATAAACAACATATGTTTTTACAGAAGTACAACTGACGTACTAGTGTATATTACAACTGATGTAAAAATAAAAGTTACAACTTATGTAACAAAGTACAACTAATGTACAAGAAAATTCAAAAATTTGGACTGTTGATGATGGGAGCAAATAATGGCAAGCCTGTCCAACAGATGGACAGATTCCATTCTTCACCTACTCAGATAGTAGGTGGACTTCAAGACAGTGGTGGTGGCAATCCTTCTTGAAACATTTTTTCATGCTCATCCCTGGTTTCCTCCAAATCTTGTATTTCAACTCTGAGGAACATAAAATTAGGATGTTCAAGCTCCCCTCTTTCATAGAAGTCTCTGAGCTGATCCCAAATGGCTGCTCTCCACTTTCCAGATTACCTGAAGGAGTTTGCAAGTCCGAATGCTACAAGCTGTTTGAGACCAACTTTGTGTAGTTCTGATGCTCTTTGAAAGCACTTCTTCTTTGTCAGGGGATCTACAAAAAATGCCCCCAACTCAGGTTCTTCAATCAGCTTGCCTTCTTCAAATTCTACTCCTTTGGGCAGGCTGTGGTCAACTCCTTTGATCTCTAATGCATAGTCACCTTGTTCAATCAAGATCAGGAGTTCCTCCAGCTCTGAATCCTTTCTGTTCCTCTTGGCCTTTATTTTGGGGTAAGTCACTGAGACACCCTTACTTAATTCTTCTGAGATCAGGCCAAGGTCTTTCACTCTTTCCATCAACTTTTTGACATATGCCCTGATAGTCTTAGCCGTTTCAGACTTAGACTGGCTCAGGGCAACTGCCAACTCCACCCATACTCTGTACCCCATCTGTGCAACATCAGTGTAGTCATATGATTCCAGTTCTGGGCCTGTTGCACCCATTCTGGTTATTTGTAGCTTCCACTGTTTGCCTTTTCTTGAAATGGGCACAACTTTGACAATAGATTCCTTGGAAAGTCTTCTATCAGCAACATCAAAGAACTTTTTCCTTGCCAAGTGTCAAAGTGTATTTGGGCTCTTGCAGAGGATGCTTGTTTAGACTTGGTCATAGAGACCGGAGCACCCTTTTCCTTATCACCTTCCTTTTCACCCGCTGACTCTTTAGCAGCTTCAAGCAGTTTTCTTTGCACATCCAAAGAAGGCATTTTTATTTTGCTTGCCTGTTTGAATGCAAGGGATCTGGTAGCTTTGGCTGAGGCTTCTTCCTTTCTCAGTTTTTCCAGGGCTTGAAGCTGTTCATATCTGAACTCATAGTATTTCTCCTTAGGAACACCCATTTCCTAAGCCCTTGCCTTATCAAACTTTAGCTGCGCAGCTTTTTGGTGATCAGGGTCAAAAACTGCTTTCTCCTTTCCTTTGGCTGTTGTAGTTTGAACAGCTTCAGGAACCTCTTCATCTTCTTCTTCCAAAACCAGATGCCTCCTTCTGCTTGGCCTGTCCCCAGGAATGGATTCCTCCCCCTTAGTTTGTGCACGGTTTAGAGATCCAGCCTGAGTAGGCTGAGCAGCTTTAGTATGATGGGAGACATCTGCAGCTGTACCTGTTTGTGATGCACCTGCTGCTGGACCAACAGATGCCGATTTCTCCTTAGAAGGAGAAGAGGTTTTCTCCCCCTTAGACATAGTCTTTGAGGCAGACAACTTCTCCCCCTTTGAAGGAGATTGACCAGCACCTTCAACAACTGGTCTGCCTGGAGAAACAAATTCAGCAGGCTTGGCAGCAGTTTTGGCAGCAGGCTTAGGGCCAACCAGGCTGTGCACTAAGAAAGCCAGATTATCCTTAACCTCTACAAGCTGGGTAAGGCAGGTTTGAAGAGAAGAGGATTGGGAATCAGTAATTGAGGACAACTTGACTAGATTTTCTCTGTCAGAAGCTGTGAACAGTAAACTTTGAAGCTGTGCAAGATGTAACTCAAGAGAGTCCTGCAGATCATCAAGATTTGCTGACACAGAATTGGACAGAGAAACAATTAGAGAGTTCAAGCTGGCTAATGTGGTAGGAAGGGTAGTATTGCAAGTGGTGAGGAGAGTTGACAGCTGTTGAGATATGGCTGTCATGGAGGACACAGAGTCCTGTTGACGTGAAAGAATAGATGAGAGTGATGTGGAGATGTTTTGCAGCTGTGCAGTGAGTGCAAACAGCTGTGAGGACTGTTCAGGTTTTGAAGTAACTGGAAAGGAATTCTTGAACAAATCAAAGAATCCTCGGAGCTGTGCAGTTACAGAGTCTGAGATTATGGATGGTAGTGAAGTCATGGAATTTTCCAAAGATCCAACCTTGTTGGTCAGCAAAGAAAGCTGATCCTTCAAAGGAAGATCTTTGGGGGATGGGGGAGTATGGGTAGATTGTTTGGATTGTGTAGAGGGGGAAGAATGAGATGAGGATGAGGCAGGTGTTTGGGGATGTGATGGAGAGGGAAGGATGACTCTGGACAGAAGTTCCATAGCCTGGGCAAAAGTAATATGGCCCAGCTTGGAAGGGTCAATGGGTCCCTTAGCAGTGGCTGTATCTGCTTCTTCAGGAGAAGGGGTAGAGATTGGTAGCCTTTCAGATGCTTCTTGTGTTGCAGCACCTTCATTAAGGCCTGGGGTGGTTCCCTCAGTAGCACCTTGGTCTAAAGATGCCTCATCATGGGGAGATGGGATGTGCATTTCAACATCAGCAGTGGTGAAACCTACTGATGGAGTTTGCATATGAGGTGCGGCCTCACCCAAGGGATGGTATGTTCCCTGAGGTTCATCAGCTTGGGATGTTGGTCCTTCAGCAGCTGTTGGGTGTACAACAGCTGTATCATGAGGAGCAGAAGCTGGAGGCTGATTTACTGGATGGTCTAATCCAGCAGGTTTGGCACCTCGTGCAGACTCAGGTTGTGTAGGAGAAGTATGGAGTGGAGACTATGTGGACTCAGTGTGGAGTGGATTGAACTCCTGTCTTTCAATATTCTCAGCCTGTTGAGAGGCAGGAATAATTGATGTGGTAGTCTCCATGTGTACAACTGGCTGCTGTTGGGAGGAACCAGAGGGCCTAGGCTGACTCAGGGTAGACTCTTGTTGGAGTGAAGCCTGCTCCAAATGTGCTGAACCTCCTCCCAAAATAGGAGAAGCAGCAGGGGTTGCTTCTTTTCAACTGAACCCTGTTGAGAGGGATCAGAGGGGCTAGATGGGTTGGTTGTTTTCTTTTTGGCTAAGGTTTTGCGTCTGTATAGGCGGAGAGATGAGGTGGAGGATGGCTGTTGTGGAAAGAGATAACGGGTTATGTTTGGACTGGTGGTGAGACTGGGTCAGAAACAGGTGGGTTTTCCTGTTCCATAGTCTCAGGTGCCACAGAGGCACCACCCACAAAGGCTTCAGGTTCAACAGATGAACCAGGGTGAGAAGCCTACTCCCCCTCAGCCACAGAGGCTGATGGGGCAGACTTGGACTTGGTTGTTTTAGCCTTCTTGCGGACAGGCTCAGCTTCAGTCGTTTCCAGGGTCCTTTTAACAAACTTGCTAGATTTGGATTTTCCCTTGGGAGCAGTCTCTGGATCCACCCTCACAGCAGAGGGTCCTTCCACCATTCCTAGCAACTTCCTCATTGGTGAAATGACAGAGGAGGTTCATTTGGGAGGACAGGGGTGTAGAAAACTCTATTCCCTATTACAGGGAATGCAGCAGTACGTAGTAGAGGCTGAGAGTTATAGAGTTGCTCACCACAGATGTTCTTGAAGATGAGGCTTAAAAACATGGGATATCGAACAACAGCTGGACGTGTTTCCTGCTGCACCAGGTTCCTCAAGTTCATCAAAATCCATCTTGTCATGTTGATTGTAGTCCCATCCACAAGCTGTAGGTTTATTGGAATCTCATGACGGCTGAGTTGGTCAAATGAACCAACTTTACTGCTGAAGCACATCACCACCGAGGCAAATAGGAAACTGTATGTTGGAGACAAATCCTTCCTAAACAGTGTGGCTCCAACTTTGGGTTCTGCTACACCACAGAAGTGTAGCAGATTTCTCATCTGGTCATTTTCAGGCTGTGGCTGATCATAGGTTTCAGCCACAGGGAGACGAAGAACTTCCTTGATCAGACCCGTTGTAATCTCAATGGTCTGAGTCCCATCGAGTATGGTTCCCCTAATGATTTTGGTAGAAGGATCATAAGAGCAGGTGTACCCAAAATTCATATACCATCTCCTGGTACAGGACACCAGGAGATGCAGTCATTGCGTAGTTCAATGGGTGAACCTTCAGAAACTCCACCATGTTTTCATACCCTTTTCCCACATAATTTTTTGGGATTGTTAAGTTTGCAAGGTAGTTGATGGGTTTCAATGTCAGCATCGTGGTAACAAACGAGTGTTTGTGCACATCATTACCAACGAAAACTGGAAGAAAGGGGTTGTTCTGGTGATCCATTTGGAAAGTAGTGGAAGTATTAGCATAGGACACTTAGTCGAATTTAGGGTTCTTTGGAAATTATGGTAGCAGTAAGGAAGACGAAGATGAAACAGTAGATGAGTATTTATAGGATTTGAATGTGAGTGGGTATGAGAGAGAAAACTTTGGGCGGTTGATTTGAAATATTCGTTAACGGAAAACAGAACGGTTGTCCATGTCAGAACGGGTGTCAGACCACTCGAGCCCTTTTTAGTCACTAACACACGTTAACACACATTATCTGCAGTAATTAAGTTAAATAAAAACAAAAAATTAAGTAACTTAATTGTGAAGAAAGGTAACTAAAACTGATGGTCTAAGCTGTTGGTCTAACCTGTGATGAGCAGGGTCATCACAAGCTGTTCATTCTTCAGGCTGTTCATTCAACCTGTTCAGCTATGTAAGAACAGGTTGTGTTCAATAGCTGATCAGGTTACAAGACAATGTCTTGTATGACAGATTGAGAGAGTGAGCAGGTTGGAGGTTTGATCATCAGACCAGGTTTGAAGTTAACACTGATGTTTTCAAACCTGTTATACGCTCAAGCTGTTCAAGTTCTCAAAAATTGGCTAAGTGTAGAACATGCATAGCTTGTTCTGCCTAAGCTGTTCTGATAAACTTGAGCAGTGTGAGTCATATAATAACTTAGAACATTTAGGGACTTAGTCACTTTTATTTAACATGCCCAACTTGCATACAAGATAATTAAACCTGTTTTCATCAAGAGGCTTGGTGAAAATGTCTACAAGCTGTTCATCTGTGGAAATAAAACTTACCTCCACATTACCTTTCTGGATGTGATCCCTGATGAAGTGATGTCTGACCTCTATATGCTTTGTTCTGGAAGGAAACACTGGATTGTTGGAGATAGCTATGGCACTTGTATTATCACACAGAATAGGAGTTTTCCTATATACAAGTCCATAGTCTTCAAGCTGATGCTGCATCCATAGAATCTGCCCACAGCAGCTTCCAGCAGCAATATGCTCAGCTTCAGCACTAGAAGTAGAAACTGAGTTCTGCTTCTTGCTACACCAACTTATCAACTTACCACCAAGGAGTTGACACCCGCCTTTTTTCTGTCTAGCCTGCAACCTGCAAAATCAGAATCTGAATATCTTGTTAGCTCAAGGCTTGAGTCTTTGGGATACCAAAGACCCAAACCTGGTGTATCCTTAAGGTATCTGAATATTCTTTTTACAGCAGCTAGATGTGATTCTTTAGGATCAGCTTGAAACCTAGCACATAAACAGGTAGCAAACATAATATCTGGTCTACTGGCAGAGTTAAGTATAGCAAGCTCCCAAACATGCCTCTGTAAGCTGTTACTGAAACAGCTTTGCCACTGGCATCTGCATCCAACTTTACATTGGTTGCCATTGGGGTTTTGATAGGAGAACTTTGATCAAATTTAAACTTTTTCAAAAGATCTAAAGTATACTTTCTTTGATTTATGAAAATACCATTTGAGGTTTGTTTAACCCGCAATCCTAAAAAGAAAGTAAGTTCTCCCATCATACTCATTTCATATTTTGATTTCATGAGTAGTGAAAATTCTTGCATAACTGCTCATTAGTAGAACCAAATATTATGTCATCCACATAAATTTAAACAAGCATAATATCAGACTTCACCTTCTTTATGAACAGCGTGTTATCCATTTTACCTATGGAATAACCATTGCTCATAAGGAAATCATTTAGAGTGCCATACCAGGCTCTAGGGGCTTGTTTTAGACCATAGAGAGCTTTGTCCAACTTATAAACAAAACCTGGATGATGTTCATTTTCATAACCTAGAGTCTGCTTGACATAGACTTCTTCTTGCAGCTTACCATTCAAAAATGCACTCTTCACATCCAATTGAAATACCTTCATGCTCTTATGAGCAGCATAGGCTAGAAACAAACGAATTGCCTCTAAACTGGCCACAGGAGCAAATGTTTCATCATAGTCAATGCGTTCTTCCTGTCTATGACCTAGAGTAACTAGTCTTGCCTTATTTCTAATGACATGACCTTGCTCATCCATCTTGTTCCTGAAAACCCATTTGGTGCAAATTATTGTTTTTCCTTTAGGAGCAGGGACCAGCTTCCATACTTTGTTTCTCTCTAACTGATTAAGTTCTTCTTGCATGGCAGTGATCCAATTGGCATCTTTAAGTGCTTCATCCACTTTCTTAGGCTCCATTAGGGACACAAAGCTAGAAAATATACAAAAGTTTCCTAAGCTGTCCCATCTTGTTTGCACCCCTTTGTTGATGTCACCAATTATTTGATCATTTGGGTGACACCTGATCCACTTAGGATCTTGCTTCAATGAGGATTCTCCTGAGTAATCTTCAACAGATCCTGTTGAGCAGCTCTCAAGATTTTCAGACACACTAATATCTTGAGCCTGTTCACTTGTTGAGCATGACTCTCCATTGTTGAACATATTAGCAGAGGATCCAGGAAAATCAGTATTGATTGGTTCAGGACATGAAGTTGTAATTATGTCAGTACACTTATTCACACAGGGTGTATCAACATATCATCATCATGCCCATCATGATTAGCAGGTTCCACTCTGGATGAAGTGGAAGCTTTTGAGTCCTTTTCTTCACTGATGGAATGCATAAGATCATCAAAGCTGAATTCTCCTGAAACTAGTTCAGGAACAGCTTTGGTGGAGGCACTCCTAGACTCTTCAAAGGTGACATTGATAGATTCATCTATCACCTTTCTCTTGTTGTTGTATACTCTGTAGGCTTTAGAGATAGCAGAATATCCAACAAACACACCTTCATCAGCTGTGGGTTCAAACTTTGCCAGTTGGTCCCTTTGATTCAGAATGAAGCAGGGACATCCAAACACATGGAAGTAGCTAATGTTTGGCCTCCTCCCTTTGAGTAACTCATAGGGAGTCTTGTTGAACCTTTTCACCACCAAGGATCTATTTTGGGTGAAGCAGGCAGTGTTGACAGCTTCACCCCAGAATGATGAAGGTAAACCTGATGCACACAGCATGGTTTTAGCAGCTTGTGAGAGTTCTATTTCTCCTTTTAGCAACTCCATTTTGTTGATGAGTTCTTACTGCTGAAAAGTTCTGTGAGATCCCTATTTCTTCACAAAAGTCCTCAAGAGTACGGTTTCTCAATTCAGTACCATGATCACTTCTAAGCTGCTTGACTTGAGCAGAGTTCAGCATTTCCATCTTTTTGATAAATCAAATGATTTCTCTAGCGGCCTCTCCTTCCCTCTTTAGAAAGATCACCCATGTAAACCTGGAGAACTCATCAACCATTACTAGAGTGTATCTTCTTCCTCCTAGACTTGGGACACTGACTGGTCCAAACAAGTCCATGTGGATTAAGAAGAGAGAAGTATCAATAGAGAAATTGTGCTTAGATTTAAAAGATGATTTTCTCTGCTTGCCTTTTTCACAAGTTGTGCAGAGTTTATCCTTAACAAAGGTTATAGAAGGCAAACCTGTGGCTTTTGTTGATATTCTTGAAATTCAGGTGTGATAGCCTTTTGTGCCATAACCAGTTCAGATCTGCATTGCTTCTTGAGATAAAGCAGGTTTCAGTTATGGGATCAGCAGATTTCATGTCCACAACATATCCACCTTTCTTTTGTTGTGCACACAGCACAACTTTGCCTTGGGAATCCAAAATGTAACCCAGGTGCTCATCAAATTTAACATTGTAGCACATCACACAGTTGACTTATGCTTACAAGATTATGTTTCAGCCCAACCACATAGGCTACCCTTTTGAATACTGCAGCTTGAAGAGTTCCATACCCTTCTGTGGATCCCTGTACATTGTCACCAAATGTGACTTTTGGCCTTTTTTCAGGCTTGAGATCACTCAGCAGGTGCTTGCAACCTGTCATATGTCCTGAGCAGCCACTGTCCAAGTACCAAACCTGGGATGGTTGTTTGTCCTGCAGAGTGTCATGAGAAAATATTAGTTATTTTTAGGGGAACTCATCATAGGGATGAGTTCACCTACTTCATCAACATTTGTTGATGGACCAATGATATCCACACTAATATATCCTATTTGAGTGGTATCAGCTTGGATACCATCCTCATTGACTATGTTACTTCCAACACTGCTCGTTTTTGCAATGATGGAACTAGCTAAGTCAACAGGCCTCATATCCTCAGTTTCAGGACAGTCATTGGCCATATGTGTCTTCTTCCCACACTTATAGCATTTTCTCTTTTTAGCCCTTTTGGAAGAAGAACCTCCGGAAACATATTTAGAGTTATTTTTGTTGATTCTGTTAGCAGGTTTAGCAAACTTATTACTATTTTTAGATGAATCAACAGTTTGGGTGGAAGGCACAATAGCAACAGCTTTGCCTGTTTCTTCTTTCCTCTTTTTGGGAGGACAGATATCAAACACAGGAATCTTGATTGGCTTTTGACCTTCCACAGGTTTGGGAAACCTATTCCCAAATTTCTCAGGTTGAGCAATGACTTTGCCTTTGCCCTTACTGAGATGTGATTGATGTTGCCTATCAACATGATCACTGCTTTTGGATCTGAAAGACTTACCTTCATTTATAACCAATTTTCCACTATGATTTAAAAACTTATTTGAAACCACAGCAGATTTGCTTTCAACATGAGACTTACCCCTGTTGAAAGTAGACTGCTTACCTTTTGAAAACTTTTTCTGAAAATGATTAGCATCAAAAGGATTAACAGATCTCTAACCATCAGCTTTGGACCCAGAGCCTGTTTTGTCAACAGGTTTAGAGTCCACAGCTGCAGCTTGAGCTTGTTTTCCTTTCTTTTGCTTGTGTGAATCAGCAGAGCACTTAGCAAACTGATTTGATGGAGAACATATTCCATCATCAGCTTTTGGAGCTTTTTCACACAAGTTGTCAGTGTTTTGAGGCATGACAAACCTGTTTGTTGAGACTAGCTTACCATTTACTTTCTGAATGAAAGTGCTAGGAAGCTCACCAAGAGTGTATAAGTCATCTTTTAGATTATTTATCTCAACAATAGAAGCTGCTTTGTCAAGATCCCCTCCAAGATAGGCTTGGATTTGTGCAGAGATCTGTTGACTAATGCAGTGGCTGACTTTTTGTGCAGATTGGCACCAAGAGTCAACTATCTTTTGAAGCTTTGCATGTTTTATGTCTCTCTCTCTCTCTCTCTCTCTCTCTCTCTCTCTCTCTCTCTCTTTTATTCTAGTAAAATGGAGTTGATGTGTTTTAATTCATCAAGCTCAGTTTCCAACTTATGGAAACTGTCCAATTTGCTAGATTTTATGTCAAGATCAGTTTTAAGCTTAGAAATTTCAGACAGTAAAACATTGTGCTTCTCAACAGCAGCTTTTAAATCAACAAGCATGTATTCAAACATTTTTACTTTTTCATCAGAATTGTAAGCCATAAATTTTTGTACCTTGTACATCATTGTGGGATTCCAGTTCTCTAAGCTGCTGATGGCTTCAGCTTCAGCCAGGTCCTGTTTGAAGTTGCTGGTTGATGGGACATTAGTGTTGGCCATCAGAGAATTGTTATCTTCCTCATCTGAAGATGAGTCAGATTCCTCCCAATCGCATGTCTCAGCCATGAGTCCCTTTTGCTTGTTGGAAGCCACTGAGTTTTCCAACTTTTTCAGCTTAGCGATGGCCATAAGGTACTTAACCCTATAGCCATCGTCCTTGTTTGTCTTGAATGGTTTGGATGACTGGCCAACGGCTTTAGACACGCAGTCAGCAGCTATGTGACTAGTTTTGCCACATTTAAAGCACTCAGCCTTGGTTTTGTCAAATGCCTTCTTTTTGACAGCATTTGAGTTCCTCTACAGCATTCTTCCACCAAACCTTTTCTTGTTGAACTTTTTGACAAGCATTGCAATCATTTGCTCATCATCAAGTTCAGCAAGATCTTCACAGTCTTCCTCTTCAGACATCTCTTCCCTTTCATCATCAGCTTGTTGATCAGGTTGTGTGAACACATCACATATCTGCCCAACAGGTTGTCTCACGCTGGCCACCAAGGCAGCACCTCTCTTAGACATTTCCAAGGCATTTCTTTTCTGTTTCCTTGACTGTTCATCATTCAGTAGGTATCCATACAAGTTTACAAGATCCATACCTTTGATGGTACCTGAATTTCTCAAGATTGTAGAAAAGTAGTTCCATTCTTTAGGCAGGATGTCTAAGAATTTGTTCACCAGAGTTAAGCTGTCCTTTGTGATCCCAACAGCTTTTAGATCAATAATAAGAGCAGTGAACCTGGTGTAGGTTTCTGTGAGTAAATCCTTTGTTTTGCAAAGAAAGGTTCATACTGTCTAACACGATTGTTGATCCTGTTATCCAGTGTGATTGTGGGACCATCATAGACAGTACACAAAGTATCCCACATCTCCTTTGCAGTCTTCATCTTCTCAACCTGTTTGAACACATCATCAGGAAGAGAAATGACCAGGTTATTCCTGGCTTTTGCATCAAGAGCAACCAGCCTTTTGTCTTCATCAGACCATTGAGCTTTGGCCTTCTCAAAGGTTCTAATTTCAGGGGCAGCTCCTTCAACAGCAAGAGTGATAGTAGTAACAGAAGTTGGCACATAGGGACCTTCCATTACTATCTCTGGCAGTTGTACATTCAGATTCTCTAAGTAGAGCATCATTCTGCACTTCCAACCAGAGAAGTTTTGATGATTGAATTTCGGGGGTTTGGCCATTGAACCATTGTCATAGTAAGAGGAGGAACTTGCAGCACTGTTGTCCATGGGAAAATAGGGAGAATGAGAGATCTAGAGTTGACACACACTCTATATGCTCTGACACCAGTTGTAGGTCCCAAAAGGTTTCCCTAGAGTATTGTTCTAAGCTGTAGAGGGGGGGGGGGTGAATACAGCAAATTAAAATTCAACACTCTTTTCTCAATGTTTGTGTATACTATTAACAAGTGTTAATTACAAACAAGCTTGACTGCGGAAAGGTTCAAGCTGAGATGACAGATACAACAGATGTTTCAACTAATCTAAGACACACTCAGACTAGATACAATGAATACACTCACTTAGATGCACTCACTGATCTTACAAGACTCAGATGGACAACTTGAGTATGAACAGCATAGACACACGTACTGTTATATTCAAGCAGACTTGCATGCATGAAAAACACACTTTAATGCACGATCTGATTTCACACTCTTGGATATCTCACAATCCTTAGAAGCTTCTTTTTATACTCTTACTGTGAATCTCAGTGAAGCTTTTTCATTAGACAATGAGAAAGTGGGATGTCTTTCCAAAAAGACAAAACAACTTTTCTGCACATTCTGATAAAGCAGACTTGTCTTCATGTGGCAGAATCTTCTTTTTCTTTTTGTCACTGTTGCATAAGGCTTTAACCAAAAGAGGAATGTCAACTTTGCATCTTTCTACTTTTGTTAAGGCCATTTTGATATAAGAAAAGGTCTGTCACCCTTTTCAGATATCCGTTAGTGTTCATGTAACAGAACAGCGTAGGCAGGCTTTTACAGTTTCTGTTTTCCACTTTGTCTTCGACTTGTAAACTGATCTTGTAGCCAAAAACAATACATGAGGACTTGGAAACATATTCCATAAAGTGTTTAGCCTGTTCACAAAGAACAGGTTCTTTTCACAAAGTACAAAACACTTAGAATCTGTCCAAGCTGCTAAACAGAACAGAGCAGCGTAGACAGTTTATGTCCAGCCTGTTCAGCAGACAGAACAGCTTGGACAATATGCCTTTGTTGCAACGAATGCAACAGGGTAAACAGCTTTGTCTGATATTGCAAATCACTTTTCAGGTTTCAATAAGGCATAAACAGGCCTTAAATTATACCTTCAATTGCATCAAACGGGTTTGATTAAAAATCTCCCGCTAAGATGTAGAGCAGGTTTGACTAAAGCCTTTTTGTGCCTAACAGAACGTTTGCAATCATTTTTAAAGGTCTCGAAAGTGTGGAAAGAAGTGGCGAAGCCCTGCCGGAGTGGATTCACGATTAAAGTACGAAGACAGTGTTTGCAAGCCTATGACGATGTCTCCAATCATTACGGGTGAAGAGCATACGATGAGCGGTTAAACGTTATAGCCATTTGCGGAGGATCTACGACTAAGTTTTCCTTTATTGAATTTCAATTATGTTTTGATGTATTTTGTGTTGATTGAAATACTCTATGTGTAATGCAAATGATAAGCATTCGATTATTGTTATGAATAGATGTTTTGATTGGTAAAAGCAAGATAGTTCATAGTAATGTTATTATTTGTGTCGAGTCCATTAGTTTAGGGATTAAGACAAGTAATTGAACATTGCATGCACTATGCCGAGATTTATTGATTAGAATATGTATAATTAATACAACTACGCATTTAATTATGTCTATGTGATTATTGCATGAAATTCAAATGGGTAATAACTTATGCCGTAGTGATTCCGTGAATAGTTATCTTTACTTGCTTTGTTAATCAATCCGTTAGTTGTTTGCCATTAATTTTAGTTCTAAATTAGACGTAATCATTATTCTAAACAAATCGTTCAATTCACAATTTAATTGCTTTTAATAAACTAAATAAACTAGCTAAATTAACCCTAACAAACCTACACGCTCCCTGAGGATTCGACTCTTACTTCCCTACGCTAGTAGGTAGTTTTAAGGTTTTTTCTACAGGCCACAACGACGGCTCGTCAGATTTTGGCGCCGTTACCGGGGAGTGGTAACGTTAGTTAGGGCTAGAAGTTAGTTTTGGCCTTAGTTTTAAGTACTTTAGTTTAATTTAATTTTTAGTCGTTAATTTCATATTATTAAAATCACACAAAAAATAGAAAAATCCAAAAAGGTAATTGTAGTCCTCTACTTTACCACAAAAATATAGTTATTTTAATCAGGTAATTTAATTTAAATTTTTTTATAGTTTATGCTCACACGTCGAAATCGAAAAAGTAGCTAAATCTCACCGAAAGACTGTAAGGATTCAAAAACAACAAAGATTAATCACAGATAATTCAAACGAACAAGAGGAAGAAATTACCACTTTAGAAATTCCTAATTTAGAAGGTCCTCCGATTTCGCCAAGAAATCGTGAACAAGAAGAACCTGAGCGTATAGCCGCTAGGATGGGTGAACAAATGAGACGTACCGTCGAGTCACATTATCGCCCTGGTGATGTGCCCGATCACTCTCCTATTCGATATCCGGAAAATGAGAACGAACCCGAAGTTCGACCTCAATTATTCCAAATTCTTCCCATCTTTAGAGGAATGCCTAGTGAGGAACCCTACGAGCATTTAGCTGAATTCACAGCTTTTTGTTAAGCTAATCACGTTCGATGTATAACCACCGATAGTTTAAAACTTCGTTTATTCCCTTTTTCACTAAAAGAAAAAGCCAAGAATTGGTTTGTGGCGCTACCTACCAATAGCATCACAACCTGGGATCAAATGAAGCGTCAATTTCTCGTTGAGTATTATCCCATAAGCAAAACCACTGAGAAAAGAAAAGAGATCACCGGTTTCAAACAAAAACCTGGTGAACCATTCTACGAACCATTTGATCGGGTGAATGAACTGCTAAGAGCTTGTCCACACCATGAAGTCCCAAAATGGATGCTCGTCAAAACTTTCTTTGATGATGTGAGTCAAGAAAGCCGGAACATGATCACTGCCGCTACTGGTGGCACATTCTTAGCTAAAGAAGATGACGAGGCTTGGGAATTACTGAATCAACTCAGTAAGGTCTCAAAGTTCAAGCCGCATCTAAAAATAATATCGGAGTTCAGGTGATGGGTATAGACAATGCCTGGAAACTTGAAGTAAAAAGTGAAATCTCAAAACTTGGAAAGAAGATAGATCAACTGATAAAGGGTTTTAGCCAAAATCCCGCTGCATCAGTTAACTGTGTAATATGCGGAGATCCATCTCATCATTCTGAAGAATGTCGTCAAGTGCATTCCATTGTGGAATACACTAATGAAGTATATGCTTTTAGAGCGCATCGGGAGAGGGATAACCCAATTTCGGAAACCTATAATCCGGGATTGAGAAATAATCCAATTTTTCGATGGAAAAATGATCATCCTACCGATCATCAGTCTAAACCAAGGTATGAACCACCATGAATAGAATATCAATATGGTTCAACATCTCCTGCTAAGCATGAGCGATATTACAATCCGAACCAACGTGGTCAACCTCACTTTCATGTGGAGACGAATACGAGTTCTTCACAATTTTCGGAGTTCATGGAATTCATGAAGCAACAATCGACTTTTAACGAGATGCTGAGTCGCCAAATTGGTCAGATAGTCGAATCGCTCACAAAAAGAGAGGAGGGAAAGCTTCCGAGTGACAGTATTCTAAATCCTTCGCATGCACACGGCAAAGGGAAGAATCATGAGGTTAATGAAGTATCCAAGGTGACTACCCTGAGAAGTGGTAGAAAAGTAGATAATAAGATCGAAATACCAAAGGAACAAGAAGTAGAAGAAGACACCGACACTGAAGTCTTGTATGAAGAGACAGAGGATACAAGGAAGACGGAAGGTTCTACAAAAGTTACTTTCAAAGAACCGATCAAGGCAGATATCCCAACTCCCAAAGTTGGGGAGGTGGTTAAGAATCAGGATACCACAGCTCCTCCTCCTTACCCTGCCGCTCTAGAAAATCCGAAATCGTCTCCATATGGCAAGAGAGGTCCACAACCCGAGGATTTGTGGGACTTATTTAATCAAGTCAAGATCAATATCCCATTGGTCAAGGCTATTCAACAAATACCCTCTTATGCCAAATTTTTAAAAGATCTTTGCACGCAGAAAAGAAAGTTCAAGGTCTCGATTCCCAAGCAAATAAACTTAATTGAGCAAGTGAGTGCAGTGAAATCTAATTCCTTGCCACCAAAGCTGAAAGATCCTAGATCACCTTTGATTCCAGTAACAATTGGCAATGTGCAAATCAAAAAGGCATTACTCGACCTTGGAGCTAGTGTAAACATTTTACCTAGGAATTTGTTTGACATACATGATCTAGGCCAACTACAGACCACATATATAATTCTATAACTGGCAGATCGGTCAACGAAATATCCAAGGGGTATCTTATCAGATTATATAGTAAAAGTAGAAGATTTTTACTATCTGATTGACTTCCTATTCTTAGACACTGAGAGTTCCTTTCTAGAGAATCAACCGACCATTATCCTAGGCAGACCGGTTTTAGCCACTATTAATGCTCAAATAAATTGTTGAACGGGGGCTGTAGATATTGCCTTTGGGAATCGCAAGCTGCAATTAAATGTGTTCAATTCTTCCACCATTGCTTCAATTACATGATAGATGCGGTGAATGAGCTTAAGCAGCATGGTACATTAATCAACGTCAAAGACCACACAGAAATTTTCTTTGTTGAGCACAATACTGCCATAATGAACTCTGAGAAATGCAATGAGCTTGAGGCAATCATAGATCCCACACTAGAACCTAAGAAACCACCATGGACCCATAAGAATGAAAAGCTACCAACAGATTTGCCTCAATCCGTAAGGCCTTCGATAGAACAACCACCTGTTCTAGAGCTAAAAGCCTTGCCAGTGCATTTGAAATATGCCTTCTTAGGTCAGAATGACACTCTTCCTGTGATTATTCTATTAGATCTGACCGATGCACAAGAAAAGTTCTACTGCAAATGTTAGTAAAATATAAAGAGGCAGTAGGTTGGACTGAGAATGTTGTTGCCGACTACCTATCTAGACTCCATATTCTTCCATTTTACTTAACTGATCACATTAGGGACTCCTTCCCTGATGAACAATTATCGTTAATTTTCAAAATACACTGGTTTCCATTAGACACAGGTTAAAGTTATGGGTCACCAATAATATGCTAGTCTCTGAACTAATCAGGTTAAAAGATCCCAAACATAGTTAGGCTAGTATAGGAGCAGTACGTCTGGCTGAAGACGTAAAACTTAGCGCTTCCTAGGAGGCAACCCAGAGAACTTTGTGGGTGTGTTTCTAGAAACCCTCACGAGACAACACTCGTCCACTCTGGATACCGAGGGGTTTAACAGCTTGTTGCACGTGTTAAGTGCAATCGTGATTCCCTACGAAAAGGCGGATTATTTATTTCTTAGTTTTAGTGTCACCAACTAAGTTGGGGAGGATTTCCAACCCAATTTTAGTTGTTTCTAGACTTAAGTTTATTTATATTTATGCAAATGTGCTAGTTCTACTTTTAGCTTCATCTATCCCAAATAAGTAAAGAATTTTATTAAGAATGTGATTGTGTTCATTAAATGCTCCTTATAAGTGTGTTTATGTGACGAGGATGTCACAATGTTCTAAGTTGGGGAGAGTAGGTTCTATGAAATGTTTAATATGATCTAACGAGCCTCCACAAAAAAACTTTAACTGAAATTTGAGCACCTGGGCAGAGAGCTATGACATATCATGAACAGCAGAACTGGACATATTGAGAGTGGGTTCGACATCATGAGGATTTTCAGGCTGATAATTTTTTCAATTATATTTTTGGTCCTCCTCCTCCTTACTAGTAATCAGGTACCATCATTTCTTGCTCTTCACATATATCATATTTAGATTTGCTTGTTTGGGTTAGAAATTTAATTTTTGTTAGTTCATTTCAGTAATTGTGTGTGTTTTATTTTTATTTGTTGAGTCTTGTTAAATGTGAATGCTTAGTGTCAATGCAGTTTCTTTAAATTTTCCCCAATGGTTCTTGGTTGCCGATCAGACCGTGGAAAATGATGATACATAGAAAAATGTACCTAGAAATTAGTTAGTGTTAGTAAGAAATTCTAGAATTATGTTAAGAGTCGTATTAATTATTAACATTTTAATGTAAGTTTAGTTCAAGTAAGTTAATGTCCATTTGTGCTTAAATGAATATAATGTGTCAAAATATTTTGGAAAACTCATGCAATAAGGGGGAGAGCTTAATCATGTTTTTAGTCTCAAAAGATTCGAGGGTAGCCTAGTTGGTTCGGGATATTAAGTCCCTCGGGGTACCATTCATGCCTAATCCCCTAAAGTCATCTGTTAAATCCCGTTACATGGACCAACTAGAAAAGCTATGATAAAAACTCGAGTTAAAAAGAAAAAATATATATATTTAAAGCATGGTAATCAAAAGAAATAATTATCGTATAAGCATGGTAATCAAAAGAAATAATCATCGTATACATGCATAGAGAGAAAAGATGGTCAAAAGACCCACGTGTTTTTAAGCTTGTAACCTTGAGCTAAAAGGGTAATTTCCAAAAGAGAGTAGAGAAAATGTATTTTAACCGAAAATGTTCTTTAGCTGACATTCAAAATTTTAATGCATTATTGCAAAGGCTGACTTAACCTAGACTTACTGAACACACTGCTAATACAATCGGTACATACTTAGTTCTGATTCTAAGGTTTGTTCGGGGACGATCAAGAGTTAAGTTGGGGAGGTTTGATAAGACTGTATTATTGCGTGTTTTTAGTAGTTTTAAAGGCTCATATATGCACATATACTTCGTAACTATCATACTTTTACCTCATATTTGTGTTTCACGGTCCGGAAGTCATTTCAAAGCACCACGAGAAAATTCAGCGCGGACCGAGCAGGTCGGGGAGTAGAGCTACGCCCAGGTCTACGCCCACCCTACGCCCCAAAACAGTAAATTTCTAGTTCAAAATCAGTACCAGCGCAGGCTGGCCGTACCCGGGCACGGTGGGAAGCATGGCTACGCCCCTGCGGCGCAAAAACCCTCCAGACGCGTTTTTAAGCCCGAACCCTAAACCATTCGTACTCTATAAATACTGAACATTTGCAATTGTCTTTAAAGGTCCCGAAGGTGTGGAAAAAAGTGGCGAAGCCCCGCCGGAGTGGATTCACGATTCAAGTACGAAGAAGGTGTTTGCAAGCCTATGACGATGTCTCCAATCATTACCGGTGAAGAACATACGATGAGCGGTTAAACGCTATAGCCATTTGCGGAGGACCTAAGGCTAAATTTTACTTCACTGAATTACAATTATGTTTTGAAGTATTTTGTGTTGATTGAAATACTCTATGTGTAATGCAAATGATAAGCATTCCATTATTGTTATGAATTAATGTTTTGATTGGTAAAAGCAACATAGTTCATAGTAGTGTTATTATTTGTGCCGAGTCCATTAGTTTAGGGATTAAGACAAGTAATGAATGTTGCATGCGCTATGCCAATATTTATTGATTAGAATATGTATAATTAATATAACTACACATTTAATTATGTCTATGTGATTATTGCATGAAATTCAAATGGGTAATAACTTATGTTGTAGTGATTTCGTGAATGGTTGTCCTTACTTGCCTTGTTAATCAATCCGTTAGTTATTTGCCATTAATTATAGTTCTAAATTAGATGTAATCATTATTCCAAACAAATCACTCAATTTACAATTTAATTGCTTTCAATAAACTAAAGAAACTAGCAAAATTAACCCTAACAAACCTACACGCTCCCTGAGGATTCGACCATTACTTCCCTACGCTGAAAGGTAGTTTTAAGGTTATTTCTACGAGCCACAACGACGGCTCGTCAAATACTCACAGGAACTGGAATATCTTCATATAGAATCAATCCCAGCTCGCTCTGAGCATTAACAGGTTTGTCTTTTGAACTTCCAGCTTCTCCAACCGCTTCACCTTCTGTTTCTTTCTCTTCTCCCCCTCATGAGGAGCATCATCAGAGTTTTCATCATGCTCATCATGCTTACATTTAGGAGCTGAAGCTTGAGCTTTACAAGTTTGTTCAACAGAAGACAGTCTTTCAGATAATGAACCTAGAGCACTAACGACTGTATTTTCCAATCCAATCATCCTCTCCCGCATCTCATCAAATTGTTCAAAACAAAAATCTCTCAACCCATTAATGGAGTCTTGAGGATCTGATTCTTGGACACCCTCCGCAACAGCCTTTCCTTTCAGCGATTTTTGAATATTTGTCGTTTGAGCCATCATCTCTGAATATTGAGTTGTCATTTGAGCTGTGACTCCACTAATAGCTTCATTCAACTTGGATTCTGTAATAAAGGGTAATGGACTCACTAATGGGTCACCTAGACTTCCAGTTGTCACAACGGTTGAACTTGTAAAAAGAACTTTCGCGTGGCTGGTGCTCAGAGATGGCAAAGTTGTGGCTCTGACCGGACTTCCAACTATTTCAAGTGACGGAACAACGAATGTTTCCGACACTGTAGTTGTTCCGGTAGGGACACGAAGTCCTTCTGCACTTACTCCAACAGATGTAGTCGACTAAGGTGTCCTAATGTGTATAGTATCTACGACTTGTGAATGAGAAAATGTACACGCGGGCAGCTGAGTACTTTGTTCAATATCCATGGTATCCAAAGGATTCCATGATAGATCATGTGCCAAATTGAATCACCTTCTTGTTGAGAAGAAGGTGAGTAGCTGGTTGGGTGTGCAGATGCCAGTGGGGTACTGGCTACTTCAATGCTAACTCTCACATGAGAGCTAACAGCAGTTGTGGTTTCGTCCCGGCTATCTAGGGTAGGGATCTCCCTCACACTCATTCTCCTAATCTCAACAACATCTACCTCTGGTAAACTCTCAGGTTGAGATATTACAATTGTACCAGTACCTCTCATAGCATCATCATTATTATCATCATCCTCTTCTCCTTCATTTCCACCTTCAGGAATATTTGACAAGGTACACTCAGAATCAGAACTACTCTCACCTCCCCTCACTTCCTCCTCAACACCCTCAGAAACAGTTTGGCTTCCCTGTACATCAAACTCATGTTGATGTACCGGCTCACCTAAGTCTCCTTGGGCAAGAAAACTCGATTCTTGGGTTTCTATCGGAGCATGATCTATTCTATACAGTCTCACACTTTCTGATTTAGGATCAGCATACTTTAACAATGATTCAGAAATAGGCATGACATTTGAATTGGGAGCATCTTGAACTTTATGAAGACTCATCATCACGTAGTCTGGGCATTTCTGAGCATTTGATCTTTTTGGAATTTTCTCATTTGCCCTTAATATGCCTCTGATCAATATTTGTATAAACCGTTGTAGAGGCACAAATTATCTTGCTCTGTTTGTGGTCTTAGCTAATACTACTTCCTTGAGATCTTCCTAGATACATTGTGCAAAATCATAATGCTTGTTGAAAGCAATGCCATGAAAAAGTCTCAAACATTGGATGCTTCCTCGATCTATGCCGGTATGTTTTAAAGTCACACACCTGTTGATGATGCCGAACAGTGTATACCATTCTCCATTCTGCCAGCTCTGGGAAATTGACTATGTCAATACGTCTTGGAAAGAATAAATTGTGACGGAGTCTGGCCAGTGTGATCTTAGCTTTGTACTGAGCAATGGTTACTTTAAAATGATGATCTCCTTCAGCAGGCGCAAATTTTATTGTGTGCCAAAACTGATGAAGATAGACTTGAGGAATGGATGGTTTGTATTTTAACAGATATCCAAGAGGGTGACCTTTAAGTATTTCAACAACCACCGAATGGCTGACTTTAATAGAGTTGGGATCAAACCGGTGATTATTGTTTAATAAGTCTACACAGTGTTTGGATTTTATTAGTTGGGTTTCTAGAATGGGGGATGATGGTGATGGTCTAGTGACGGACGCAGATTTAACTGGTTTAGAGACCAATGTATGGTTAGATGATGAACGAAATCAGAAGAGTTGGAGTTATGGGTGGGTGATTGGAATGCCATTTGATACCTATAAAAATAGCAAACACGTTAGATATGTCAGGTAAACAAATTTAATCCTACAGATAGAAAAATAAAACATTTAACAAGAAATTAGAAAAAAACGTGTTTCATTGTTTAAAGCATCGGGATTCCAGACAATTATAATAAAATATTATTGTTAGGACTCTAAAGTCAATCGTTAAATCACCAATGTTGATAAAACACATATTTTAAAACTTTCTCGAAAAATGTGAAATTTCTCTGAAAAATTTAAAATTCCCACACTTCGAAATTTTTTTGAAAAATTGACTCCAAACTCGAAACATGAAGGAAAAAACTCGAATGAACTTGAGTGTTTCTCTGATGAACTTGTATGAAACTCGAATTGAACTTAAGTGATCTCGAATGACTAATCACTAAACTCGAAAGAAACACACTGTTTCTCGAATGACTCAAAAATAAACTCGAAGGATTCTTGAGTTTTCTCGAATGACTCTAAGTGATTCGATCGAGTGAAGTTTCATATGAAACTCGAAGTGTGCTCAAGATGTCTCGAATGAATTACTCATGAACCATCGACACAACCCAAGGTTCTCGATAGACTCCGTATTTCGAGTTTAAACACAAACAACACGTGAAAAATTCATTTCGTTTTTATGATCCCTCACATAACCTCAGGCCAGTTCTTCTCAATAAGCAAACACTTTGAAACCAAACTCGATTAAACTTAACTTGCCTCAAGTGATGTATCAATCGAGTTTGATACTAAAATTTCTAAGTCCCAGCCTTAATCAAACTCGAATGAAACATAAACATTTCTCGATGCTTTAGAATTCAAACGTCGATATAACGAAACTTTTCTCGAATAAGTCTTAATTCCGAGTGGATACTTACAAATTTCTAAGTCCCCAACACCACTGAAAGTCCAAACTTATTTTTAGGAAAGCGAAACTTTTATACACCACTCAAAAAACATGTTGTGGAACATTTTTCTTCCGTTAACTGAGCTTTATCCAAATCAACTTTTTAGTTTTCTAAAAATCCGATTTACAGAAATTCCAAAACTCGAAAAATTGAATCTTCGTTTCAAATTAATGTCGTGTGTTTTGATATAGGACTTGAAATTTGATTTTTAAGTTCATATGATCATTATGAACACTAACACACTTTCAATTCCAGATTAAAAACACCAAACAACAATATCAAAATTTACGCACACCGACACACACAATAAAAGAAATATATGAACATAAAACTCGAAAAAATAAACTGAAAAATACAAAAATATTAACATACACACGAAAAATACTTACAATTTTTGCTTCGTGTTGAAGAAAAGTTGAGAGAAATTGTTGGAAGAAAATGAACAGTGCTCGGGAGTTGTAAAAGTGTAATTTGAATTCAAAATTCAAAGTTATACTCAAATTTGAAACACGACCCATTGGTTTTTTAAAATAACCCATTCTCCCTTTTTAACATTTCAGCCCAATTAACAAATAGAAACCACATACTACAATTTTTTTTAACAACTAAAAAAATTTGAACAACATAAAAATAAAAAGAAAAAAAATTTAACTCAAAAAAAATAAAATGAACTAAAAAATAAAGTGTTGCTCCCCCTTGAATTTGGCATTTAAGCTCCCCCTCAAATTAATATCAACTATTAAGCCTGATCCCCCTGCAATTAATCTAATAAAAAAATTTTATCGGATATGTAAATATCAAAAAAAAAATTTCTTGTTTGCTCCCCCTGCACATGACAATCTGATTCAGTTAAATCTAAAAAAAATGAAAAACATTTAAATCACATGAGACTAACATAAAAATTAAATCAAGTAAAAAATTATAAAATTAAAATTATATTTTGTAGCAACTGAATGTTTAACTCTACCTATTCAACATACCAATTTGTTTACCAAAAAATTAAAGCGTTTTTCATCTAATGCTTTGGTAAACAAATCAACTAGTTGATATTTGGTTGGTACGAAATATAATTCTACGTTACCATTTTGTACATGATCTGTTATGAAATGATACCAGATATCGATGTGTTTAGTTTTTGAGTGTTGCATCGGATTGGATGCTATTGAAATTGCACTCTGTGAATCACAACAGATACGGATCTTCTGAGTTGTAAACCCGTAGTCTCTCAGTTGCCTCTTCATCACAACACTTGTGAACAGCAAGAAGATACAACAACGTATTTAGCTTCTGCTGTTGATAGTGACACACAGTGTTGCTTTTTGGATGACCAGCATACAGGTTTGTCACCAAGGAATCGAATTGCTCCTGATGTACTTTTTCTGTCCATTTTATCACCTGCGTGATCAGCATAAGAAAAGGCAGTCAATGTAAATGACCAAAAACCTAAGTTTGGTGTACCCTTCAGATATCTTAAGATTCTTTTGGCAGCAGCTAAATGTGATTCTTTTGGATGTGCCTGATATCTAGCACAGACACATGTAGCAAACATAATATCAGGTCTACTTGCTGTTAAGTACATTAATGACCCAATTATTCCTCGATAATGAGTTACATCAATAGGTTTTCCTGAAATGTCCTCATCGAGTTTTGATTTTGAATTAGGAGTCATGGGTGTTTTCGTGGGAGTACTATTGACCATGTTAAATTTCTTTAACATGTCTTGAATATATTTCGACTGATTGATGAAATTCCATCAGTCAGTTGTTTTACTTGTAATCCCAAGAAAAAAATTATTTCACCCATCATGCTCATTTCAAATTTTTTGGGGCATTAAAAATGCAAACTTTTTGCAAAACTCAGGATTTGTAGACCCAAATATTATATCTTCCACATATATCTGAATAACTATAATATTGGGACCCTGGCATTTAATAAATAGGATAGTGTCCACTACACCTTTGTTGAAGCCACATTTTAAAAGATAATTTGAAAGGGCATCATACCAACCTATTGGTGCTTGTTTAAGGCCATACCAATAACTTGTCTAAAATATATACATGATCAGGCTTTGAAGGATCAGTAAATCCTTCGGCCTGATATGTATATACTTCATCAGTTAACTCCCCATTTAAAAATGCAGTTTTACATCCATTTGATATACAGTAAAGTTTTTATGAGCTGCAAACGCTAAAAACATTCTAATCGCTTCTATCCGGGCAACAAGGGGCAAAGTTTTCATCATAATCGATTCCCTCCTGTTGACTGTATCCTTTGGCAATGAGTCTCACTTTGTTTCAAATGATGACACCCTGTTCGTCTTTCTTGTTCTTAAAGATCCACTTCGTGCCAATGATTGATTTGTCTTTTGGACGTTCGACCAATCTCCAGACTCTCAACCTCTCGCATTGATTGAGCTCCTCTTGCATCGCTACAATCCAGTCAGCATCCAGAAGAGCTTCCTTCACCATTTTGGGTTCTATCTTGCTCAAAAAGTTTGAGAAGAGACATTCATTCATGGTAGCTCTCCAGGGTTTTAATGAGACAGAGGGATCACCAATTATATTTTCAGGTGGGTGGTCCCTTGTCCATTTAAATGAGTGAGGATACGGTTGAGGCTGTTCTTGATTGGTATTTAAGTCTAGGTAGGGTGTACGGGGCATTTGTTCTGAAGTTGATGGAATATCAATTGAGGTAGGAGATTCAAAAGTTTTAGTATTCAAGGGAGCATTTTGAGATTCTGGAGCAGATTGTTGTACACTTTCAGTAGGAATGTGTACATCAGTCGTTGAAACCTCTCCAGTCTCTTCAAATATTTGTTGATGTGAATGATCGGAGACTATAACAGGATCTTCAGTAACCCTGTCTGGAACCAAAATTTGAACATCAGATTTGGTCTTTTCAAAGTAGTCTTCATAAAAATTTTCGAACAGTTTATTTAAATAATTCATATCATCATTAAGCTCTGGTGACTTCACAGAAGTCGACTGTTTAGACTCGGCTCCTGAACTGGCGTGTCCAGGAGCCATTACGATTCCTTTGTCAAATTTTACATTTACGCTCTCGTTGACAGTCTTCGTGCGTTTGTTGTAGACCCGGAATGCCACCGATTATTTCGAGAATCCAATGAATATGCCTTCATCAGCTCTTGATTAAATTTTCCCAAATTGTCTTTATCATTCAAGATGAAACACCTGCATCCAAAGACACAAAAAAATTTAATATTAGGTACTCGATTATTTATCAGCTCATAAGATGTTTTCTCGAATCTTTTATTTATGATGGATCTGTTCTAGGTGAAACACGCAGTTGCCACAGCTTCAGCCAAGAGGAACAATGGCAGATTAGAATACGCAAGCATCGTCCTAGAAGATTCCACAAGCGTGCGGTTTCGTCTTTCAACTACGCCGTTTTGTTGTAGGGGTACGAGCTGCCGAAAATTGAATGTTATCCCTACAGAACTAAGAAACGTCTCGAGGGACTTGTTCTTCAACTCTGTAATGGTTTGGGCTGAAAACTGCAACTTAACTTGAATCTTGCGTATGAAGTCAATTATTATCTCGGTAGCCGTAGACTTGGATCTCAGGAAGAAAACCCATGTGTATCTTGAAAAATCATCTACTATGACCAACACATATTTCTTCTTGTTAATACTTTGTACTCTCATAGGCCCGCATAAATCCATGTGAAGTAGCTCCAATGCCGTAGTTGAAGAATGTTCAACCTTTGATTTATGTGAAGCCCTCACCATCTTCCATTTCTCACATGCAGCACAGAATTGTTCCTTTTAAAATCGGAGAGTTAGTAGTCCTTTTACTAAACCACCTTTTGCAAGGTTGTTCAGATATTTGAAGTTCAAATGAGACAGACATTGATGCCACAACCAGGATTCTTTTGACGTTGCCTTTGACAGTAGACAAACATCCTTTTTCAGATTGATGTTGGCTAAGTCTATGGAGTACAAATTTGTTTTCCTAGTTCCGGCTAAGATTTCCTTCCCTTCCCCAGATCTAATGTTACACCTATTCTCCTTAAAATTAACTTCCAACCCTTTATCGCACAGTTGGCCGATACTGAACAGATTGTGGCCAAGACCATCAACGTAGAATACCTTCTAAATTATTATCTTGTCGTATTCCAGACTTACATAGCCTTTGATAGGACAGAACTGGTCGTCTCCAAATCTGGCCGTCCCATAGAATTTGTCAACAAAATTCGTTAGGGTGTCTCGCTGTGTGGTCATATGATTGGAACATCCGAAGTCAAGGTACCACACATGATTTACCTATAACACGAAGTAAAACGTGAGGTACCCACTTAAAGTTGGGTACTTTGAATCTTGGTAAATCATGCGGTATTTCATCAGGTATAGAAATTGATAAATTCTTTGTCTTTGGAACCCATTTTTGGAACAATCTTTTTGGGTATCCATTTTTGTACAGTTCTTTTGGGAACTGATTTTGAAATGTGTTTCTTTGGATCCCTATGTTGTTTAAAAACTGGGAACCTCATTCTTTGGAATCCATACAAACATATCATAATTATGCATAGATTTAACATTCAATACACGACATTTGGCAGAATTTAATGAAAACAGTTCAGCACGTGAGTATTTAGAACATTGTTTATCAGAAAAGTTATTATAGACAGAATTATCTACAGATCTAATGCTATCTGTAACACTCAAATCTTTCACCCTCCATTCCTGTCTAAAACTCGTCTTTTTCTTTTCTGTTGTTTCTTTCTCCGCACTTTTTTTGATAAACTTTTCACAATATAACCTGACATAACAGAAGAACGAGAATTAGTCAATTTAGAATTAACCTCATTCTGCAAAATCTTCTTACCTTTTGAAACATCAGTTTTCTTTACCTTTGAACCTTTAGATGAAGATGATTCACCTTTTTCAAATTTTGGAGTAACAAAAGTAACATTTGTTTTCTCCTTCTTATGTAAAACAGGTGATGATATTGATTTAACCTTAGAACCTGTAGGTATTCTTTTCAAAATACTAACAGGTTCTTTAGGTCTATCAGTTTGTTTGTCATGAAGCGGTTTGATAAACTCATCAATTTTGACAAACATTTCCTCCAATGAATTAAAATCAGAGTTCATATACAGATCAAACTCTTTTTCAGAACTGATAGAATCAGGTTGAATTGAAGATTTCTGATCTGGTTGAGTTTTGCTTTCAGGCTGGTTTTTCAGTTTTATTTCCAAATCATTAATCTCAGCCTGAAGCTTTTCATTTTCAGTCTCAAAAGTTTTAAGCTTTAATTCAAGATCAGAATTAATCTTTTCTAGAATTGAGTTCGGAATGAATGGCTTTTGAGTGTAAGACGTATTTTCAGACAAATCTTTATCAAAATATGTCTGAATGTACTCTTCTGAAATGCATGAATTTTGATAACTGTCATTAAGCTTGTTATAATCCAAAGTATTTTGTATTTTATCTTTTCTCAACATTTTCAGATCTTCAGCTGATTCTACTTCATTAGAAGCTTTAAAAAAAACCATTTTCAATCCTAAATTCATGTATCTAACATCATAAAGAGTTGGTGAAGACGAAATACCTTTTGTTAGATATTTAGGATTTGTCCAACGAATACCTGTTTTTGAATTATGAAATTCGGTATCTTTTGGTTGATTCAAATGGATTGTTTGATCCGTTTGACCTCTTTTAAGGAACTCATCTTCCAAGGATTTGACTTTCTCATACAACTTTGTTCTTTCCACAAAGATGGAATGATATTTTACAGAATAACTTGCTGATTCTAACTCAACTAATTTCAGTTTTTCTTTTAAGTAAGATATATTATCACTCAGCTTTTGATTCTCACTTTGAATTTCATTGTATTTTTCTTGCAAATCAGAAACTGATCTTAATGCTAATGCCTTATCTTTGGAAAACTCTAACACTAAAGCATGTTCGAGTCTAAAATTTGTTTTCCAAAAGTTGGGCATTCTTTTTCTCAGCTTTCAAAGATTTTTCAAACGTTTCAGCATAAAAGTCATTTGAGCAAGTTTTTGTTCCATCTCACAGGAATTATCGTCAACAGATTCAAAGTTATATTGTACCTCAGGTGTCTCTGAAATGTCTGAGGCATCTGAATCTGACTCATCATCGTCTTGATTTTTGTTGCATCCAGCTTCTCCTTTGGCCATTAATGGCATATTTTCTATCAGCTCATTCTCATTTTCAGAATCCTTTCTTTCTTATTATTCGTCATCAGTCAGACCAACCCAGATCTCATCTTCTGCCAACATAGCTGATTCACTCATCTCAGATTCATTAAAAACTTCTTACTTTAGGCAGATATGAGCGTCTTCATCCAGAATGTCTTCATCCTTAGACAGTGGTCATCCTCAGCCATTAAAGCCTTACCAACCTCCTTTTCCTTTGCCAGCAGTGCCTTCCGAGTATAGTAGTCTGAGTTCTTAACTACTGGCAGTCTGCATTCCCTTGCAAAGTGGCCTGGCTTGCCACAGTTATAGCACTTTTGTTTCAGCTTCTTTCTTGGCATGTTTATCAGGCTTCTCATATTTTTCAGGCTTCTTACCACTGCTTTCCCCAGATTTTTCATACTTATCTCTTTTCTCGTACTTTCTGGAGCCTGTCTTGTATCACATTTTATTGTTTGTGGGTTTGCGATAGAACTTTTTCTGGAAAGCCATTGTTAGTAAAGCCATTTGCTTTTTCATCTCTTCAATCTCTGAGTCTACCGATGAATATGTGGATTCTGACTCAGATGAACTGCTGCTCAAAACAACCCGCTTCTCCTTCTTTAGCTTGTATGTGTACTTTTTATCTGCAAGGAGAGCCAGTGGATCAATAACTGCTTTTTCAGCCTGCTTTTTCACGGAAACTTTCCTTAAAACAACTTCCTGATAGTTGTTCAAGTTCTCAAACACCATATGAAAATCCATATCATCAATCTCTTTCGTCTGTTGGATGATCATAGTGTATTTATCCCATTCCGGATTGGGCACATTCAAGAATTTGACATTTATATCCAGATTTCACTTTGTCACCCCATTTCTCTTCATTTCACTTACGAGGTTGACAAATCTCAAATAAGTATGCTCTAACAGCTCTCCTTCTGTAGCTCTAAAATTTTCAAACGTCATCAGACTGTTTCTCGCTCTGTTCGTAGCTACTTTGTCTGACCCTCTCATAAGCTTACTCACCTCATCCCAGATGGATTTGGATGTGCTTGTATTTGTCAGACTAATATATATGTCATTTGGGATAGAAATCAGCAAGAGCTTTCAAGTTGTTTTATCTCCCAGCTTTCTTCATTTCTGAGCATCAGACAGATTGGTGATCTCTATAGTTCTCTCCGGTATTGGAGGATTTCCGTTTGGTACAGCTGGAATTGTTTCAATAAATATTGCTGGTCCCTCTGTCAGGAATTTCAACATCTCCTCTGATAAATCATGGAACTAATGAATTCCAAAGAATAGGGGGTTTGGTTTATGAACCCATAGCTAGTGCATCTTTTGACATTGTGATATGATTAAACAGAATCTTCAAAGATCTTTTAATGGAATTTGATTGATTTTGAATGAACACTGAATGAACGATCAAACTTGAATTAAGTATGATCAAACTCGAATCAAGAAGAGTAAAACTCGAATATCAAAGGCTCAAACTCGATGAACAAAGGGTAAAACTCGATCAGTGAATAATGAAACTCGAATGTATAAGGATCAAACTCGAATCAAAGAGTTATGAACTCGAACAAAGAAGGTTGAAACTCGAATTGTGAAGTGTAAAACTCGAATTGGTCCTTATCAAACTCGAATCTAAAGTGATCAAACTCAAAGGATTAGTAACAAAACTCGGATGACAAGTCAATAAACTCGATTGAAACTGTATCAACTTGAATTGTGTTTGATTAAACTCAAATATAGTTTGATAAAACTCGAATGCACTTGAGGTAAACTCGATTTATGTTTGATCAAACTTGAATTAAAGTTTAATCAAACTCGAATGGTTTTTGTCTAAAACTCAATCATCACTTGTACAAACTCGATTAAAGCTCTTGGTCAAACTCGATTCCTTCTTTATAAAACTTGATTAAAACATGACTTTCTTTGTGATTCGAGTTTTAACAGTTTTAAACTGTTCTAAGTTCAGATTTCAAAATTTTCACCAAAAATTGATGAATTAATCCCAAATTGCAATCGAAGGTGCGTTTTACACACACAAACACTTTTTGTGAAAACAACTTGTCCAATTTCAGATCAAAACCCTTGAATTTGTCCAAAACAGTCAAGAACACACAAAAGTTTGAAAAATCCATAAAATCCAAATAAGTTTTTGTGTGTTTTGAATTAAAAACTGAGATTAAACTCAATTTGTTCGTCTTTAAAAGGCGAACGTTCGATCCAATTATCAGACTAAATCATCCACTTTATTAAAAACCCCAAGAATTTTTCTGATTTTCGAAAAAACTATCAAACAGTGCTTCGAAAAAAATTTCTGATTCAAAAATTCAATCAAATCTTGCCATTACAGGCTCTTATACCAATTGATATTCTAGTATAATCAATCACAATTAAGCATCAAACAATTAAGAACAATAAGATCACTAACCGAATGATTATACTGCACTAAATCAGGGAATTACAATTCGAAGAACAATGAGAGCACAATTCCCAATGCTTGACCTAGCCATACAGTTCCGTGCAAATGCGTACAAAATCGTACCTAAACAGTACTGCTCCTATCTATTTATATTTACAAATGGAACTATTAAACAATTATAATTTAACCCCTAGACTTATTATATTCATCAACAAAAGTAATTCCCAACAGACATAAATCTAAATTATGGAAAAAGAACCAACTCATTTCGTTAAGTTTTGAAGTAGTTATGATTTTTCAAAGTTGATGTAATGTTTATGCCGAAAAATCTGAATTTCACAACCTTGCAACAACTTGTGATTCTTGTTGTTTATTCAAAAACCACATGTATAAAAGGGTATGAAACACATTATAAACCTTGTTTTCATAATATTTATGCCTACATTGTGTGTCATACTTTTATAAACACATTTGTAGTAACAACTTTAAAATAAAAACTACTTGTTCATGAACTTAGCTTTTGATGAAACTTGTTATTGTTGGTGATTATATATTATGCAAGACATATATTTAACTTACATAAAAGAAGTATATAAGATAGTTTTTACTTACTTTGATGAAAGAAAAGAATCAAATGAGTAGAAGGAAAGGTCTTGTATTTGTTGCACCAAAGAACACTTGAAGAACAAAGGAGAGAATTTGTGTTTTAGTGTGTGTGTGTGTGTGTGGCCGGTTTTGTGAAGGAGGAAGAAGAGAGTTTTTGCCTCTTGAAAGGTGTGGAAATGAAGTGAAAGAGTTCCCTCTATTTATAGAGGAAAACAAATTCTTGCAAATGATGAAAAGAGTGGAGCTTGAGTGCAAATCTCACTAAGCATGGTGCAAAGGATGGAGAGTGTGATGTAGATGGTGCATGAGCCTTCAAATAAAATATTAAAAGTCAAATGGATGGTTGTACCCTAAGGGTGACCGGCCCTTAGGGTGATAATTATATTTTTTTATAAATGTATTTATAATGTATTTCTTGTATTTTCCTTTTTATAAATACTCATTGAATACACTAGTTTAATGAAATTGTTTTTGTCTTGCATAATTAAAGTTATAAAAGATTGTTAATGCATAATGAATGTCATTAATCTTAATTAAATCATGCACTTAGTTGATTTAATCTATTATGCTGCAAGTTGATTGAATTAATTCTTTGTCATGTCATCGGAGTACACCGATGAAATTGTTTCTGTTTGTTAGGAAAATCCTCATGAACTTGTTAATCACTTTGATTTAATACTAATGACTATTAATTAGGTGACAAATGCTAACCTGATTTGGTGCCGATTGTTACAGAAACACACACATAATGTACTTGTTATTACACATTTGATGAGCATGAAATACATATAATGGCTGCTGAAAAGTTTCTTTTCTGGGCAGCATGCACACAACATATATACCTACATATTACACCCACTTCTTGAACACACATACATATATACTATGTTGCTGCTACTGCACTTTCCTTGAAAACACAGAACACCAACACACTTCATATGTATGTATACATACATATGTATATATATAGATACATACATACATACATACATATGTATATATATAGATAGATACATACATATTCATGTATATTGGATACATAAATACATACATACGTAGATACATACGTACATATATACATACATACATAGTTCCTGCATTCTTTTGGACATTCAATACTCATACGTCTAAATATATTAATATTGTTGTTGCTGCAATAATTTACCAGACACACCCGCTTACGCTTTTATACTAATACATACATGCTGGTACTACATGGTTTTGATGCCGTTGATTTTGAACAAATGACATACACACACACAAAATATTTTATAGATGAAACCAAGTCAATCAAGTGACCTGATTGAACTTCCAAATCATGGTGATGAGGCTGAAAGTAGGAACAAAAGCCGAATGTCGATATAAAAGAAGAAAAGGTTGAGGATGACGATGGCAAGAAGGGTTGTAGAACACGGTCATTTGTATGGGATCATTTCATTTATGTTAAGGATGCAACTGATATGAAATTCCCATATAGCCTAAATGAGTCGCATTATAATCGAAACTCAAAAGATAGAGTTGGATCTTTGGACAAAGTCACGGTTGATGTTATGTCGCACATTGCAAGCTTTGTTTCTTCATATTCACATGTATTCTTTTTCAACTTCATATAAACTTGTTATTATATTTCTATTATTCTATTAGATATGGATTATTAGATTTGTTAAGTTGCTAATGCTAATTAACTAATTTTTATATAGCCTAAATGAGTAAATAAATACTAATTAGTAATTATTAGTTAAATACTTGAAATTTTAAATGACTTGTTTAATATCCAACTTTAATAAATTAAATTATCGAATTAAGTACTAAGTAGTAAATTAACACCCATTTGTAAATTATAATAAATCTAGTATCAAATTAACAAAAACAAGCAAATTTTAAGAAAAAGAGGCCCAACTTTGTTTGGTTTTAAACCCAAAACCTAAACCATTTTAAGAAACCCAAAAAACCAGTAACCCAAACCGAAAAACCGAACCCGAGAAAATTGAAAACCAAACGATTTCTCAAATCCAAAAATCAAAATTTTTGGTTTGGGTTCGGATTGGGATAGAAACAAATTGAACTGTCCCATGCTCACCCCTACGACGTAGTAACCAGTGACATATAGTGTGTTCTTCAAGAGATTTATGTTTAAATTATTTTTTTTTAATTCAAGAAACACAATTAAAATGTATTTATTTCAAACAAATTATATAAATTATAACTATTAATTGTTGGCGACAGTTAAAGTCTCTAGTAACTCTCAATCGGTCGACTATGATCCATTGATTATGAGCCGTTGAGAAGCATCCGTTTGAATAATTACAAAGACACCTTTCTTTCATAGAGTATAACGGTTAAAAAAAATAAGGTTATACAAGGTAAACATACATCCCACCGTTTAGTTTTATGAGATAATGAGGAGTTTAAAAGTTACTTTACATAGAGTTCACAAACATAAATATTTTTTTTTCTTGACAGAGTGGGGAGGTCATTAGATACTCACCCATGTAACAGTATTTTAGGAGTGAGTATGTTTCTTAACAATTTACACAACAGTTTATTAAAAGCATTATAAAAACCAATTAACCTCATTATTCATTTCCTTTTTACTTTTACGTGTTCCCTTTTTTTTACTGCAAGCGGTTGATTCGAGATAACCAGTCTCCTAATTCAAACTCGTAAGTTTGGGGCAATTTTCTTTATATTCCCCATGCAAAAATTACAGTACTTAAATAGGAAATGAAATACTAAAAGAAAGAAACACGATGCATAAGAGTGGGTCAATAACAGACTCCACTTTCTTCCTAAAGACTAGTTAATAAAATACTGGAATAAAGGAAATAATGCTAATGCTTTCCCACATGCATGAGTTGTTACACCAACATGCAAACGTGGAGATGCAAACTTCTAAAACCTTAAGGGCTCCGATAACGAACGGGTCTGATGATGTTTCTCTTGGGCCTTGCACTTCCTTGTTGGGCTTCTTTGTCGGACTGGATCAATTGTTCCTAGGCTCTCGTATCAGTACCCGCCCCATCACAAACGACCTTGTCCTCAAGGTCGACCGTAGACGTTGAATGGCCGGCAGTGGTGAACGCAGGAAACAGGCAATGAAATTCGTCAGCGTTTTCCCATGAAGCCTCAGATATCTCACCGGAGTGCCAATGCACCAGGAATTGAGTGATCAATTTCCCGTTTTTGGTGATGCTCCTGGTATCAAGTATCTGTTCCAGAGCTAACAAGGGAAGGTCTTCAAAGCGTGCTGCCGGAAGTGGAATGGTAGGAACAGTAGGATCTCCGTAACACGGGCGAAGTAAGGACACATGAAAAACCGGGTGTACCATACTAGTAGAAGGGAGTGCCTAGCGATAAGCAACCTGACCAATCTTGTCGATAACTTTGAACGGGCCAAAATATCTTTTGCATAACTTATGTGACTCTCGAGCGTGAACTGATGTTTAGCGATAAATCTGAAGACGAAGGTAAACGTAATCACCAATGGAGAATGATTTATCAAGACGACGTTTGTTAGCTTGATCAACCATACGCTGGCGGGTACAGGATAAGGTTTGTTTCAGGTGAGTATGAAGGTGCTGATGAGAGGTGAGAGTGGTATCAATAGATGCGATGGAAGAGGAACCATGTGACACCCTTGCCACAACAACCACCATTTACATAATACACAGGATTAATCATCAAACACAATTACATAATGATCTGATAACCTAGTTTAAGTGCGGAAACATTAATAATACATAAAATAAAGTAGTGCAACAGTGACATACACCCTACGGTGCTACAAGGTACCATATCTAAGTCTACATACCCCATACAATTATTACAACATCCATAATATAATATAACATTGTCCCAAAGCATGATTACCTATTAAATAGTACCAAATCTTCCGAATCTTCACAAATGACCTAACTAGAAGGTCCAGCTGCCGATTTTCCCTTTCCTGTAAAAATAAAGCAACCGAGGTATAAGCAAAGGCTTAGTGAATACACAGATTACGCATTTTATAAGTCTTTATGAAGCCCCAAGGGTAAAACCGATGACAAACATCGTATACCCTCTTCGTACACCAAGTACGGACCAGAGCCGCAGCCCCTTCGAGCCCAAAGCTCGACATAAAAACATACCATCTGAGACAAACGTACGATCGGGGATGACATACTGCCTACCAGAACCTCGGAGGGATCAGCTCCGGGTCATATAGCGCAGTAACATCGGAGTATTTGACGCGACCCACCGGCCCATCACTAGATGCACAACAATCGAAATGACATGCAACAAATATGAATGTGCATCTAAATCTACGCAAGTTAGTAGAATTCCAAACAATAAATGAAGCAACAGTCTCAGCAGGCAAAGCTAACATAAAACAAATATAAACATGCGAAATCTATTGTACTCACTGTGGGTGCGTAAATAAAACTTCAATATTATTTCACTTCGGGCTTTCAACCAGATCCACCAAGTACCCCACTGTGGGTTAAACAACACCACAAGGGACCTGTTAAATTAGTTGCAACAATACCTCGAGTCAAAAACCGTTTAAATTCATAAGACCAAGTTTTGTAAGTTTTGCAATATTTTCCCCCATTTCGGGTCCATGTCTAAATTCGACCCACAACTAAGTTTGAACCCATCTCAAGTTCACACCTTATCCTTTGAATAACTCTTGTTATTTTATGCGTTGTTTACGTGTTTCATTTAATATATTTGAGTTTAGAGAGTGGGTTTTCAATTTTAGGCATTAAACTCGAATTTAAGGGGTTAAATTCGAATTTCCTTTCGAATTTGAGGCCAAACTCGAACTCATGAGGATAAATTCGAACCATATTCGAATTTAGGGTCCTAAATTCGAATTTAGGGACATAAACTCGAATTCCACATGTTAAACTCGAATATATACTCGAATCTAGTACAAAAATCGAGTTTGTTCTTACATTTCGACTGTGTTCTAGGTATTTTCGAGTTTGTTCATCTTTACAACTTTAAAACATGCATTTCTAAGCCTAAAATCACCGATATATCATGTATGATGCCTAGGTTCCATTCTATTACACATATACTATCATACTCTTGCAAGATTTCAAGCAAAACTAGCTCTAAATCACATAAAAATAGCAGATTCGAATTTAAGTTCTTCAAAACCGAGATAAATAAACTTAAAAGGGTCGATTCTTACCTCAATCCGTACGAAATCAAGAATCCAACTGCAGATTGTTGTAGTACTCCTCGAGATCTTTCCGATGACGTATAAATCTCGATAATCGGCCGGTCGGTTTGTGAGATAATCTAGAGAGAAGTAGAGAGCGTTTCTAGAGAGAAAAAGTAGAGAGAGAGAATGAAATGAAAATGAATAGCTTTTAGCCTTTTTATTCAACTTTCATCATTTTTGCACATTTCACCCCTCAACTTAAGCGGTTCCATAAAATACTGATTTATTCTTAAATTTATCATTACTAACTTTTATCATTCATAATACTCCATAATAATAATTCAGAGTTCAAATTTTCTTAAACTTCGTAACTTCATAAAATAGCAACAAACTTTTAAATATCCTCAAATACATAATAATCGCCCAAAATTCAACTTAATTATAAATTATCCGCCTAATTAATTCCAAATTACAGTAATTGAATTCGAGGATGTTACAAACCAGTAGTGTAAGATGGAATGGTAGGGGTAAACGGCCATACAGGGCTTGAAAAGGGCTCATATTAATAGACGAATGATAAGAAGAATTGTACCAGAACTCCGCAAGGTATAAGTAACGCTGCCAAGAGGTCGGTTTATAGCTAGCAAAACAACGTAAATACGACTCCAAACAATGATTGACAACCTCCGATTGACCATCCGTTTGTGGATGGTAAGTGGACGAATGCAACAGCTTAGTCCCAAGTTGTCGAAAGAGCTCCTTCCAAAACCGGCTAAGGAACAATGGGTCACAGTCAGAAACAATGGATTTAGGTAAACCGTGGAGATGGTAAATGGTGGTTAGGAATGTGTTGGCAAGAAGAGGGGCAGTATGATTGGGTTTAAGGGAGACAAAGTGGGCGTATTTGGAAAGGCGGTCGACGATGACCCAGATGGTGGTAAAACCATTGGAGGGTGGAAGACGGGTTATGAAATCCATTGTGAGGTCCTCCCACACGTTTTTAGGTGTAGGCAAGGGTTGAAGCAAACCATATTGGCGGTGGTTAGGTGGTTTGACTTGTTGACAAACATGGCATTAATGGATGAATTTGGTGATTGATTGGCGCATGGCAGGCCAATGGAAACAGGCAGAAACCCTTTTGAGAGTAGGTAAAATACGAGAATGTCCACCAGAGGTTGAAGAATGGAAATCATGAAGAATGGTATCACGTAAAGTTGGAATAAGGGGAATGAAAAGACGATGGCGGAAGTAGACTAGACCATCGATAATCTGGTAGTCCGAAGAAGATTCCCGTAGGGAGCGGATATGATCAAGGCAAGCAATACCCTCAGGGGCGGTATAAAATTGGCGTAACTGGTCCAACCAAGGAAGGGTCACTGAAGAAAGAGCAAACAAAGAAGGCTCATCTTGCCGGCTAAGAGCGTCGGCGACTCGGTTTTCTTTCCCAGGCTTATAAAAAATTTCAAAATCATACCCAAGGAGTTTAGACACCCATTTTTGCTGCTCTGGCATTTGAATAACTTGAGTAAGGAGATGGCGCAAGCTTCGTTGATCTGAAAAAAATACAAAAACGAGGACCCAAAAGATATTGTCGCCATTTACGTACCGACTTGGTGACCGCATATAATTAACAGGTATAAGCGGACGCGTGTTGCAGCTGAGGGCTCAATTTCTTACTGAAGAAAGCAAGAGGGTGATCATCTGGGGACAAAACAACGCCAATGCCGGTACCAGAGGCATCGGTTGTGACATCGAAAGGTTTTGTGAAGTCGGGCAGGGCTAGAATTGGTAAGGAGGTCATGGAAGATTTAAGGGCAGTAAAGGACGAGGTGGCAGCAGGGGTCCAACAAAATTTTGAAGCTTGAAGGAGATAAGTAAGTGGCTTAACAATCTTGGCATAATTTTGGACAAACCGGCGATAGTAACTGGTGAGACCGAGGAACCCACAGAGAGCTGTGAGGGTAGAGGGCTGGGGCCAATTGAGGATCGAAGATATTTTATCAAGATCCACGGAGACACCCTGCGACGAAATCAAATGACCAAGGTAATGAATGGAGGAAGTAGCAAACTAACATTTATTAAAATTTGGCCATAAAGTGGTTGGTGGATAGTGCATGGAAAACGTATTGTAGGTGATGGATATGGATTTCCAAGGATGGGCTATAGATGAGGATATCTCGAAGAACACAAGGACAAATCGGCGTAGAACGGAACGAAACAAATCGTTCATGGCAGCTTGGAAGGTGGAAGGTGTGTTCGTCAATCCAAACGGCATAACGAGAAACTCGTAATGACCATCAATAGTTCGAAATGCAGTTTTATGGGTGTCGGAAGGGTGAACTCGGATTTGATGGTACCCGGCACGAAGGTCGATTTTAGAAAATTCGGAGGCACCATGGATTTCATCAAGAAACTCGTCAACTATAGGAATAGGGTAACGGTCGCGAATAGTAACGTCATTGAGAGCTCGATAGTCGATGCAAAAACGCCACAAGCCGTCTTTCTTGTGGACCAAGAGAACGGGCGATGAGTAAGGACTGGTACTAGGGGTAATGACCCCATCACGTAACATCTCAGAAATGAGTTGGGTCATGATTTCTTTTTGGCAGTGAGGGTAACGGTAAGGTCGAACATTGACAGGAGAGGCGGAAGGAAAGGTAGGAATGTGGTGATCGTGTTGACGATGAGGAGGTAGGGATGTAGGGGGTTCAAAGATGATTTGGTATTACATGAGTAAGGTGGCAATTTCAGGAATAACATGGTGCAAGGAAGAGGAACTGGAGGGCGTTTGGGATGAGTCATCAAGAAGGAGAAGGTGAAATGAGGCAACAACCTCTTTATGTAAAAGGTGGTGATGACTTATCCAACATTGGTCTGCACATGCGATTTATGAGATCCATGGACGCCGCTGGTGCATTTGTTAAACCAAATTGCATTACGAGAAATTCGTAATGACCATATCTCGTTCGAAAGGCTGTTTTGGAGATATCCTCTTCTTTTACTTTCAACTGATGATACCCAGAACGAAGATCAATTTTAGAGAAATAACTCGCTCCCTGTAACTGATCAAATAAATCATCGATTATGGGCAGAGGATGTTTATTTTTGATGGTGACTTTGTTCAACTCACGATAGTCGATGCACATACGAAGAGTTCAGTCTTTCTTCTTAACGAATCAGACAGATGCACCCAACAGAGATGAACTAGGTCTGATAAAACCTTTTTCCAACAGATCTTGCAGTTGCTTTGACATTTCCTGCATTTCTACAGGCGCAAGTCTATAAGGAGCTTTGGCGATTGGAGCCGCACCAGGAACTAAGTCAATGCCGATTTCGACTTAACGTTCTGGTGACACTCCAAAGATATCATCAGGGAACACGTCTGGGAACTCACAGACGATCGGAATATCAAAAATAGATTTCTGGCTGGCTTCGGAGACAGATTCAGATAAGACATAGCACAAATAGGATTCGTGACCCTTAGATAAATATTTACTCGCTTTCTCAACAGAAATGAAGCAATCACCACCTTTTTGTTTGTCACCTTTGATTTCCAACACTCGGCCGTCTAAAGACTTTATTCTGATAATTCAGCGATTGCAGATGATAGTAGCCTCATTATTCATTAGCCAGTTCATGCCGACAATGACATCAAACTCTTTTAACGAAATCAGAATGAGATCGAGGTTGAATACAATATTGTTGACAAGTAGAGTGCAGTTTCGATACACAGAATCAGCCATAACATAATTGTTACTGGTCGTCTCTATATCAAGTATAATAGGAAGCTTTGAAGGAGATTTAGACAGTCTTCGAGCAAAAGTAGTCGATATGTATGAACGACTTGCACCGGAATCAAAAAGTACACAAGCAGGTAGAATTTAGTAAGAACATACTGATAACCACATCTGTGGTTTCCTTTGCTTCTTCTGCTGTAATCTGAAATGCTCGAGTCCTTGAAGTTGGCGTTGCTGCCGAACTCTTCATTGTTGAACCCCCGGCTGACAATTGTGATTGGCTTCGATGTCCACTATGACACTGATACATGAAGTGTCCACGCTTCCCGCACTTAGTGCATCCTAAACCTCGTTGGGGACACTCCTCGCTACTGTGGCCAATTTGCCATACGCATAACAAGTAACGTCATTTGGATTGCACTGCCCCATATGCTATTTCTTGCCGCGTTTACAAAATCGTGGTTCATTTGTGAGAGCATAGGCCTGAGCTTTCTGGGGCGAACTGTACTGTCGAGATTGTTGGGGTTGCTGGGACTGTGATTTGTTGGGCTTAAAGAATCTGCTAAATCTTTGCTTCTTTGGTGGAGAAGGACATGTTGGATTGGTTTGAGAAGCGTAGAGTTGATCACCGTACTTAAAATATCCCCTCTCTATCTGCCTTGCAGCTTCAACCATCTCGAGATAAGATTTATACTTCATGGCGCTCATGGGGTGTCTGTACCTTGGATTCAGACCTTCGCTAAACCAGTTCATCTTTCTTTCCTCTGTGGCTACTTGATACGAAGAATAGCTACAAGGCCGCGAGAATTCGTGCTCATACTCGTCTACTGACTTGGTTCCTTGAGTTAGTTGCATCAGTTCCATTTTGTCTTGCTGGTCCACAGGACAATACTTTGTGTTAAACATATCAAGAAATTGGTCCCATCTAATGTCTGGATGACTTCCTCACTATACATGCTTCTCTGTGTCTTCCACCAGGCACGAGCAGCGCCGACGAACAGAGTAGTAACATAACTTACTTTCTTTGAATCTAGGTAATCAGAGATTCTGAAGATTTCTTTAGTGTTGCTTATCCAATCCAAAGCCTGGATTGAGTTTACTGTACCCTCAAAGTTCAGGGAACCGCTTGCTTTGAAATCTTTAAACTTACAACCTTTCGGCTGTTCAAATTGGGCATCAGGGTTAGAGTTATCAGAATCAGACTCGTCATTTTGTGCTTGTTTATCTTTTCGCTTGTTTTTCTAATCAACACGTCTCTTAGCTTCGGCCTCATCTCTGGCCTGAAACTGTTCTTGCATATTCTTATTTTGTTGCTCAGATTGTTGGGCTAACAGTTGTTGTACTCTCTCAAACATTTCTTGGGTAGTCATATTGTTGGGGAAATCACCTGATCCTGACATCTTTACTGAAAATTAAAAATCATGTAACTATCAGTTTATAGACTTAGAACTATGTACCCTTATTCTCCTCTTAACAGTCTGTACTTCCTATCTCAGTTCAAACCACCTAAATGATTGATACTTATGTATTGCTTCAGTTTGAGATCAATTATTACCCACATAATACTTGATTCACTCAAACTATGGGCTCTGATACCATCTTGTGAAGACCTCCCCTTACGGGGCAGTCCTCAGCGTCTAGGTCCCAGAAATTGCAACACGATATCAATCATAACTAAGATAGAGTAATTAAGTTGCGGAACTATGAATTACAGTACAAACATTACGATTAAGTTTAATACAATTTTAATACAGAGTTACACTTTTCAAATTAAACTTATTAAGGGTACAAGACTAATCTAATACATATCACCATACGATCGAAGCAAATCTACCCGAACCACCAAAATTATCATCTTCAGTTCTGTACCAAAAGGGTTTTTGGAATAGTGGTCTATGAAAAACTTCGTTTGATCTTGGGAGACCTAAGAACTAGGTCCGACGGGTGCTTTTCCTTTATCTTTTCCTGTAAAAAAGTTTAACAACAACTATAAGCAATGCTTAGTGAGAATATAGATTTATCAGATTACATGCATTATAACAGGCGGAATGTGGGTTACAAGTGTGATATAACTTGATTGCCGCCCGGTCCGCGATCATCTGTCTGGGCCGGTTTTCGTGTAGGGGTTTTTTGGTCAGATCCGTGGGGAATTTGGGTCGGGTTCAATTTAGGTTTTGGGGTTCAGCTGGGATTATTAATGGGGTTACATTAGATTATTGATAATTAACATGAGTTTTAAAGAAAATCGGGCATGGCCCGTTCGCACTGAGTTAATATCCTTGTTTGATTATAAACCAATGTTGGAATGTAAGATGAATTTACAAGATACTTCTACACAATTACAAGATCTATCATCAACCTAAAAGACATTATATGTCTATATACTTATATACATGTCAATCATAATGGTAGACAACTACCCAATTACTATCCAGTTGTATAAGCGTAGCTTTACCGAATTTAAGGCTTCAGAGACGGTCCATTTAAACTCTAGGACCAAAGCCGGCAATCACCTTGCCTTTACTAACACCACCTGAGGTATATAAAAGTGAGGGATTAGCAAATAGAATTTGATAAGTGGGTAACTAGATCGATATGGAGTGCAAAACATTTTACATGTATTAAATTTAAAATGATTATAAAATGACAAGTGCAATATCTTTTTAACAAAATAGTGTGGGCATAGCCCATTAATTTGCATAGGTTGCGGTACGTGACCCGCTAACCCGCTGTTGCCAACAGCTATGAATCTATGTCTAGCTGCGCAACTCCAACCGGCTTCCATGTCCGGACACCTGCCCACGAGCTCATGTGAAGTAGGAATTTATACGCACAAACACAAAGTAAGGCACTAATAATAATAATGATAATCTGGATATCCAGTGAGGCCAATGATAAATGAGCGTAGCTCACAATGGGGTGATCAAGTGTAATTATGTGAAGCATGAAATGAACGATCTTCAAGCATAACATGAAGGTTAATGTATGTAATGAAAGGTATCAAATGAGGTATACTGGTCATAGGTCATGATCAAGTAATGAACCGCCAATAGGGCAGTATAATAAAACCAGTGAAATGCATCATATAAGAGATGATTCCAATTAGATATGAAAAATGTGATAAATAAAATAAACATGTAATTATGTATGCAACACACACATCAATGCTAGAATTCACTGTACAATAGGCTAGAAATAGCCTTTAAGGCTCAAAACGGCTAATGCGTCACTTAACGCCTCGAACCGATAACTGGCATTCCTTCCAGCTCCAAACCTATAAAATAATGATATTCAAGGTATTCATAAGTTTATAATAATATATCATAAAGTTTGGAAGTCATTTCAAGTGTTTAAACGTTTTCGGTTTAAGTTTCCGAATTTACCGACACCGATACGTCTGTTATTGAGTTTTATCGACTTTCGGGTGATATTTAAGGTTAATTTAAGTGTTATATTAATGTATAATTATCATATAATCTATTGAAGTTATTTCACACATACATTACTTTTCATTCGGGTTTCGTAGACGAAGAAATCAACATGAAATGAAGAAAATTGTCCAATTCGCACTAGTTTCGTATTTTGGCCGTAACGTTTTCATACAAACTCAGATTTAGGTGATACAAGAGCCCAGACAAAGAAGATAAATAGGGCTACAACTTATATCTGTTGAAAAATAACCATATCTGAGAGTGACTCGACGAGTCAAGGGGATGACTCGACGAGTCGAAACATGCTGGAACGAATTTTGGTACTCTGCTCGTGATATTTCCGTTCCAAACCCATTTTCAACATAAAAAAAAACACTTCTAAACATATTTCTATTCCATAATTGATACATATAAACACATACTAACATATGGTAGCTTACTTTTACATAATCACATGGTTGAATCATTCATTTTCATCATTAATTCCTCCCTTTAATCACCTACTTCCAAACAAAACTTATTTTCATGGTTTTCATGTTTTATTGATGTATTTTGCTTGGACGTTTCAAAATTCAATTGGTGTTCTTACTAATTGTAATTAGATTTCAGAAAGTTTAATTCTCCTTTTTGTTTTTTTTTTCCACCATCCCTTCCAAGGTTTATGGAGAAGAAGGAGAACACACACACATACATAAAACTTAGAAGCTTACCTTAAATCTACCAATTTGGTTGATGGATTTCTGGAAGTCTTTTGCACCAATAAAACCCAGCCATAAGGAGCTCTTCAAGGTATGTATATGTGCAGGGGAATTTTAAAGAGATGAAGTGAAAAGGAAGCTTCATGATTAAGGGTTTTTACAACCCTTTATTAATTGTTAAATTTCTACCTAGCATCCCTTAAGTATCATCCTTTGTATAATTGCAACAAGGTTTAACTTCCTTTCACCATTATGCTTAAATCAATTGTACATATAGCCTCAAGGACTTGAACATAAGATATGGATTCCAAGTTACAAGAGTTTAAAGCATATAGTGCAAGTAATTAAAGCTTGTGACCAAAACCTTTAGTTTAATCATAATCAATTGTAAAAGTAAAACTCATTTAGTATATTATTAGCAAGCTTTAGACTCTAGTACACAAGGCTTAAATATCTTGTACTTATGTAATAAATTCTTCAATTAATAAGGTTTAAGCACGAGGTACAAGTAATCAAAGCATGTAGCTAATAATCTTGTAATAATTATAATTAAGATATTTAAATTGAAATTCATTTGGAAATTTACTAGATTAAATTAGTACCATTATTATAAGGTTATACAACAATGTGTGAGTTCGACTAATTCCATACACATAAGTCTCATTCATTTGTTTATAGTTTTCATAAAATAATATTAATATACATTTCCTCTTTAAATGATTAAAAAAATCAATTCTTACTTATCGATTAACATAAATAAATCACTCAATTAGTGATTAAGTGTATAATTAGTAGTTTAAATATTATATTAAATTTGAGGATGTTATAGTCCATGATGAGTTCCATACGTACGGTGATTCGCGATGAGTGATCGCGCGGGTTGACTGTCCCTAACAGTCCTTGGGGCGTGTAAACACGACAGAGCCTGTAGCCGGTTCGCGCCCGTGCTACAGGGTCTTAGCTAACCACTGCTGTGTGCGGTCGTTAGCCGGGGAAGAGTCCCCACAATGATTGTGTGCAGGGCGGTGGATCTCATGCTATGTGTTTATACCTGTATAGTGATGTTGATTGCCAGGGACAGGGCTAGAGATTGTGATGTGTGTATGTGCCATGTGTATGCGTGCTATGTGCTTTCTGTGCAGAGTCTAACCCTCGCGTACTCACGAGCTTCCGAGCTTACGTATTCGAGTCTACCATGTCCAGGCAATGACAGAAGGAAGCGTTAGCTGTGCGTGTCGATCTGGGACGGGGGATTTTCTGGGAAACTTGGTGGTTGTTTTATGTAATGATCATATTAGTATTGTTGATGTTAGCATCTTATGTGATTTTATAGTCAGCGGATTATGTATGTAAAAGTTTTAAATATCAGTGAATTCTGTTAATTCCCTGACATGTGCATAGTGAGATGTTTGCGATATTGCCACTTATGATTATGTGTTGACGTGACATTTCTGTTATCGGGAGGGGTGTTACAAGTTTAATAATCAATCAAGTATTATTACTTACAATTATAATTATTTATACTTTTATTAATAGTTTCTATTATATTATATATGATTATTTATAATATTACAATGCTAATTATATTTCTTGTGATTATTATATGATTGTTGTTATGACTATTTTCCGTGTGAGTTTTAATATTGAAAACACCAACATCATCGTATCCTATTATAGTAGACACACACAAAATTTATTGTTATGTATGTATGTGTTTATTAATTCTTTCTGTACACACACATATGCAAATATATTATTATTTTAAGCATAATGACAATCATAATTTGTGTTCTATTAATTTGTGTTTTCATTTTTAACATTTATAAAAAACTTATTCGTTATCTCTCATATTGCGACACATTACATTTGTTCTATTTTTAACAAAATTTGGACACACATATAGATTATAAACTTATTTGAACATTATCTGTTTTTCATAAATTTAACTTTTCTTATTATAATAAGTTAAATATAAATAACGTTTTAATTTGATATGTCACTGTTATTGAAAAAAATCAAAAATTATTGGTAAAAGGATAAATGTTGTTGCTATTACCGGTAAAAAATACAAATGTTGTTGCTATTAGTGATAAAAAATAAATAATGTGGCTATAAACGATAAAAATACAAAAAATTATTATTTTTGACATATAACCCTTCAAATAAAAAGAAAAAAATATTCATCATAAATTACAATGAACATAATTTGGGGACTATTAAAAAAAACTTTAGAACGTTAAAGAAAACATATATTCGAATAGGTTTCTTAACAAGTTTGTTACATCATTTTTTTAATTTTTTAGGCAAAATGTTATTATATTTATTTTAACATTTTAATCATTAACATAATACAGATTAATCAATCAAAATATATATTTTCACAACATAAAATAAAACAACATGGCAAATAATTAAAAAAATATAACACAAACTATGAATAACTTTCTCCTAAACTACTAAAAAACACTAGCTATTAAATCATAACTAAATGTATAGCAATCCAAACCAGGTGAATAACCGTACGTTGCTCAGGTGATGTGTGACGAAATTAATATTTTATAATGACACAAAAAATATATTTTATTTAAGAAGACTATACATTATTTATGAAGAAAAAATTACTTATATCAACTGTGAATATTAATTACTACACATAATTATATATGAGGTATATATATATATATATATATATATATATATATATATATATATATATATATATATATATATATATATATATATATATATATATATATATATATATATATATATATATAAAAGTACCTCCCGAAATCAAGTGCATCCGAAGGTACCGACCTTAAAAAACTTTTTAAAATTTTTTTTTTCGCATAACCATGTTTAATTTAATGTTATACGTATGATATATGAATTTCACATAGATTCACACTTTCTGTGTCCTTAAAAATTATGTGAATGCTCAATGCATGTTTATGTGAATGGTCATCCATGTGAATGGTCATTTCATACCATGAGAATGGTGTGAATGACCATTCACATGATCGTTTTTTACCATTCACAAAATTTATGATGTTACTCCTTTTGAAAGATAAATATTATAATGTTGACTTATACATGTCTATTAAAATAAATACGTGTGAATGATCATTCATATTAGGGTACGCTAGGTACGCCGAAATCTCATAGGTACGCTGATGAACCTGATTCTCTCTCTCTCTCTCTCTCTCTCTCTCTATATATATATATATATATATATATATATATATATATATATATATATATATATATATATACACACACACACATATATATCTAGCTTATTAAATGTGAGTTGATCGAGAGACTAATTTTTAGTTAAACAAATCGTGTACCAGAATGAAGTATGTAGAAAGAAAAGGGTTAAAATCATACAAATGTATGCTACTTTACTGAAATTACTCAAATGACTAATCAAGTTATTTTTTTATCCCATTGGTACTTGTACTTAAAATTTATTGTTGAGATGACACTTTGATTTCCGCTTTTACCGGTAATGATCTTATATTTGTGGTTTTAGAAGTATTAAAAGGATATATATATTTATATGAATTTTCTAAATTATTTATATATATCAAAATCCACGTTGTACTCCATAATAACTTGTCGATATTATACGTGTAACCAGTAACTATGTTGAGATGATAAACCCACGTAAACATCATGTCATTAAAAACCTGCTACGTTGTAATTTGAATCAGCAAAAACTGTCATATCAACATAGTTACTGGTTACACGTACCATATCGACAAGTTATTTTGAAGTACAACTACCATCCAATCATAAAAAAAAAGTTAATTAGTCATTTAGGTAAACTGAGAAAAGTATGTTGCATTTGTATGACTTTAACAAAAAAAAACTAATAATAATTTACGATAAAATGAAAACCCATCATTTTCCCTTAAATAACATATAAACACATATTTGCAAAGTATTTCTTACAATATAGCCTAACATAATTTTATAATATTAATTTATTCAAACTAATAAAAATGTTAACAAACAAAAACAGTTATCATAAACAAAATTAATAAATCTTAATAAAGAAAATTGAACAAATTTAAACGGAAAATAACATATCTCATTAGCTAGAGGTTTATTTAAAAAATTGTGCAGGTATTGTTGATTATGGCTTCATTACTAACGGAGACCTTCACTGAAAAATTATTAAAACATGTGTTAATTTTGAAACTTTAATACATAAACAACACAAAATAATGAGAAACTTATAATGTAAAAGAAGTATACTGATGCAACGTTCTTTCTTATGATTGAATAATGTTTTGCTCCTAAGCCATCATCTTTTGTTTAGGCTTTGATTTTTTACTTTTATCACCATCCTCTTCACTCTTACACTAAAATAACACATGGCCAAATGAATATAAAAATATATAAAAATACCAGTTTAATATGTAAATTAATATTTAAAATATACTTACAAATATTATATTTTCATGTGACTTGAACCATGATTTATACTTTGATGAATAAAATGTGGTATAACATTATTTGTAGTCTAAAATAATGTACACAAAAATAAGTTAAATATAAGTAAAAAAAATTATTGAAGCAATGCATTTATCAGGACACTAAAACAGTTATGCATAAAATGATATTTATGACATTATAACATAACATTAACAAAAAAAATAAAAAATAAAAAATACAAATAGTCATACCATTTGTCTTTCATGTATTTTTTTCATAAAATTTTATAATAAACATTTAGTATAATAATAAAGCATTTTGAAAATTACAAATAATGTATTCGGATCTATCTCTTTGTAGACCGACACCGTGAATTACCTCTGTAAAAAATGTATAATATATAATATATTTGTAGGTCCCGAATCAATCAAGCAAACAAGCAATAAACAATATATAATAAAGATCACGAACGAGAAACAATAATAAAAGCCGAATATATTAAACCTTGAACGAAGAACACGAAAAACAAATGTTTTTTTCTCTCTATGAACGACTACAGACCAAAAACACCTTCAATAATTCACTTGTGTGTTTTCTCTATCTCTATGCTATAAAACCCTAAATAACCCTTTAAATATTAAACCTAATGAGGCCTAAGCTCGTGGGTTAAACTATTATAGCCTGTACAATAATAACCTATGAACTATTAAATAATTACAAATAAACCCCTAGACTTGATTACATATAATTAACCCTAACAATCTCCCCCTTTGGGATCAAGTCTGGTTTTCTTCAAAAGAAGCTTGATCTTCTGATAAATAATCTTCCTTCTGAATGATCTTCTCTTTCAATAATAGCTTTCGGAGATTTCTCAATAGCGAAAACCTTTAACTGATGTGGAAATCATCTTCAGCGTTGATAAGAATCTTCAATCGATCTTGGCAATGAACTTTGTCACATTGAGAATCAGAAGATACCTTCACTTGAAACTTTTGAACTTTTAAACTTTGGCTTTGTCTGATCTTTTACACTTTAACTCTATTCTCTCCCCCTTGATAGTTCAACCGAACACAGATTTTCTTGAGATGATCTTTCTTTCTGGTTGAAACTTTCTTTCTCTTTCTCCCTCTGAATTCTCCAGTTATCTCTCTCCTTTGGTATTCTCTCCTTTAAATCATAGACTTATTCGATACCAATTCTAAATCCCATATAAGAAGCATTCATTCAACATTCATTCATAAGATCAATGATATTATAAGCATGAAGAACACAATGAATATAATGAAGAACAATAAGAACATTCAAGTTTAGATAAACCTTAACTGCTTTTCCAAATCCACGTACGTACAATGCTTTCAACAACTTACAATGAAAACCTAAACAACCTATTTATAAGAAAGTAAATAGATCCAAACTATCCATACCCATGGTTGACCTTTTGGTCTATTAACCCATTTACACATAACTTTGAAATTTTACAAAATGAACACTAAACTAAGTTTCATTCATTACAGTTCAAAACCTGAAACTATCACAATTTCTGGATCTAACATTCTCCCCCTTTGTGATTAGCTTTCAGATCTTGGTTTCAAGTTGGTGATCAGCTTCCTTTAGTCAAAATATCGGTCAAGACGTCTGACAGTTATCCTGTACTCCAGCTTGTCTCGAACATCCTGTTGGAAGTCTCTGACAATTTGTAGAACGACTTTAAGTTCCCAGACTCTTGTATCGAGCTTTAATGCTTCCTTTAGATTGTCTATTCTGATCACGAACGAGAAACAATAATAAAAGCCGAATATATTAAACCTTGAACGAAGAACACGAAGAACAAATGTCTTTTCTCTCTATGAACGGCTACACTCCAAAAACACCTTCAATAATTCACTTTTGTGTTTTTTCTATCTCTATGCTAGAAAACCCTAAATAACCCTTTAAATAATAAACCTAGTGAGGCCTAAGCCCGTGAGTTAAACTAATAAAACCCGTACAATAATAACCTATGAACTATTAAATGATTACAAATAAACCCTTAGACTTGATTACAACTAATTAACCCTAACAATATTAGACTAAAAAATAATCATTAAATGTTTGAAGTTTTTAAGCACTTGTGTTAACATACATATTAGGTACCAAGGATGGTAACATACGATCTTCTCTACGCATTAATAGTATTTATCTTTTGTAGAAAGTGTTATAGCATAAGTTTTAAAAATCTATAAAGACGGTGAAATCAATCACAAAAAAAGAAATCAATATAAAATGCTACTCGTTATTAACATTGTTAGGCACAAAAAGGCCTTAGTCAAACCTGTTATACATCTTAGGGGGAGATTATTAATCAAACCTGTTTGATGCGCTTGAAGGTATAATTTAAGGCCATGTTGATGCCTTATTGAAACCTGAAAAGTGATTTGCAATATAAGTCAAAGCTGCTTACCCTGTTGCATTTGTTGTAACTAAGGCAGACTGTCCAAGCTGTTCTATTTTGTTGAACAGGCTGGACATAAACTTTCTACGCTGCTCTAACCTGTTTTGCAGCTTGGACAAATTCTAAGTGTTCTGTTCTTTGTGAACAGAACCTGTTCTTTATGAACAGGCTAAACACTTTATGGAATATGTTTCCATGTCTTTATGTATCGTCTTGGACCAAAATATCAGTTTACAAAGTTGAAGACAATGTGGAAAATCAGATCTGCTTTCACTACCCAAGCTGTTCTGATACATGAAGACAAAGTGGATATTTGAAATGGGTGATAGACCATTTCATATATCAAAATGGCTATACAAGAAGATGAAAGGTCTAAAGTTGACATTCCTCTTTTAGTTAAAGCCTTCTGCAATAGAGACAAAAAGAAAAAGACAAAGATTATGCAATGTAGATACAAATACTGCTTTGTCAGAACATGCAGAAAAGTAATTTTGTGTTTTTGGAAAGACACTCCACTATCTCTGTATCCAATGAGAAAGCTTCAGTGGGATTCTCTGTGAGAGTATAAAAGGAAGCTTCTAAGGAATGTGAGAAAACCAAGAGTGTGATATTCAGAACGTGCAAAGAAGTGTGTTTTCATTCATGCAAGGTCTGCTTGAATAAAACAGTTAAGCGTGTCCAAGCTATCTGTCTGTTTGTCTTGTAAACAGTGAGTTCATCTTTGTGAGTGTATTCATTGTAACTGGTCTGAGTGTGTCTTAGATTAGTAGTTTCTGTTGTTACTGTCATCTCATCTTGAACCATTCCGCAGTTCAAGCCTGTTTGTATTTAACACTTATTGATAATATACATACAAACATTGAGAAAGTGTGTTGAAAATTTAAATAGTTGTATTCACACCCCCCCCCCTTCTACAACTTAGAACAACATACTAGGGAAACCTTTTGGGATCTACAACTTGTATTAGAGCGGTTTAGAGTGTGTGTTAACTCTAGATCTCTCATTTTTCCCTATTTCCCACCATGGACAACAGTGCTGCCAATTCTTCTTCTTACTATGACAATGGTTCAATGACAAAACCTCCCAAGTTCAATCATCAGAATTTCTCTGGCTTGAAGTGCAGAATGATGCTCTATTTGGAGAATCTGGATGTACAATTGCCAGAGATAGTAATGGAAGGTCCCTATGTGCCAACCTCTGTTACTACTATAAATCCTACTGCTGAAGGAGCTGTTCCTGAAGTCAGGACTATTGAGAAGGCAAAAGATCAATGGTCTGATGAAGACAAAAGGCTGGTTGCTCTTGATGCAAAGGCTAGGAACAATCTTGTTATTTCTCTTTCTGATGATGTGTTCAAACAGGATGAGAAAATGAAGACTGCAAAGGAGATGTGGGATACTTTGTGTACCGTCTATGATGGTCCCACTATCACACTGGATAACAGGATCAATAATCTTCTTAGACAGTATGAACTGTTCTTTGCAAAGTCAAAAGAGACTCTCACTGAAACCTATACCATGTTCACTGCCCGAATCAATGATCTCAAAGCTGTTGGGATCACCAAAGACAGTTTAACTCTAGTGAACAATTTTTTGGACATTTTGTTTGAGGAATGGAATTACTTCTCTACTATCCTCAGAAACTCAGGCACCATCAGAGGCATGGATTTTGTGAACCTTTATGGATCCTTGTTGAATGATGAAAAGTCAAGGCAACAGAAAAGAAATGCCTTGGAGATGTCCAAAAGAGGTGCTGCCTTAGTGGCTAGCGTGAGACAACCTGCTGGTCAGGTGTGTGATGTGTTTACACAAGCTAATCAATAGGATGATAATGAAATGGAGGAAATGTCAGAGGAAGTGGACTGTGAAGACCTTATTGAGGTTGATGATGAGAAAATGATTGTTATGCTTGTTAGAAAATTCAATAAGAAGAGGTTTGGTGGAAAGATGCTGCAAAAGAAGTTAGGTGCCAGAAAAAGAAGTAATTTGACAAAACTAAGGTTGAGTGCTTTAAATGTGGCAAAACAGGCCATATAGCTGCTAACTGTGTGTCTAAAGCTGTTGGTCCTTCCTCCAAACCATACAAAACAAACAAACAATGTTAAGTACCTAATGGCCATGGCTAAGCTGAGAAAGTTGGAAGACTCAGTGGCTTCCAACAAGCAGAAGGGACTTATGGCTAAGACTTGTGACTGGGAAGAGTCTGAATCATCATCTGATGAAGAGGACAACAAATGTCTAGTGGCCAACACTGATGTCCCCTCAACAAGCAACTTCAAACAGGATTGGGCTAAAGTTGAAGCTCTCAGCAGGTTGGAGAACTGGAACCCAACTATGATGTATAAGGTATAAAATTTTATGGAGTACAGTTCTGATGATAAAGTTAAAATGTTTGAATATTTACTTGTTGATTTAAAAGTTGCTTTTGAGAAGCATGATGGTTTGAAGTTTGAGATCTCTAAGTTAAAAACAGATCTTGAAACAAAAACTAATGAACCGGACAGTCTTTATAAGTTGAAAACTGAGCTTGATGAAGTGAAACACATCAACACCATTTTATTAGAAGAAAAGAGAGAGACAGACTCAAAGCATACTAAGCTTCAAAAGATTGTTGACTCTTGGTGCCAATCTGCCCAGAAAGTCAACCACTGTATCAGTCAGTAAATTCCTGCTCTAATATAAGCCTATCTTGGAGGGGATCTTGATACAACAGCTTCAATTGTTGAGATTAAAAATCTGGAAAAAGACTTATCCACTCTTGGTGAGCTTCCAAGTACTTTTATCCGAATAGTAAATGGAAAGTTGGTCTCAACAAACAGGTTTGTCAGGCCTCAAAACACTGTCAGTTTGTGTGAAAAAGCTTTAAAGGCTGATGATGGAATGTGTTCTCCATTGAATCAGCCTGCTAAGTGCATAGCTGGTTCACGTAAACAAAAGAAAGGAAAACAAGTTCAAACTGCAGCTTTGGACACTAAACCTGTCAACAAGACAGGTTCTGGATCTAAAGCTGATGGAAAGAAACCTGTTAACCCTTTTGATGCTGATCATTTTGAGAAAAAGTTTTCAAAAGAAAAGAAACATGTTTTCAACAAGGGTAAGTCTCATGTTGGAAGCAAATCTACTTTGTTTTCAAATAAGTTTTTCAATCATAGTGGAAAGCTGGTGATAAACGAAGGAAAACCTTTTTGATAAAACCAGAAGTAATGATCATGTTGATAGGAAACAATCATCACATCTCAGTAAAGGCAAAGGCAAAGCCGTTGTCCAACCTGAGAAAACAGGATAAGTTTCCCAAACCTGTGGAAGGACAAAAACCAATTAAACTTCCAATATTTGATCTCTGCCCTCCTAAAAAGAGGAAAGATGACATAGGCAAAGCTGTTGCTATTGTACCTTCCACTCAAACTGTTGGTTCTTCTAAGAATAGTAGTAAGTTTGCTAAACCTGCTGAGAAGTCCAACAAGGATAACCCAGAATGTGTTTCCGGGAGTACTTCTTCCAAAAAAGTCTAAAAAGAGAAAATGCTATAAATGTGGGAAGAAGACTCATATGGCCAAAGACTGTCCTGAAATTGAGGACATAAGGCCTGCTTACACTGCTAGTTCCAACATTGCGAAAACCAGCAGTGTTGGAAGTAACATGGTCATTGAGGAGAGTATCCAAATTGATACAATCCAAATTGGAAATATTAGTGTAGATCATAGTGGTCCATCAACAAATGTTGATGAAGAAGGAGAACTCATCCTTATGATGAGTTCCCATAAAAATAACTAATATTTTCCCATGACACTCTGCAGGTTAAACAACCATCCCAGGTTTGGTACTTGGACGGCGGCTGCTCAGGGCACGTGACAGGTTGCAAAGATTTGCTGAGTGATCTCAGGCCTGAAAAAGGCCCAAAGGTCACCTTTGGTGACAATGTTCAGGGATCCATAGAAGGATATGGAACCCTTCAAGCTGGTGCTGCAATATTCAAAAGAGTGGCCTATGTTTTTGGGCTAAAAGATAATATTGTTAGCATTAGCTAACTGTGTGATGTTGGCTACAAGGTTAACCTTGATGAGCACCTATGATACATATTGGATCCCCAAGGAAAGGTTGTGCTGTGTGCACAAAGGAAGAAAGATGTATATGTTGTGGATATGAAATCTGCTGATCCAACAACTGAAACCTGTTTCATCTCAAGAGGCAATGCACACCTAAACTGGTTATGGCACAAAAGGCTATCACACCTGAACTTCAAGAATATCAACAAACTCTGTAAGAAAGAGTTGGTAACAGGTTTGCCTTCTGTAACTTTTGTTAAGGATAAACTCTGCACAACTAGTGAGAAAGGCAAGCAGAGAAAAACATCTTTTAAATCCAAGCATAATTTTTCTATTGATACCCCTTGCTTCTTAATCCACACGGACTTGTTTGTACCTGTTAATGTCCCAAGTTTAAGAGGTAGAAGATACACTCTAGTAATGGATGATGAGTTCTCCAGGTTTACATGGGTGATCTTCCTGAAAACCAAAGGAGAGGCCGCCAGAGAAATTATTTGATTTATCCAAAAGATGGAAGTTCAAAATCTGCTCATGTCAAGTAGCTTAGAAGTGATCATGGTACTGAATTCAGAAACAGTACTCTTGAGGACTTCTTTGAAGAAACACAGGTCTCACAAAACTTTTCAGCTGTAAGAACTCCTCAACAAAATGGAGTTGCTGAAAGAAGGAATAGAACCCTCATTGAAGCTGCTAGAACCATGATGTGTCCATCAGGTTTGCCTTCATCATTTTGGCCTGAAGCTGTCAACACTGCCTGCTTCACTCAAAACAGATCGTTAGCGGTGAAAAGGTTCAATAAGACTCCTTATGAGTTAATCAAAGAGAGAAGACCAAATATAAGCTATTTTCATGTGTTTGGATGTCCCTGATTCATTTTGAATCAGAGGGATTAGCTGGCAAAATTTGAACCCAAAGCTGATGAAGGTGTGTTTGTTGGATATTCTGTTGTTTCTAAAGCCTACAGAGTATACAACTACAAAAGAAAGGTGATAGATGAATCTATCAATATCACCTTTGAGGAGTCTAGGAATGCCTCTACCAAAGCTGTTCCTGAATCCGTTTCAGAAGAATTCAGCTTTGATGATCTTACGAATTCAAATGTTGAGGAAAAGGACTCAAAAGTTTCCACTCACCCAGAGTGGAACTTGTTAACCACAATGGGCATGATGATGATTATGTTAGTACACCATGTGTGAATAAGTGTATAAATATAATTAATGCACCATGTCCAGAACCAATCAATGCTGATTTCCCTGAATCCTCTGCTGATGTGTTCAACAATGACTCATGTTCCATGGGTGAACATGCTCAAGATATCAGTGTGTCTGGAAATCTTGAAAGCTGTTCTACAAGACCTGATGACAATGAAAATGATACGAGAGAATCTTCATTGAAACATGATCCTAAGTGGATCAGGTGTCACCCCAATGATCAGATAATTGGTGACATCAACAAAGGGGTACAAACAATATGGGACAGCTTAGGAAACTTTTGTATGTTTTCTAGCTTTGTGTCCCTAATGGAGCCAAAGAAAGTAATCTTGTCATTTAGGAGAGTATCTCAGCAGATACAATCCAAATTGGAAATATTAGTGTTGAACTAACTGGTCCATCAACAAATGTTGATGAGGAAGGAGAACTCATCCTTGTGATGAGTTCCCCTAAGAACTAATGTTTCCTCTTCTTGATCTGCAGGTCAAACAACTAAGCCAGGTTTGGTAATTGGATAGTGGCTGCTCTGGCCACAAGACAGGTTGCAAAGCAACTGCTGAGTGACCTTAAGCCTGAAAGAGGCCCAAAAGTCACCTTTGGTGACAATGTTCAGGGATCCATAGAATAATATGGAACTCTTCATGCAGGTGCTGCAATCTTCAACAGAGTAGCCTATGTGTCTGGGCTAAAACATAACCTTGTAAGTATCAGTCAACTGTGTGATGCTGGCTATAAGGTTAACTTTGATGAGCACCTAGGGTACATACTTGATTCCCAAGGCAAAGTTGTGCTATGTGCATAAAGAAAGAAAGGGGTGTATATTGTGGATATGAAATCTGCTAACCAAACAACTGAAACCTGTTTCATCTTAAAAAGCAATGCAGATCTCAACTGGTTATAGGAGAAAAGGCTATCACACATGAACTTCAAGAATATCAACGAACTCTGTAAGAAAGAGTTGGTATCAGGTTTGCCTTCTATAACTTATGTTAAGGATAAACTCTGCCCAGCTAGTTAGAAGGGTAAGAAAAGAAAAACATCTTTTAAATCTAAGCATAATCTCTCTATTGATACACCACTCTTCTTAATCCACATGGACTTGTTTGGACCTGTTAATGTCTCAAGTCTAGGAGGTAGAAGATACACCTTAGTAATGGTTGATGAGTTCTCCAGTTACACTTGGGTGATCTTCCTAAAGACCAAAGGAGAGGCTGCCAAAGAAATTATTAGGTTTATCAAGAAGATGGAAGTTCTGAATTCTGCCCAAGTCAAGCAGCTCAGAAATGATTATGGTATCGAATTCAAAAATAGTACGCTTAAGGACTTCTGTAAACAAAAGGGGATTTCTCAAAACTTTTCAGCTGTAAGGACTCCATAACAAAACAGAGTTGGTGTGAGGAGAAACAGGACCCTCAAAGAAGCTGCTAGGATAATGATGTGTGCATCTGGTCTCCCTTCACCATTTTGGGCTGAAGCTGTCAACACTGCTTGCTTCACTCAAAACAGATCCTAAGTGGTAAAGAGCTTCAATAAAACTCCTTATGAATTACTCAATGGGAGAAAGCCAAATATAAGCTATTTCCATGTGTTTGAATGCCCTTGTTTCATTTTGAACCAAAGGGATCAGCTGGCCAAATTTGAACCTGTAGCCGATGAAGGAGTGTTTGTTGGATACTCAACAGTTTCCAAAGCCTACAGAGTATACAACCCTAGGAGAAAGGTGACAGATGAATCTATCAATGTGGCCTTTGAAGAGTCTGAAAATCCTTCAACCAAAGCTGTTCCTGAATCAGTTTCAATAGATTTCAGCTTTGATAATCTCATGCATTCAAATGCTGAAGGAAAGGACTCAAAAGCTTCCACATCACCCAAAGTAGAACCTATTAACCAAAATGGACATGATGATGACTATATTGGTATACCATGTGTGAATAAGTGCGCTGATATAGTTAATGTACCATGTCCAGAACCAATCAATGCTGATTTTCATGAATACTCTGCTGATGTGTTCAACAACAATAGTTCATCCTCAACAAGTGAACAAGATCAAGATGTCAGTGTGTCTGAAAATCTTGAGAGCTGTTCTACAAGACCTGCTGAGAATGAAACTGATACAGAGGAATCTGTTGGGAATAAATAATAGAGATGAAACAATTATATTGTATATGTTTGTAAATACTCAATAGTATAGGGGTTGTATGTGTAAATACACAATACTTGTGTATTGTGTATATATAGAAGGTTAGTGCTTCTGTTTGTGTTGGGAAATAGTTTAAGTATACTCAAGCTGTTAGTTTAGACTTCTCAGACTGTTAGTAGATTTTACATGTAAGTACAAAGTTCATGCTGCTAGTTGAAGAAACTCGAGCTGCCAGTGTAAAAGTTCAAGCTGCTAAAGTAAATCTGCTCAAGCTGCTGTGTTCAAGCTGTTCAATGACTCAAGCTGCTCAACAGTTTCTTAAACAGAAAGTGCTGATTTTCAGGGAAGATATTTACAAGAAGATTTCAGCATATCTACTATCAGAGAAGTCCTAGCTCTTCAAGAAAACACGTCAATAAAGCAATATAAATACATAGAATAGGTTTTCTATTGTATAGGAGTTTTCTGCATTATTTTTGAGTCTGTAATTGCTTTATTGTTTAAGTTTTCATAAGCCTCTAAGGTTGTAAAACCCTAAGAACAGTTTGTGTTCTTCGTCTAATCTAAACAGATTAGAGGTGATTGTAATCATTGAATTAAGCAATATAAACAGTCTTGGTTATTTCTGTGTTTTATGCTATTATTGATTCTGAAAGTTTTTGTCAAAATAATTGAGTGTTATTCCGCAAACTTCTTAATTAAACTTTGATTCAAAGCAAGATTATTGATTTATACTCTGATAAATTCAAATCAGTTAATCTTGGTTATTCATAATTTTCATAATATTTAGATCCTGACAAGTGGTATCAGAGCGACAGGTCGTTCTTTGTTTTTCAAAGTCGAAAACTTTCTTTCAAATTTTTAATCTTTTTCAATGGAATTTGAAAATAGCAGCAGTGGATCTGGGCAAGGACTCAAAGTGCCTATGCTCAAGCCCACTGAGTTTGAGATGTGGAAACTCAGGATTCAACAGCATATTCAATTCATTGATTATGCTATATGGGAAGCTGTTGAATTTCCTCCTGCAGTTGATCCAGAACTTGATGCTGAGGGAAAACCAGTAAAAACTCCTCCAAAAACTGAACTTGAAAGGAAGGCTAGAATGAATGAAGTGAAAGCACTGACATTATTACAAATAGCCATTCCTAATGCTTATCAACATCAGTTTAAGAAGTTTTATACTGCTCACTCTCTTTGGAATGCCTTAGAGAAGAGGTTTGCTGGTAATGCAAGTACCAAGAGGAATCAAAAGGACCTTTTGAAACAGCAGTATGAAAACTTTTCTGGTGGCAAGAATGAAAACCTCACCCAAATCTTTGACAGGTTCAACAAACTGAGAAGTGAACTGGAAAGTGCAAGGGTCAATCTGGATCAAGATGAGGTCAACAGAAAGTTTCTCAGATCTCTTGGAGAAGAATGGACAGTCTACGCTGCACAGTGGAGAACAAAAGACACACTTGATGAGATAGAATTGGATGATCTGTACAACAGTCTAAGAGTGTTTGAGACTGAAATTGATGCTAAAAAGAAATCCTTTTCTTATAATCATAACACTGCTCTTCTGTCCTCTGAAAAATCTAATAACTGTGATTCTGTTTCAGGTGGTGATGGAAATTCTGCTGAAATTCATTATGAAGCTTTTGCTGCCAATGATGGATTATTTGCTCTAAACGTTGAAGACTTGGAACAAATCCATCCTGATGATCTTGAAGAGATGGACTTAAAGTGGCAACATGCAATGCTGACCATGAGAGCCAAAAGATTTCTGAAAAGAACTGGCAGGACCAACTTTCATGCAAAAACAGATGGCAAACCATCTTTTGATAAATCAAAAGTGGAATGCTATAAATGTCATAAGCTTGGTCACTTTGCCAGAGAATGTAGATCTCAAGGTCAACAGCCATCAAGGACTTCACAGCCCATCCAATCTTCCTCATCAACAGCACTTGTCTCTCAAGAAGATAATGTGTTTGACTGGAGTGATCAGACAGAGGAAGAATTCCAGAATCAAGCTCTTATGGCAGAAACATCAAATGTCTCCTCCACTGAACTACCATCTGAGGTAACCTCTAAACTCTGCTCTCAATCATGTAAAAATATGGTTAAAAAATACAGAGATCATAATGAGAGCATGTGCAAAACTCTAGCTAAGATGGAAGAAAGGAGATATGAATATATGCAAGCCATAGAAGATCTGGAAAAACAGATCAATGACTACAAGGATAATGAGCTTCAAATGGGTTATGATAGAAACTATCATGAATGGGAGAAAAAGGAACTCAACAAGAAAATAGAATCTTTGAATAAAAAGATAGAAGAATCTGAACAGAAGGTGTTAGAGGTTAATAAGAAACTAGAATCTGTTAACATAGATTTAGGTAACTTCAAGTTAGCAAATCAAAAGCTAGAACACCTAATGAAAGTTCAATTCAAAGACAGAGTTAAATCCCAGGTCAATCCCAAAGAAGGAATAGGATACAATGCTACTCCACCTCCATATAATAACAAGTACATTCATCCAATGAGTGAAGTTGCTGATAGACTTGTCAATGAACCACTAGATGAATCTATGACTATTGTAGATCCTATCCTTGATAGCAGTCCTGAACCAAAAGAAGCTAAGAGTCAAAATAGAGACTGTGACACAAAGAGTGCACCCATAGAAGTCCAAGTTCCCAGTAAGAAAGGAAAAGAGAAGATGAGTGTATGCAATGCTACTCCACAAGTCTCTGTACATTCTAACTGTAACACTGCATCTTCATCAAAAGGAACTAAAAGAGGTAAATCTGTTTCTATCTGCACATGCCAAAAGCATGGTGTTCAAAAGTTTCCTAAACAACAGCAGGTAAGAGGAAACCAGAGAAACAAAAACAAGAAATTGACAGAAAAGTCTGGTGTGCCAATCCAAACTGTCAAAAGATGCTTTCACTGTGGAAGGAAGAATCACTTGGCCAAGGATTGTTTTTACAAACCAGCTGTTGCAAAACAGACTGTGCATCACACAAAATCAAATCCTAATCAGGCAAAGCACTCAAAAGTGAAACCTTCCACAGCAGCTCCAAAGAAAACAGTTGATCACAGATTTTCAAAAGTTAATAAAAAACAGTCCACACATCAAAAACAAGTTTTGGCAAAGCCTAAATCAAGTTTTAAACAAATATGGTGTGTCAAGGACAAATCTGTTGCTCAAACTGCTAATGCAAAAGATCAGACTGCTAAGTCAAAATCTGATGCTGTTAGTGCAAAAACTGAAACTGTTAGCACTACAAACACAGCTTAAGCTGCTGGGCATCAAACTGGAGCTGCTAGTGAATCATCTGAGACTGTCAGAAGAAAAGATGATCAAAATAGTTGGATACCTCATATTATCACTAAATACTCTCTAAAGACTCCATCAGTAGATCTCACCAAATATAAGAAGTCAAAAACAGTTTTTAGTTATGTCAATGTACAAGGCCAACCCAAAACCAATTTGGTTTGGGTTTACTCCACTACTAACTAAGCTGTTATTTGTGCAGGGCAACACAGGTCTCCTCATCCCACCCCCCCTTCTCCCGCCCTGCCTCGTCATTCGCGTCAAGCCTTCCCCCCCCCCCCCCACTCCCTCTCGCTTCTGCCCGCGGCCCCCCCGCATTCCCCCCGACCCCCGTTTCGCCCGATCGCCCCTCCCCCCCCTCCCCCGCCCCCACCCCCCCGCGAAGCAAGATGGCATTGACGTGGGATGCTCTAGGCACATGACAGGCAATTCTGAATGCTTGTCAAACTTCAAAGGATTTGATGGAGGTTTTGTTGCATTTGGAGGCAACTCAAAAGGAGGTAAGGTTACAGGTAAAGGTACTGTAAATGCAGGCAACATGACATTCCATGATGTCTTGTATGTTGAACAGCTTAAGTACAATCTATTGAGTGTCTCTCAAATCTGTGACAAACAAAACATTGTTCTGTTCACAGATTCTGAGTGCATTGTTCTTTCAAAGGATTTCAAAATTCCTGAAAATCTTGTTTTACTTAGAACACCAAGAAAGGACAATGTTTACTGCCTAGACACAGCTCTTTTGACTAAATCAAATACTTTAAGCTGTTTGATATCCAAAGCATCATCAAATGAGTCTGCTCTTTGGCATAGAAGGATGTGTCACATGAACTTCAGATCCATGAATGATTTAGTTAAAAAGAATCTGGTAAGAGGATTACCACAAAAGGAGTTCATTTGTGATGATCATTGTGTGGCTTGTCTCAAAGGTAAGCAACACAAATCTTCTCATAAGTCCAAAGAAATAAATTCAATCTCATCTATTCTTCAGCTGTTACATATGGATCTATTTGGTCCAACATCTGTTTTGAGTTTGAATAAAAGGGCATACTGTTTAGTCATTGTTGATGATTTCACCAGATTTACTTGGGTTTACTTTCTTAGATCAAAAGATGAAACTGCTGAGCTTGTTAAGTCTTTTATCCTTAAGATAGAAAACCAATCTAATTCAAAAGTTAAGGTGATAAGATCAGACAATGGGACTGAATTTAAAAATCAAGTTCTAAACAGTTTCTGTGAGTCCAAAGGTATTGCTAGACAATACAGTGCACCAAGAACACCACAGCAAAATGGTGTAGCTGAAAGAAAGAATAGAACATTAATTGAGGCTGCTAGAACAATGTTAGCTGATTCCAATCTGCCTATGACTTTCTAGGCAGAAGCTGTCAATACAGCCTGTTATGTTCTAAATAGGGTTCAAGTCGTTCAATCACAAGGGAAAACTCCCTATGAGTTATTCCACAACAGAAGTCCCCTAATAGCTTTCTTCAAGCCTTTTGGATGCCCATGTACTATTCTTCACACTAAGACTCACTTAGGGAAGTTTGAGAGTAAGGCTGAAGAAGGATTTTTTGTAGGATACTCAATTCAAAGTAAAGCCTATAGAGTATACAATAGTGTGTCTAAAACAATTGAAGAACGTGCCAATGTTGAATTCAATGAAAATACTGCTAACATTAAAGGCACTGGTCCTGATTGGTTATTTGATTTAGATTCACTAACAAATTCTCTGAGCTTTACTGAGTTCACTGCAGAAGCTGATGCATACAGGGTTGAAGCTGCTAGCACAAATTCTCATGCTGCCAATACACCTTCTCATGCTGGTGGCACAAAGTTTCAGACTGCTGCAGATTCAACAAGTTGGGACGATTTCACCACTCTACCACTTCTGTCATGTGACCCTCCAGGGGTCCTGAGCACTCAACATGATGCAAATCCGGACACTGAAGTGCCAATTCAAAGTCCAGACAGCACAGCTCCACCACAAAAGGAAACAGCTCCAGTTTCCAGGCTAGCAGTCCCAACAAATTCTCAAGCTGTTAGCCCAGAAACACAAGCTGTCCCAGAAACTGAACCATTTACTGGTTCTGATGGTGATGACACAAATCTTGGAACGTCCTTTCAAATAGAGAGAGAACCCACACGCAGAGTTCATAAGTATCACCCTCTCAATCAAATACTGGGTGATCCAAGCACCCCTGTTCAGACAAGGAAGATGGTCCACAATGAGACTGCTGCTGATGAACAGGCAGTTCCAGAATTCAGCCTAGCTGCTTTTGAACATGCCTGCTTCATGTCTCAACTAGAACCTAAAAAGGCATCAGAAGCACTAAAAGATTCATTCTGGATTGAAGCCATGCAGGAAGAGCTTTTACAGTTTAAAATTCAGAATGTATGGACTCTGGTGGATCTTCCTAAAGGTAAGAGAGCCATAGGTACAAGATGGGTGTTTAGAAACAAGAAGGATGAGAGAGGGATAGTCATCAAGAACAAAGCAAGACTAGTAGCACAAGGGTACACTCAAGAAGAAGGAATAGATTATGATGATGTTTTTGCTCCAGTAGCAAGAATTGAAGCCATAAGACTATTTCTAGCATATGCAAGCTTCAAAGGATTCAAAGTGTATCAAATGGATGTAAAGTCTGCTTTCTTGTATGGGAAAATTGAAGAGGAAGTGTATGTGTGTCAACCTCCTGGTTTTGAAGACTACAAGTATCCAGACAGAGTGTACAAGCTTGACAAAGCTCTCTATGGTCTTCACCAAGCCCCCAGAGCATGGTATGATACACTGTCATCATATCTTCTACAGAATGGATTCAAGAGAGGCACTCTGGACAAGACACTCTTCACCAAATCCATCAAAGCTGAGATTCTCCTTGTTCAGATTTATGTTGATGACATCATCTTTGGCTCAACTAATGATAAGTTGTGCAAAGACTTTGAGGCCCTAATGCACAAAAAGTTTCAAATGAGTTCAATGGGAGAACTCACATTCTTTCTAGGGTTGCAGGTCAAACAGAAGCCTACAGGTCTATTCATAAGTCAATCAAAGTATGTCAAAGACATACTGGAAAAGTTTGGCTATCAAGACACAAAGGTTGCAAGCACTCCAATGGATCCTCATAAACAGCTCCACACTGACAAAGATGGCATAGATGTGGACATTCATCTATACAGATCCCTTATAGGATCTCTCATGTATCTAACATCTTCTAGACCTGATATAATGTTTGCTGTTTGTGTGTGTGCCAGGTTTCAATGTTCACCAAAGGATTCTCACTTGGTTGCTGTTAAGAGAATTTTCAGATACCTTAAAGGCCAACCACATTTAGGCCTCTGGTATCCCAAAGACTCTCCTTTTGAACTAACTGCATATTCTGACAGTGACTATGGTGGTTGCAACATTGACAGAAAATCCACAACTGGTGGATGTCAATACTTAGGAGCAAGACTGGTCTCTTGGCAATGCAAGAAACAAACAACTGTCTCCACATCATCCACTGAAGCAGAATACGTAGCAGCTGCAAGCTGCTGCTCCCAGGTGATGTGGATTCAAAATCAGCTCAGAGACTATGGTATGAATTTCTTATCCACTCCCATTTATATTGACAATTCAAGTACCATTAGCATTGTGCAAAATCCAGTGAAATTCCCAAAAACCAAGCATATAGAAATCAGATTTCACTTCATCAGAGATAGTAATGAAAAGAAGTTAATCCAAGTTACCAAGATACATACAGATGATCAGCTAGCTGATCTATTCACAAAACCTTTTGATGTAGGAAGGTTCACTTTCCTAATATCAAACATTGGGATGGTAAACATGGATTAATTGCCTTTCATTATTATCAACTCAATATGCTAATTTAAGGAGGAGATATTGTTTTATTGAAAAGTTGCACAATTTTACACTAACAGCATGAGTCTTTTCTCATGCTGCTAGTACATTTTCTCATGCTGCCAGTTATTTTCACTTGATCTGTCAAAGTGTGCAGGGTATTTAGGTAATTTCCCAAATGTGTGCGCGGGACCTATCCTTTTCGAAACCTTTAAAGGTCCCAGTTTCGTTCAGTTGTAACTACCAGTTACATATTCTTCTTCCACGGCCTTCTGATTTCTCTCTGAACGATACACACATTCTTTTCGAACCCTAATCCTCAACTCTTCGTTTCTTGATCAATGGAGTTCGTCAAAGAACACAACTGCCTCCCATACACCCTGAAACACACTGACCTTCAACCGTTCCATGAGATGATGGACTTCCTCAGGCACTCCCATATCCATTATGCTCTCAATATCAATCCCACCATATACATATCCCATATTGAGCAATTCTGGACTCATGCTTCTGTTCAAACCATCAACGGAGTGCCTACCCTGACTTCCAAAATCGGTGGTACTACCATCAACATCACCGAGGAGTCCATCAGACATCATCTGCATCTTCAAGATGCCCCAGGTATGAAAGACCTATCTCTTACTGATTTACATTTTGGTCTTCAAAACATTGGGTATAGGGGCCCTGCTGATTCCTTTACTTTCTTGAAAGCACACTTTTCTCCTAAATGGAAATTTCTTGTGCATATTATTCAGCAATGTTTAAGCCCTAAAAGAACTGGATGGTCTGAATTCTCTTCAAATATTGCCACTGCCTTAGTGTGCTTTTCAACTGGCCAACAGTTCAACTTTTCTAATATGATCTTTCAAGGAATGTTAAGGCATCATTCCTTGAAGCATGGGAAATTTTTGATGTATCCTCGCTTTTTGGCAAAAATATTTGCACACACCTGCACAAATTCTTCAAATCTACATAAGAGGATATATGTTTCCCATAGGCACTCACTATCTTCAATAAAAAGGCTGATAAAGCCAAGTGCCAATTTTGTTAGCATTGATGCTCCATTGCCCTCTGCAATGATGAGCATCATCACAAGAAACAGAGGAGAGGGGCCTGAGCAGACACAGCCCAACATCACTGTTTTAACCCCAGGACCCCAACCCACTCCTCATGATACAGACATCACCTCTGATCCTTCTGAACAACCCAGACGCCCACTCAAACACTTATATATAAGGAAAAGGGGACGAGGTGCTCCTTCCTCCTCCTCCCTTAGACAAGAGCCATATATCCCTGTGCAGGAGGACACTTCTGCACAGCATATCCAAAGGGAACCAATTGAGGACACTCCCACCCTCAATCAGGAGGTGAACGTCTCTTCTGAGACTGTTCATATGGGTTCTGTGGCTGGCACTACTGATGTCTCTGCACAAGAGGCACAGGACAGGGCCAACATCTCTAAGACCACACCCATGGCAACAGCAAGTGTGCAAGCACAAGCTGGAAGTCCCCAGTACCAAGAACAGAGGGGCCCAGAAGTTCCTACTTCTGGTATCAATGTCAGTGATAGACCACAAACACCCCTGGTGTTTTCTGATCTTGAGACTAGTCTGCAACTGATGTTATTAACGGATCCTAAGCTGAAACCTGTTGTCACAATGTTGGAATACCAAATGTCCATCATTGCTGCACAGGGGGCACAAATACTTGCACTCAGACAGGCAGAAGCTGCTCAAAATCAAAGGCTGGCCAATCTACACAAAGGGTTTACTCTTTGTGGAAATAAGCTAATCAAATTAGAGCAAATGATTCAAACCCATATAGCAAAGGTTGTAGGTCCTTCTGGCCAAACCAATGCTTCCAAAAAGGGGGAGAATCAGGGAGTTCCAGAACCAACAGTCCAAGCAGCACCAACAGCAGCAGCAACAGAAGCACCAACAGCTTCATCCTCTAGGCTAGCAGTCCCAACAGCTTCTCAAGCTGTTAGCCTAGAAACTCAAGCTGCTTCCACAAGAGCAGCTGGAGTTGTTATCAGAGAAGGGATCCAAGCTCCATCCACTTCAGTCCAAGCTACATCTTCTGGCACAAAAGATAAGGGAAAAGGTATTCTGATCGAGTCTCCAAAGCACAAATTCTCTTCCAGAGAAGCTCAGATTGCTTTTGATGCTGAGGTTGCCAGAAAGATAGCAGAAGAACAGGATCAGGCTTTAGACCAGCAAACCCATGCTCCAATGCAAGATGATGAAACCTTAGGAGACTACCTAAGAGGGTTTGTGGTAAAGCAAGGTGAAAAGAAGAGAAGGATGCCATCTGGGCATACCAAGGCTGAGGAGAGAAGATTCCTAATAAATTTTGCAGTTGCAGCAGACATTCCAAAGAAAATTGCTCAGTCCATGAGTATTGAAAGGCTGCAGGCAATACACGATAAAGAAATGGAGAAAAGGAAGAAAGCAAAAATCTCCTCAGAAGTTCAGCCAGCTCCAGAAGTCCAACCACCCCAAACAGTCCAACAATCCCAACCAGTCCAATCTGAAACTGTCAAAGCACCTGCTCCCACTGATCAACCTACTGCTTCTGTTCCATCATCAGTAAAGAAGGTGATCTTTGAACATCATTTGCAAAAGGCCATGGAGTTAGAAAAGTTGCTTGATCAGCATGACTTCACTAAGCCAGAAATCAACTACTGGTTTGCCAAGTCTCTGGATGAAAGGAATATAAGGGTCAAATTTGTAATAAGAAGAGAATCTGGACCGGAAGAGGAGTTTGACACTTTCTGGCAGATGGTTCACAGACTGACCTGGGCTGAATTAATAAAGATGTACCACATAGGGTCTGTTTCTCAGGTTAGATCTGATCTTCCACAAGTAAAAAGGCTTATCAGAGATCTAAGTTCAGTTGCTGATGCTGAATTTGCAAGAAGAGAAGTGGAAGATGCTGAGAAGAAAGGAAAGCAGATCAAGGAAGTACATATTTTTGACAAATCCAGAACTTACAGAGTTCAATTTAAAGATGGATTTAGTATATTCTTCAGTCTCGAGTTCTACAATTTTTCAAAAGATATGCTACTTCAAATAAAATCAGTTAGGATATCTTGTGACAAAGATGAGTTGAAGAAAGAATTTTTGAAGGCTATAGATCAGAAGCTTGCACAGTTGTAAGTTTTTATTTTTTTTTGAAAGCCTTGGTTTGTAAATAACAGTTATACTTTTATTTCCTTATTTGTATAGAACTTAAAGTCTTGTAAAAAGAATTTAAGTTAGGGGGAGATTGTTGGGAAATAGTTTAAGTATACTCAAGCTGTTAGTTTAGACTTCTCAGACTGTTAGTAGATTTTACATGTAAGTACAAAGTTCATGCTGCTAGTTGAAGAAACTCGAGCTGCCAGTGTAAAAGTTCAAGCTGCTAAAGTAAATCTGCTCAAGCTGCTGTGTTCAAGCTGTTCAATGACTCAAGCTGCTCAACAGTTTCTTAAACAGAAAGTGCTGATTTTCAGGGAAGATATTTACAAGAAGATTTCAGCATATCTACTATCAGAGAAGTCCTAGCTCTTCAAGAAAACACGTCAATAAAGCAATATAAATACATAGAATAGGTTTTCTATTGTATAGGAGTTTTCTGCATTATTTTTGAGTCTGTAATTGCTTTATTGTTTAAGTTTTCATAAGCCTCTAAGGTTGTAAAACCCTAAGAACAGTTTGTGTTCTTCGTCTAATCTAAACAGATTAGAGGTGATTGTAATCATTGAATTAAGCAATATAAACAGTCTTGGTTATTTCTGTGTTTTATGCTATTATTGATTCTGAAAGTTTTTGTCAAAATAATTGAGTGTTATTCCGCAAACTTCTTAATTAAACTTTGATTCAAAGCAAGATTATTGATTTATACTCTGATAAATTCAAATCAGTTAATCTTGGTTATTCATAATTTTCATAATATTTAGATCCTGACAGTTTGTATACGAATTCATAATATGGATGCATCAGATTAGAGAGAAAGAAGAATTGCTTTGCAAGAAAGTCGTGAACCTCAAATGTAATATTCTCTCTTTAATCATTCAATAGATTGTGTTGATCTTGTTATTCAAATGAATTGTGTTTAGATTGATTGAATTGCATGAAATAATAAATTTACAATTGGTATCAGAGCCTAATATGGTTGAATTTGAATGAATTTTGAATCTGAAATCATTTTTTTTCAAGAACACTGTTATATTCATTTTTTTTGAATCTGAAATTGATGATTTTGATTATGTGGATGAAATGATCTGATGTTTGGATCGAAGGTGCGAATTTTAAAGACGAATTCAATGATATAAGCATCAAATTTTAATTCCAAACACACAGAAATTTAATTGAGAATTTTCAGATTTTTTGAAAAAGTGTGTGTTCTTGAGGTTTTTGGTCAATTTTAGTTTGTTAATCAGGAATTGGCCAAAGTGACTTCACAAATGTTGTTTCTGCTATCAAAACGAGCCTTCGTTGTGATTTGTAGACCAATTTGTGAAAATTTTGAAAACTTTAGTGGATTTTGACTTGAATCTGTCAAAAATGGTTGAAACTCGGGCAACACTGTATTCTTAGTGTTATTCGAGTTTTATGAAGCTTTGACCGAGTTTTAGAAGCTTTGACCGAGTTTTATATAGCTTTGACAGAGTTTTATGAAGCTTTGACCGAGTTTTATGAAGCTTTGATCGAGTTTTATCAAGCTTTGACCGAGTTTTATTACTCTTTACCCGAGTTTTACAAAGCTTCAACCGAGTTTTATAACACTTCATTCAAGTTTTATCAAGTATCATTCGAGATTGATACTTCCTTGATCGAGTTTGACACACACTTGTTCGAGTTTCATTCTTCTGCATTCGAGTTTCAAGCTTCATCATTCGAGTTTCAACAAGCTTATTCGAGTGTCATTCTTCGTCAATCGAGTTTGATAGTATTTCAATCGAGTTTCACACTTAACCATCCGAGTTTAATTCTTTATCATTCGAGTTTCATTACTCTTCATTCGAGTTGAGTCCTTATTCATTCGAGTTTCATCATACTATTGGCTGCTTGACCTTAGCTGCTTAAATTGACCATAACTTTTGACTGGAACATGGTTAGAAGGCCTACCATACGTCAAATCGAAGCTTGAACCGAGATCTACATTTCTAGAATAGGCAAAGCCGGTTTGGTAATATTTTTAGGCCCAATTCCACTCCAGAAAAAAGTTACGGGCAATTTTCTGCAGAAAAGCTGAAATTTCAAAGTCAAAAAGTCAATTCAGATCTAATTTTTCACAAGCTCTCATTCATAAATATAGTTTTCAAAGTTTTATCAGATTTCACTCATTCTTCCATAAAAGATCTTGGAAGTTCATTTTTCTGCAATTCATAATGGTGTTTGAACAATTTTCAAAGTCTGAGTTGGTTGTCAAACTTACTGAATTTGAAAAGATTCGTAAGAACAATTATGGCATTCTCGTTCAGTTAAATACTGATAAACATTTGGCGTTACGTGACGTACGAATACTGAACAAAGAAATTCAGAGCTTAATAGAAAAACAAAACTCTGAGAGTTGTGCTCATCAATTAAAAATATCTGAATTACTTAAAGAACTTGATGAACTGAAACAAGAAAATTTTCAGACTACATCTCAACTCAAATATCTTTTGCCTGAAAGATCTGATCTTTACAAGAAAGTTAAAGATCTTGAAGAATTACTTTCCAAGACAAATGATACTGATCAAAATTGTATTTTAAACAAATCTGGAGAATTTTTTGCTCTTGAAAAAGAGTTATCTTTAACTAAATATTCTCTTGAAAAATAAAGACATGAGTTCTTACTGAAAGAACAAGATTTTAAAATAAAATCTAAGTTGTTTGAAGATGAAAGAAAGGTGTTCTTAATAAAAGAACAATCTTTTAAAATTGATTTCCAATCATTTGATAATGACAGAAATTCTTATTTGGTCATTATCAAAGGTTTAGAAGATCAGATACTTCATCTCAGCAAACAAATTAGTGATTCTCCTTCTTCAAAAGAATCAAAGGTTGAGATTCCTGCAGTTTGTTTAAAATCAAAGTTGATCATTCCGATTTATCTACAGAAAGTGAAAAGAATCCAACTGAATTTTCTAAATTTGATTCTTCTTCAGATCTTAAACTTAAATATCTGTTAAAGATACACAGAGGCAAAGATAAAGTTGTTGAACAACTTCCGATAAAGATTTACACGGGTGAATTTTCAAAGTCAACTTTTCTTAAAGTTTCTAGAAATACTGGTCATTATTCACAGAAAAGAATTTCTCAGAAAAACACAATTATTACCAGAAACAGACTTGAACCAGACAGTTGTTCATAAAGAAGTGTTTAAAAAAGTCTGAACATTCAAACTCAAGTTTCTTTAGAAATTCAGATATTCAATTTTCAAATACTCAAAGAAATTTGTTTTCTGATTTTCAAAGAGAAGCTGATTTTTATAATCTGCACTGGGTACCTAGACCTCAGTTTAAGTGAAACATGATCCTAAGTGGATCAGATGTCACCCAAATGATCAAATTATTGGTGACATCAATAAAGTTGTGCAGACAAGACGGGATAGTCTTGGGAGCCAAAGAAAATTGATGATGCACTGAAAGATGCCAATTGGATCAATGCCATGTAGGAGGAACTCAATCAGTTTGAGAGAAACAATGTATGGAAGTTGGTCCCTACGCCTAAAGGTAAGACAATAATTGGTACTAAATGGGTTTTCAGAAATAAGATGGATGAGCAGGGTCATGTCATTAGAAATAAGGCAAGACTTGTTGCTCAAGGGTATTGACAAGAAGAAGGTATTGACTATGATGAAACATTTGCTCCAGTGGCCATGCTAGAAGCAATCCTTTTATTTCTAGCTTATGCTGCTCACAAAAGTATGAAGGTATTTCAAATGGATGTAAAGAGTTCATTTTTGAATGGTAAGGTGCAAAAAGAGGTATATGTTAAGCAACCACCAGGTTTAGAAATGAAAATCATCTAGGTTTTGTCTATAAGTTGGACAAAGCACTCTATGGTCTGAAACAAGCCCCAAGAGCCTGGTATGACATTCTTATAGATTTTCTTATGTTTAATGGATATTTTAGAGGTAAAGTGGATACTACATTGTTCATAAAGAAAGTGAAAACTGATATAATGCTTGTTCAAAATTATGTGGATGATATTATATTTGGTTCTACTAACGAACAGTTATGCAAGAAGTTTTCACTGCTCATGAAATCTAAGTATGAAATGAGCATGATAGGTGAACTAACTTTCTTTCTAGGATTACAGGTTAAACAGACCTCAACTAGAATTTTCATAAATCAAAGAAAGTAGACATTAGATCTCTTAAAAAAGTTTAAATTTGATCAATGTTCCCCCATCAAAACCCCAATGGCAACCAATGTTAAATTGGATGCTAATACCTATGTCAAAACTGTTTCTGTAACAGCTTACAGAGGTATGATTGGGAACTTGCTATATCTAACTGCTAGTAGACCAGATATAATTTTTGCAACCTGTCTATGTGCTAGATTCCAAGCTGATCCAAAGAAATCACATCTTGCTGATGTGAAAAGAATTTTCAGATACCTAAAGGGTACACCAGGTTTGGGTCTTTGGTATCCCAAAGACTCCAGCCTTGGTCTAATTGGATATACAGATTCAGATTTTGCAGGTTGTAGGCTAGACAGAAGAAGCACAACAGACGGATGTCAACTCCTTGGTGGAAAGTTGATCACGTGGTGCAGCAAGAAGCAAAATTCTGTTTCCACTTCTACTATTGAGACTGAATATATTGCTACTGGAAGCTGCTGTGGGCAGATTCTATGGATGCAACATCAGCTTGAAGATTATGGCCTTGTTTATAGGAAAATTCCTATTCTATGTTATAACACAGTGTCATAGCCATCTCCAACAATCCTGTATTCCATTCTAGAACAAAGCATATTGAAGTCGTACATCACTTCATAAGAGATCACATCCAAAAAGGTAATATGGAGGTAACTTTTGTTCCCACAGAAGAACAGCTTGTTGATATTTTCACCAAACCTCTGGATGAGAATAGGTGTAATATCCTTGTGTGCAACTTGGGAATTTTAAAGAAAAGTGACTAAGTGTCATTAATGTTCTAAGACTACTTAATCAAATCTGATAAAATCTTACAAAACAGCTTTGACAGAACATGTTTCATCTGCTATGTACTTAGCTAGTTTATTAAGATTTGAAGAAGTTTGCCAAAATAACAAGTTTTTCAAAACTAAGTTTTTCTCTCCAACCTGTTCTGTTGTCTAAACCTGAAACCTGCTCACTCTGTACTCTGTCATAACAAGGCAAAGCCTTGTAATCTGTTCAACTATTAAGCAAGTTTCACATTGAAACCTGCTCTTATATAACTGCACAGGTTTGAATAGACAGGTTACAGAATGATCAGCGTTTGATGAAATACATTCATCACAGGTTTGAATAACTGTCTTTAACATCAACTCATAATTAACATTACTTAACATTTAAGTTAATTAAATTATGTATTTATTTATCTTAATTACCAGTGGATGATGTGTGTTACGTGTTTAAGTGGAGAAAAATGTCAAGTTGGTCTGAAAAACATGCTGACGTGGGAAACCGTTCCGTTTTCCGTTAGTCATCATATTCAAATCAACCGCCCAAAACTTTCTCTCTCCCACTATTCCACATTCAAATACTATAAATACCCATATCACTGTTTCATCATCTTCTTCCTCCTTACTGCCTCTATACCCTCTACAAAACCCTAAAACTTGAAAGAGACTTTGTGTCCAAAATTCGTGCATCCTCAGCTACCACTAAAATGACCTACAATACATTCTTTGTTCCTGCATTCCTTGGTGATGATGTTGTCAAACACCCATCAGTCACCACCTTGTTAACCATCAAACCCACAAACTATGTGGCCAACCTCACCATTCCTAAAAACTATGTCAGGAAAGGATATGATCAGATGCTTGAATTCCTAAAAGCTCACCCACTTAACTACGCCATGACAACCACCTCTGATGTCATGATTCAAGAAATGGTTTATGAGTTTTGGTATTGTTGGTACATCGTGTGTGACGATAGCAGTCTAAGTATAGTTAGCATTTTGTGTAAGTCAAATTACGTAATATTGAATATTGACTAGTGTTTGATATATGTGATTTTGTGTGTTTGATATTTGTTGTTTGTATGTTTGAACTTGGTGTAACGTATTACAAGAAGTTCAAACATAAAGTTCAAAGATATATTCAAACATAAGTTAAATCATATGTTCAAATAGAAGTATGATAGTTGAAATTTGAATTTGATGTAAATCGAATTTGTACTTATAGGTAAATTCAAATTTGTCAAGTGGACAAATTCGAATGGGCCTTAGGCCTGATTCGAATTTGTCCTAAGACAAACTCGAATCTGTCAGTATAATTAAGGATTAACTCGAACAATTATCAGACTTTTGCAGAATTTCAGAGAGTGATTAAGCAAAGGCGATCTCGAGTTTACTAGTATTCAGAGAGTGTTTTCGAAGAGAATCATCGTGTAGGTGCGTTCGTAGTCGTTCGTATAACACCGTGGTAATTTCCGTGTTTCGTGTGTGTGATCTTACCGTCAAGCCGCTAACGAGGATTCCGCACTCGTTGGACGGTGTCGCGTCAAGATAGATCCGTAGAGTCAAGCCCTTACAAGTGGTATCAAAGCCATTAGGGTGTTCTTGGTGTTCTTCGTGTTCATAAGCAACATCCTAGGTTTCTTGACGTTTTGGACGGTTAATATAATGATTTTGGAGGTTTTTCGAGCTTATCAAATCAGATTTCGGGAAATACTTTGTTGTCGTTCAAGTTTTTGATCGAAATCAGTATTTTTACTCGTAAAAATATTGGTTTAATCTGAAAAACTTGAAAAACTCGAAGTATTAGCCGTTTTTCGAATTTGCGGCGCTCGAGTTTGTTAAGGGGATATTAGGGTTTGCTCATTTTCGAGTTTGACTGAAAACACGCTTCTTTCGAGATTGTTTAAAGTTTGATTCGAATTTGGTCATTTCGAATTTGCTTGGGTGTTCGATTTTGCACTAAAGTCGAATTAGGGACTTCGAATTTAAGGACCTTCGAATTTGTTATTAATTTCGAATATAGTTGGACTTCAAACTTAATTTCGAATTTAGTTCCAAACCAGTTTAAAATCAATTAAATTCGAATTTATCTTAATTCGAAAGATTACTTTAAATTAATTTCGAATTAAATTAATTAAGTTTGAATTCAAAAATATTTGAAACAATGACAAGTCTACAGAGGTTCATTGAGATGGATCACGAGGTCGGAAAAGCAAATTCTCCACCGAAAATGATGAAAATAGAGGATTATTACTGGTGGAAGGATAGGTTTGCCGACTTCGCGAGGTTTAATGATATGCGAATGTGGATTTGTATCGACGAAGGATACATTCCACGTACAGCTGAGGTTGAAGGACGACAAAAGGTCGTGCCTTATTCAAAGATGAAGGATGATGATAAAAAGCTGTATGAAGCCGAGAATCGTGCCTTCGCTATCATTAGAATGGCGTTACCTCAGGAGATCTTGCACACCTTCCGTAATCAGAAGACATCAAAAGAGCTGTGGGATGCGTTGGAGAAATGGTGTGAAGGTAACCCGAGGGTCAGAAATAACAGAATGGAAATGCTCAACCAGCAGTTCGCCATCTTCAAAGCATTGAAGAACGAAAAGCTGGATGAGACAATTACCAGATTTTATCACTTATTGACTGAGTTAGACTGCCATGATGTGGAGTATAGTGAAACCGAGAAAATTAACAAGATTCTAGATGCTTTGCTTGCCAAATGGGAAATGTATGTGGCACTGATAAAGCATGATGAAGATAAATTCTATACTCTTACTCTCGACAGTGTTATCGGAACGCTGAGGGCATATCACTTTGAGTTGCTGAAGAAGGAGAGGGATTATGAACAAGTTCAAGATCCGGATATGTACTTTGGGAAATCAAAACCTTCAGGGGCAACTGATGTGAAGACGGATACAGCATTCTTCTCAGGAGAGACATCGACACCGGCTGAATCAGAGGATTCAGTAAGTAGGGCTTTCTTAGGGTTTGCTAGACAAGAAGAAAAGCAGCATCAGGCTACTCCGGCATCTACATCTCAAGGGTATTCAAAGATGCCTATGAGTGCAAAATCAGCCGAAGATCATCTGAATTTGTTGGCTTCGTTTGTGGCCGCTTACGGCAATTGCGTTCAGGGCAAAATTAACGATCCTGCGCTTTGGGATGAAGATTACGATCAGGTAGACCCTTATGATCTTGAAGAGATGGATCTGCAATGGCAACTGGCCATGGTAACTCAGAGAGTTAAGAGGTTCATCAAAAGGACAGGTAGAAACCTAAACGTAAGTAACAATAAGATTGGATTTGATAAGTCCAAGGTTAAGTGTTACAACTGTCAGGGGTTAGGACACTTTGCTAGAGAGTGTCAGAGACCGAAAGTAGAGAACTACCAGGGCTAGTATCAGAATCAATCGTAAGGGCGATATCTACCAGGTAGTTCATCCAGTCAGGCTAATATAGCTGGTCTGTTATCCAACGTCACATCAGACAGACAGCTAGATGGAACTTATGACTGGAGTACACATCCAGAGTCGAATGCTAGAGCCTTTATGGCTGAAGAGACCGAGACTGGAAGTGATGGAGCAGAGGAAAAGACAAGGGACAGCAGTCAGAACGAATGCAGTCCGATGTGGGTAAACAAGTCAGACGATCAGACGATTCTGGAGTTCGCCGCACAGATGGCCAACGTGGAATCAGATCATGCAAAGGTAACTCTAAACTTTTCTCTTTTCCATGATTTATGCGTTTTATGTGCTACATCTAACGATAGGTTAAATTTAGTACTGGAATCACATCAAACCATATCTGCTCAAAATGAAACATTAAAATCAGACAATGCTAGCCTTCTAGCTATAAAGGAAGATCTTAGGGATAAGCTTAAGGCTGATGCACAAGATGTCATAGTTCTAAAGGACAAGCTTAGTGAACAGTGTGTTAGATTAGAACTGATGTACGAACATGTTGAGGCATTGACAAAAGAGCTTAAAACCAAAGAAGTAGAGCTAGCAGAATCTAAGGTGAAGGTAGCTGAGGTAAATAGTAAACTTGAAAAGTTTAGGAACTCTTCACTCAACCTACAGAAAATCTTAGATGCACATCGTCAGTCTAAGAAGCCTGTAGGTCTAGGGTATCATGAGAGTCCTCCACCTTTCAATGACAATTATGTACCTTAACCTCAGGAGAAAACTAACAAATCAGTTGAATCAGAGGAAATACCGGAACCAGTGTCTGAAATTGCTAAAGAACAAGAAACTAAGGTGACTGCTACTAATATCAAGATTAAAAAGGTTAAATTTGTGCCATCCTCTAGTGATAAACCTGTAGGACAACACAAAATTGACTTAAATGATCAGGAGGAGGAACTAGTCGCTATAGTTGAAACGAAAGAACCAGACACTAGTGAGACACCTAAGTCAAAGGGCACAGACAAAAAGTCAATTGACAAAATGTCTTGCTTAAGATGTCACGAAAGGGGGCATGTTGCTTCTAGTTGTCCACATAGGAAAGTAGATTCTACACCTAAGTCTGGAAAGCCGGAACAACTTAAGCCTTCGCCAAGTGTTGCAAGCACTAGTAGTTCTCAGAATACTGAGAAAACTGTGCAATCTGCACCAAAATCTGCTGTGAAACAAATGCCTGTGTCAGGTCGACCAAAAGAAGTGATTAGGACTAATTCATAAATAGATTCATTAATCAATCTAGGTCTGGACCGCAACAGAATTATAGGAGTACCAAACCTAGCAGAGCTTACACTCCGGTTAGGTCACATACTCCTGTAAGACATCACACACCAGGTAGAGCTCAGGGATATCAGTCGGAAATGCATTATAATCGTAACTATTCGAGAGCTCCACAGCAAATGCCTACTCAAAGGCCGAGAGTGAACTTAAATCACTCTGCACCACAACAGACTCAAATTCATAAACCCAAGTCACCTGAACGGAGAGATGGGTATTTGAAAGAGTTCAAGTATGTGGACGAGAATGGTATTACCAAGTCAGTTATGGCTTGGGTTCCCCGTGATAACTAACCTATTTTCTTTCATGTGCAGGAGATAACTACAGGTCCAAACAACAAATGGTTCGTCGACATTGGTTGCTCCAGGCACATGACAGGGGAAAGAAGTCTCCTTGAAGACTTCAAGGAGGGAATCGGGGATTTGTATCATTCGCTGGCAATAAAGGAGGAAATATCACCGGTACTGGAGTGGTCACTAATGGGACTATTAAATTGGATCAAGTTTATCACGTTGATAAATTGGTTCACAATCTCATTAGTGTATCTCAAATCTGTGATAAGAAGAACTCAGTACTATTCACTGATACTGAGGCGTTAGTGCTAAAACCGGGGTTCAAAGTAACTGAATAGTGGATACTGATGAGGGCTCCAAGGAAGAATGACCTGTACATGCTCGACATGAACAAGCCGGAATCTTCGATGGGACCAATTTGTCTGCTATCTAAAGCTTCAGAGACTGAGTCGGTTTTATGGCACAGACGCATGGCACACTTGCACATAAGGAAAATGAACTACATTACGAAAAATGGACTGGTGCAAGGTGTTCCTATGAAGAGTTTTCAGTTCGTGGATAAGTGTCTACCGTGCAAGAAAGGAAAACAACACAAGAAGGCACACAAGTCCAAGACTCAGAACTCAATCGCTGCCACATTCGATTTGTTGCATATGGACCTCTTCGGACCAATCAACAAAAGGAGTATAGGTGGTAGTTGGTACTGTTTAGTTATTACTGACGATTACTCACGTTATTCTTGGGTTTTGTTTCTAGGTACAAAGAACGAGATGGCTGCCAAGCTCATCGGGTTCTTAGACCAAGTGGAAATTTCTTACGGAACGAGGGTTAAACGAATTAGAAGTGATAACGGAACAGAATTTAAAAACACTGTTATTGGTGTATATTGCCTTTCAAAGGGCATAGTGCATCAATTTAGTGCACCTTATGAGCCACAACAAAATGGGGTGGCAACAGGACATTGATTGAGGCAACAAGGACCATGCTTTCGGATTCAAAGCTTCCTACCATGTTTTGGGGGGAGGCAGTGAATACCGTATGCCATGTTTTAAACCGGGTCCTTACTGTCAATTCATTGAACAAAACCTGTTATGAAGTTTTGAATAAACGGCCACCAAATTTTACTGGCTTCGAACCTTTTGGGGTACCATGTACTTTAATGAAAACAAAACATCAACCTAAGTTTGGTGAAAAGGCTTACGAAGGATACTTCCTAGGTTATGTGTCGAACTCACCAAATAAAAGGGTTTTTAACAAATCAAATGGTACAGTAGAGATTGTGTATAACATTAAATTCACAAGTTGTACACATGAACCCCAAACTGGTCCGGAATGGATATTTGATTATGATAAATTGTTTGAGTCATTTAACATTCCTTTGGATGGAAATGCAGGTACAATCGAGCAGGACTTGTCATCATTGAATCTGAATGACGAGGGTCAAAGTATTCCGAGGACCACCTTTCCATCAACATCCGAGCCTACATCAACTGAAGATAGATCTCCGGAAGAAAATGATTCTGAAGTGCCTACAAACGAAAATCAGACAACAAGTTCTAACTCTGAAGACAGTGTCTATGAGGAAGAAAATGTGGAGTCTGAAGTCGTTCCCCCGTTAGGAGAGATAGGATCAAATTTGGGAGATAATCTGAGAGTTGATGAGATAGAGACATCTAGGATCAACAAGAATCATCCTATTGAGAGTATCATAGGAAATCCAAATGTTGGTGTGAGGACTAGGAGTAGTTTAAATAACCACACTGTGTTGTTGTCGATGATAAATGACTCTGAGGCCTTTCATACTTGCCTCTTCTCATGTTTCATCTCGAAAGTAGAGCCGAAAAATGTGCAAATGGTACTAAAAGATAACTCTTGGGTTGAAGCGATGCAGGAAGAACTGTCACAGTTTAGGAAACTAGAAGTGTGAGAGTTAGTTCCGTTACCTCGAGGAGAAATAGAAATAGGAACCAAATGGGTTTTTAAGTGCATAAGAGATGATCGGGGTATAGTCACTCGCAACAAAGCAAGACTGGTGGTAAAGGGTTTCAACCAAGAGGAAGGAATCGATTACAATGAAGTGTTCGCGCCAGTGGCAAGGCTTGAAGCAATCCGTTTGTTTCTGGCTTTTGCTTCCTTCAAAGGTTTTAAAGTTTATCAGCTAGATGTTAAGAGTGCTTTCCTCTATGGGAAAGAGAAGGAACTGGATTATGTGGAACAGCCACCCGGGTTTACAGATCCGAAATATCCAGACAGAGTATCTCGGTTAGATAATGCTTTGTATGGATTGCATCAAGCACTGAGGGCGTGGTACGAGACTCTATCCAACCATCTTTTAGAAAACGGGTTTGAAAGAGGGAGAATAGATAATACACTGTTCGTGAAACGAAAAGGAGAACATTTCATCTTGGTATAAGTGTACGTCGATGATATCATCTTTGGATCATCAGACGACCAGATGTGCACAGATTTTGAATAGGTGATGAAGTCAAAGTTTGAGATGAGTGCGATGGGTGAGTTAAACTTCTTTATGGGTTTGCAAGTCGAACAGAGGAAGGAGGGCATGTTTATTCATCAGACGAAGTATGTCTATGACATCTTAGAGCGCTTCGGGATGGAAGGAACCAAGCTGACAGCTCACTTCAGCACGCCGATTCAAGTGAATCATAATCTCGGACCGGGTACAGAAAGTGATACCGATGTGGATCAGACGTTATATCGGGCCATGATTGGGTCACTTATGTATTTAACTGCTTCTAGACCTGATATAATGTTTGCTGTTTGTATTTGTGCTAGGTTTCACACTAATACAAAAGAGATGCACATGAAAGCTGTGAAGCGAATTCTACGATACCTCAAGTCGAAACCGAAGCTGGGACTTTGGTATCATGCGGAGGGCGATCTGGAATTGGAGGCGTTCACGGATTCAGACTACGGAGGATGCAGCTTGACACGCAAGTCAACAACTGGAGGTTTTCAGTTCCTAGGAGGGAGACTCGTTTCCTGGCAATGCAAGAAACAGACTTCGGTAGCCGTGTCAACGTGCGAGGCTGAATATGTTGCTGCTGGTAGTTGCCGTTCACAGTTTCTGTGGATACAACAACAATTGCGGGATTACAATTTGACTTATACTCATACTCCTATTAGGATAGATAACCAGTCAACAATAGCAATAACTAATAATCCAGTTAAACACAATAAAACCAAGCACATAGACATAAGACACCACTTTGTACGTAATTGTGCTGCAAAGAATTTAATTAAGCTGGTAAAAGTGGCAACGGATGATAATAATGCAGATTTATTTACCAAAGCCTTTGATGAGTCACGTTTTGAGTATTTAATTCAACTAAACGGAATGCGTAATCCAGAGTAAGTTGACCTTAGTATAGTTTATTTCCTTTTATTGCAGTAGCGTTTCTTTCTTTTTTATAGTAAGTTTAGTAGCTTAGGATATTTTCCTTTTATAGTAAGTTAGTAAGTTATTTTATTTTCGTACTCTTATTTATGAAAAACAAAAGAATAAAGAGAGAAAACCATAAAAAGTTCAAAAAAAAAAAAGAGAATATCAGAAAATGAGTTAAGTCTTAGATAGATAGGGTCAAAGTGACGAAAATTAGCACAGTCGATACAATCTCTAAGTGTTTAGCTTTCACACATAATGCACCTAACATTCTAAGTGTTATACATTATCTAGTATGATATGTTGGTAGGCATAATACATATAGGGAGTCTCAAGGCTAATAAAATATTCAAGAAACAGTCAGACGTGTCACTAACATAGATGTATGACCAAATGGTCTTAATTTTTATGTTAGAGACATACAGACATTGATTCTAAACGAGGTATGCAAACTTTCTGGGGGATGTATAGCTACATCAGATACATCTTAAAGAAATGGAAAGAATAGAAAAATCATGATACTGAGTTGAGAGTCAAAACAAGTAACTCTGTTGTACGTAAGTACAGATCTGTTGCCTCTGGTTTGACTCGAGTTAGCAAGATAAGTCGCTTTGTTGTACGTCGGTATAGACCTGTCACCGCTGTCTTGCTAGCTTTAAAAATAAACTTTAAGACAATCTAAGACAATTTGTTGTATGTAAATACAGACCTGTGTCCGACGTTTGCCTTTTAAAGAAAGTTTGCAATACCGAAAAGTTATAATCATTGTGTGTATGCCTTGATCATAAAAGTATGTCTATGTATGAGTCACGTAAGGTAATTGCTTGATAAATAAAAAGGCCAAGGGATATTCTGAAGTGTAACATGTTTAAAGGGAAAATAATACCAACAATTATCTAGAAATGTGTGTCACGACAAACAATAAAAGGAATCAAAAATTCATAAGTGTGAAAGTTTAAATACTGAAAGTGCGTATTCGCACCGCTATCTGATTGAACCTTTCTTTGACTATACTCATCAAAAATATTTTGTTAGGGTTAAGTATAGGTTGTAAATTTTAAAAACAATGTAGATTAGTCTAAGTTTAATTTTTTGTTCAAAATTTTAACTTTAATTTAATTTATTTTATTCTATTTTATTTTACTTCATTTTTATTTTTACTTGTTTAGGAAAAAGGTCAAAGTTACTGAGGATGCATCTTAGTTGATTAAATAAACATTGCGTGAAAATCTTGTGCTTAGGGTAAATAATTTTGCATAGTTGATCCGTTACACGAAAAAGTTGAAAAATTGAAAAAGTTGAATTTAATTCAAAGATTTTCAAAGTTTTCAAAATTTTTAGATTAAATTCGAATTTAAGCCAAAGTCGAATGTACATTCGAGTTTGGCAGTAAATTCGATTTTGCAGACAAATTCGAAGGTAGGTACTATAAATAGGTCAACAGTGAACATTCATTATTCACCTACATTAGAATTTTGTCCTTCGAGTTTATATTGGGAGATTTCGAGTTTACTGCTTCGAGTTTGCCGACTTCGAGTTTTTGACTATTTGTCGAGTTTTTGTCCGTTTGTGTTCGAGTTTACTGATTCGGATGCAGATGACTCCGATTTTGAGGTTGAAGATACAGCCCCTTTGGGCAGAGGGCCAAGAGGCATCAATTTATGCAGGGAGCTTCATCGGCTTCTGCTTCTGAGCCTGAAACTCCAACCGCTCAACCATCAGCCCAAACATTCATACCACCACCACCACCACCTGTTCAATCATCAATTCCACCACCGATCACCCCGTCACCTATCACATCCATACCATCAACCTCATCCACCTTCACTGACAATCAAAGGTTTTCTGAGCTCAGAAGCAAGGTTGATTTCCAACAAGTCAAAATATTTCAGCTTACGAAAGCCGTCGGCGAACTTCAAGCACACAATGCAAATATTGATAAAGAAAATCTTGAGCTGAAGACGTTAGTTGCCAATCAGGCTGCAGAGATCCGCACTATGAGGTCCCTGATTGAGCAATTAATGAAAAACCTAAAGGCTCAGGGGGAGAATAGTTGCAGGGATGCTGAGGAGTTGAGAAGGGACGATGATGAAGGCAATGATACCGATGCACCAAAAGACAGTGAGCCAGTAGATTTTTCTGCTGCTTAACATGCCGAACTTCAGGGGGAGCCAAGTCAGACTGGAGCTGAAGGAGGAGGTGAGGCGAGTTCCTCAAAGGTCATTGAGAGCGAATTGAGCGAAATGATTGACGCTTTGATGGATACTGAGGAAGAGGTGTTAGATTTTGATTTTGAAGATGAGTTTGATGAGCTAGAGGAAGGAGAGATTATTCCAGAATATATTCCTGAATGGAAACCAGATGATGAGGTATTAGGCGATGAGGAAGATGAATCTAATGAAATAATGATTCAGGAAAATCCCATCACTGATACATATGTGACGGAGGAACAAAATGTGATTAACATAGAAGCTGTTAAAGCTGCTTTAAATGTTGAATCACAAGTTGAATAGCCCGTCAGGGAGCTTACTGATGAAGAACAGAGAAAGTTATGGTATAGGTCAGAAAAGAAGGCTATAGAGTTGAAGGAAAAGATGCTTGTGCCTAGTGCTGGGAAGCTGTCTGGAAATATACTTAGCTGGTTCTTTGATCGAGAACTGCAGCTGTTTATCATCAAGAGAAAGGATGGCCTTCAGTATCTGAGGAGAAGGCTGAAGGATTTCAACTCCTTGCCCAATTGTGAAATAAAGGCTTTATCCTGGAAGGAGCTTATCAATATTGGAGACGATCCCTACGCTGAAATCATTGCAAAGATCATAAGAAGGGAAGGGAGGTCTAGAAAATTTGAAAGGCTCAATCCACGCATTGGCAAAAGAGTTATGGACCATACAAGAATTGATCCTCTGACTGGTAGGCCATGGATGAAAATTCAGTACAAACCAGTTAGATGTTTAAAGAAAGTCCCTCTGAAGCCGATGCCACAAAATGTGTTGGGTAATCTCAATTGGTGGTACGTTGAAAGTGAGACAGGTGAAGCTGTAATGGAAGATCTCGAAGAAAAGGTGATTCTTAGAGTGTATGATCCGTTGCACCTGGTAAATCTGTCCAAAGATGATCTTCAAGTGCTTCATGTTCACAAAATCTCGTGTGATGCGCATACGGAGTCTGAAGCCAAAAAGTATCAGAACGTGGTCAAGGTTTGTGTTGAACAAGGTCTGTATGCTGGTAGTATTTTGAATAGACCTTAGTACTTAATCAAAATGTAAATATGTAGAAGCTATCGTCAAGGAGGAGTCTGTTGGTAGATCCTGTGCGACTATAGCAGTCTAAGTATAGCTAGCATTTTGTGTAAGTCAAATTAAAGCAAGACTAGTAGCACAAGGGTACACTCAAGAGGAAGGAATAGACTATGATGATGTCTTTGCTCCAGTGGCAAGAATTGAAGCCATCAGACTGTTCCTAGCTTATGCAAGTTTCAAAGGGTTCAAAGTGTATCAAATGGATGTGAAGTCTGCTTTTCTGTATGGCACAATTGAAGAAAAGGTCTATGTATGTCAACCTCCTGGATTTGAGGACTACAAGTATCCAGACAGAGTCTACAAACTAGACAAGGCCCTCTATGGACTCCACCAAGCCCCTAGAGCATGGTATGACACTTTGTCATCATACCTTCTACAGAATGGATTCAAGAGAGGTACTCTGGACAAAACATTATTCACAAAGTCCATCAAATCTGAGATTCTGCTTGTACAGATATATGTTGATGATATTATCTTTGGGTCAACCAATGACAGTCTGTGCAAAGAGTTTGAGGCTTTGATGCACAAAAAGTTTCAAATGAGTTCAATGGGAGAACTCACCTTCTTTCTAGGATTGCAAGTCAAGCAGAAGCCCACAGGACTTTTCATAAGTCAATCAAAGTATGTTAAGTACATAATGGAAAAGTTTGGGTACAAAGATACCAAAGTTGCAAGTACCCCCAATGGATCCTCACAAGCAGCTTCATACGGACAAAGATGGAATAGATGTGGACATTCATCTATACAGATCCCTTATAGGATCTCTTATGTATCTAACATCTTCTAGACCTGATATTATGTTTGCTGTTTGTGTTTGTGCCAGGTTTCAATGTTCTCCAAAGGACTCCCATCTGGTTGCTGAGAATCTTTAGATATCTCAAAGGCCAACCACATTTGGGCCTCTGGTATCCTAAAGACTCTCCTCTTGAATTAACAGCCTATTCTGACAGCGATTATGGAGGATGCAACATTGACTAGAAAATCCACAACTGGTGGATGTCAATATTTGTGAGCAAGATTGGTCTCTTTGCATTGCAAAAAGCAAACAACTGTCTCCACTTCATCTACTGAAGCAGAATATGTAGCAGCTGCAAGTTGCTGCTCCCAAGTGATGTGGATTCAGAATCAACTCAGAGACTATGGTATGAATTTCCTATCCACTCCCATTTATATTGACAACTCAAGTGCAATTAGCATTGTACAAAATCCAGTGAAATTTCCCAAAACCAAGCATATAGACATTAGATTTCATTTTATAAGGGACTGTAATGAGAAGAAATTAATCCAAGTTACCAATACTGATGATCAGTTAGCTGATCTATTTACAAAACCATTTGATGTAGGAAGATTCATCTTCCTAGTATCAAATATTGGCATGGTTAATATGGATTAATTTGTTTTTCTTTATTTTCTCTTATTTCATAAAAATTATACATATGCTTGATTAAGGGGGAGTCACTGTTTCATTAGCAGTTGCTTAATTTTCAACTAACAGCTTGAGTATTTTCTCAAGCTGCTAGTTCATTCTCTTGGACTGTTAGTTGTTTCACTTGATCCGTCAAAGTGTGCAGGGTAATCTGGTAATTTCCATAAGTGTGTGCGCGGGTTAAGATATTTTCAAAACCTTTAAAGGTTCCAGTTTCTTTCTATTGTAACTACCAGTTGCAAAATATCTTCCACAACCCTTCTTCGATTCTCTGAGCAATTCCCACGCACATCACTGAAACCCTAATTCATCGATAATCAATGGAGTTTGTCAAAGAACACAACTGCCTACCCTACTCTCTCAAACACGATGATCTTGAACCATTCCACGACATGATGGACTTCTTTCGAAGTTCCCATATCCATCATGCCCTAAATATCAATCCCACCATATACATCTCTCATATTGAACAGTTCTGGAAACATGCCTCCCTCAAAACCGTTAATGGAGTCACATCTTTGACATCCAAAATTGATGGCAACATTGTTTCTATCACTGAGGAGATCATACGCCAACACTTGCATCTTCAAGATGCCTCAGGTATAACAGACCTACCCATTACTGCCTTACATAATGGTCTTCATGCTATTGGATATAGGGGCCCTGCTGAATCTTATACTTTCTTTAAATCAAATTTTGCCCCTAAATGGAAGTATCTTGTACATATTATTCAGCAATGTATAAGCCCAAAAAGAACTGGTTGGTCAGAATTTTCATCAAATATAGCCACTGCCCTAGTGTGTTTATCAACGGGCCAACAGTTCAATTTTTCTAATATGATTTTTCAGGGAATGCTAAGGTATCATGCCCTAAAACATGGGAAATTTTTTATGTATCCTAGATTTTTGACTGAAATTCTTGCAAGAACTTGCAGTAATTTCAATGTACATAAAAGGATTCATGTTTCCCATAGGCACTCTTTACCTTCAATAAAACGTCTTCTAAAACCAAGTGCCAGTGTTTTGAATATTGATGTCCCATTGCCTTCTGCAATGTTGGGCATCATTCCAAGAAACAGAGGAGAGGGTCCTGAGCAGGCTCAAATGCCTTCTGTTCCTATTGTTAAACCCACATCACCAATCATATTATACAAAAGGAAAAGAGGTTCAGGAGCTCCTTCCTCCTCAGCCCTCTTACAAGAGCCAAATAACCCTATGCAGGAGGACACTTCTGCACAGCATATCCAAAGGGCACCCACTGAGGACGCTCTCAACCTCAATCTGGAGGTGGACATCTCAACAGAGATTGTCCATATGGGTTCTGTGGCTGACACTACAGTTGCATCTGCACAAGAGGCACAGGACAGGGTCAACATCAATAAGACCACACCCATGGCAACAGAAGGTGTGCAAGCACCATCTGGAAGTCCCCAGGACCAAGAACAGAGGGACCCAGAGGTTTCTACTTCTGGTATTCCTGCCAGTGATAGATCACAAGCACCACATTCGTTTGCTGATCTTGAGGCTAGTCTGCAACTTATGCTATTGACGGATCCTCAGCTGCAACCTGTTGTAGCAATGTTGGAATATTATCAATCTATTATTGCTGCATAGGGGGCACAAATCATTGCACTCAGACAGACAGAAGCTGCTCAAAATCAGAGAATGGATTGTCTCCATAAAGGGTTCACCCTCTGTGGAAATAAGATCATTAAATTAGAGCAACTGATTCGAACCCAATTGGAAAAGGTTGTAGGTCCTCCTGACCAAACCAATGCTTCCAAAAAGGGGGTGAATCAGGAGATCCCTCCAACAGTCCAAGCAGCTCCATCAGCTCCTACTCCAACAGTCCAAGATTCTAGGCTAGCAGTCCCAACAGATGCTCAAGCTGTTAGCCTAGAAACTCAAGCTGCTCCTACAAGAACAACTGGAGTTGTTATCAGAGAAGGAATTCAGGCTCCCATCAGTACAGTCCAAGCTACATCTTCTGTAACCAAGGATAAGGGCAAGGGTATTCTCATTGAGTCTCCAAAGCACAAATTTTCTTCTAGAGAAGCCCAGATTGCCTATGACGCTGAAATTGCCAGAAAGATAGCAGAAGAACAAGATCAGGCTTTAGACCAGCAAACCCAGGTCCCAATGCAAGATGATGAAACCTTAGGTGATTACCTAAGAGGGTTTGTGGTCAAGCAAAATGAAAGGAAAAGGAAAATGCCAACAGGGCATTCAAAGGCTGAGCATAGAAAGTTCTTGATCAATTTTTCCTTTTCAGCTGGTATTCCAAAGAAGATGGCTCAGTCCATGAGTACATAGAGGCTACAAGACATCCATGATAAAGAGATGGAAAAACGTAAGGTAGCCAAAGTCTCCCAAGAAGTCCAAAGTCAACAAGAACCAGTTCAAGCTGTTATAAGTAATGTTCAAGCTGGTGTGAGTGATCCTGCTCCTTCTGTTCAAGCTGCTGCTTCTAATCCAGAATCAGATACAATTTCACAGGCAAAGCTTGATAAAGTAAAAAGGATATTGTTTGAGGATCAATTACAGAAGGCGATGAATATTGAGAAGTCCTTAGACCAACATGACTTCACAAAACCTTTTATTAATTACTGGTATGCTAAGCCAATGGACAACATTGACTTAAGAAATCAGTTTGTAGTAAGAAGGGAATCTGGTCCTGAGGAAGAGTATAAGAGCTTAATGCATATAGTCCAAGGGATGACCAGAGATGAGCTCACAAGAATGCATCATGTTGGGTCTGTAACCCAAATTAGATCCTCTCTTCCACAAGTAAAGCAAGCTATCAAAGATCTGAAGAGCATTTTTGATCCTGAGTCAATAAGGAAGGATATAGAAGATGCCAAAGAGATGAAGATTGCACAAGTTGATCTGTTTGTCAAATCAAAGACTTACAGACTCAAATTTGCAAATGGATCCGGTATGTACTTCAATTTTAAATTTTATGATCTTCCAAAGGCTTTGTTACTGCAGATGAGATCAGTAAAAATATATTGTGATAGAGAAGATATGTAGAAAGAATTTTTGAAGGCAGTCAATCAGAAACTTGCACAGTTGTAAGTTTTTGGAAGCCTTAGTTTGTAAATAACAGTTTACTTGGTTTTATTTCCTTATTTGTATAGAACTTAAAGTCTTATGTAAAGAATTTAAGTTAGGGGAGATTGTTGGGAAGTATTCTAAGTAGTTCAAACTGTTAGTTAGATTTCTCAGACTGTTAGTAGATTTTCTGTGTAAGTACAAAGTTCATGCTGTTAGTTGAAGAAGTTCAAGCTGCTAGTATAAAAGTTCAAGTTGCCAGAGTAAATTCATTCAAGCTGCTAAGTGATTCAAGCTGCTCAACAGTTTCATAAACAGAAAGTGCTGATATTCAGGAAGAGATATTTACACGAAGATTCCAGCATATCTACTATCAGAGAAGTCAGAGTCCTTCAAGGAAACAAATCAGAAAGCATTATAAATACATAGAATAGGTTTTTCTATTGTATCAAGTTTTTGCATGTTCAAGTTTGTAATTGCTTTTTGTTTAAGTTTTCATAAGCCTCTAAGGTTGTAAAACCCTAAGAACAATTTGTGTTCTTCGTCTAATCAAACAGATTAGAGGTGATTGTAATCATTGAGTTAAGCAATACAAGCAATTTTGTTTATTCAATTATATTTATTTGTTATTGATTCTGAAAGCTTTTCTTAAAACAATTAAGTGTTATTCCGTAAACTTCTTAATTGGACTTTGATTCAGTACAAGATTATTGGTTTATACTCTGATCAATTCAAATCAGTTAATCTTAGGTAGTTACATTTAGATCCTGACAGCATATGTCAAAAAGTTGATGGAAAGGGTGAAAGACATTGGCCTGATCTCAGAAGAACTAAGTAAGGGTGTCTTAGTTGGTCTCAAACAGCTTGTAGCATTCAGACTTGCAAACTCCTTCAGGCAATATATAAAGTGGAGAGCAGCCATCTGGGATCAGCTCAGAGGCTTCTATGAAAGAGAGGAGCTTCAACATCCCAGTTTTATATTCCTCAGAGTTGAAATAGAGGACTTGAAAGAAACCAGGGATGAGCTTGAGAAAATGTTTGAAGAAGGACTGCCACCACCACTGTTTTGAAGTCCATCTACTATCTGAGTAGGTGAAGGATGGAAGCTGTCCATCTGTTGGACAGGCTTGCCATTATTTGCTCCCATCATCAACAGTCCAAATTGTTGAATTTTCTTGTACATTAGGTTTACTTTGTTACATCAGTTGTAACTTTTATTTTTACATCAGTTGTAATATACACTAGTACATCAGTTGTACTTGTGTAAAAACATATGTTGTTTATGAAACTAAAAAATCAGTATATATATAAACTGATCTTTTACCTTACTTTAATGTTGTAATTTACTTTCAGCAAAATGTAATGTAAAAATGTAAGGTGATTATTGATAAAATCAGCTTAGACTGATTATTGCAAATAGGGGGAGATTGTTAGGAACAAAAAGGCCTCAGTCAAACCTGCTCCACATCTTAGGGGGAGATTTTTAATCAAACACGTTTGGTGCACTTGAAGGTATAATTTGAGGCCTGTTTATGCCTTATTGAAACCTGAAAAGTGATTTGCAATATCAGCCAAAGTTGTTTACCCTGTTGCATTCGTTGCAACAAAGGCAGATTGTCCAAGTTGTTCTGTCTGCTGAACAGGCTGGACATAAACTGTCTACGCTGCTCTATTCTGTTGAGCAGCTCGGACGGATTCTAAGTGTTCTGTTCTTTGTGAACAGAACATGTTCTTTGAGAACAGGCTAAACACTTTATGGAATATGTTTCCAAGTCCTCATGTATCGTTTTTGGCTACTAGATCAGTTTACAAGTCGAAGACAAAGTGCAAAACAGAAACTGCAAAAGCCTGCCTATGCTGTTCTGTTACATGAAGACAAACGGATATCTGAAAAGGGTGACAGACCTTTTCTTATATCAAAATGGCCTTAACAAAAGAAGAAAGATGCAAAGTTGACATTCTTCTTTTGGTTAAAGCCTTATGCAAAAGTGACAAAAAGAAAAAAGACAAAGATTCTGCCACATGAAGACAAATCTACTTTATCAGAATGTGCAGAAAATGTGTTTTGTCTTTTTGGAAAGACTTCCTACTATCTCATTGTCCAATGAAGAAGCTTCACTGAGATTCTAAGTGAGAGTATAAAAGGAAGCTTCTAAGGATTGTGAGACAACCAAGAGTGAGAAATCAGATCGTGCATTAAAGTGTGTTTTTCATGCATGCAAGTCTGCTTGAATAATACAGTACGTGTGTCTAAGCTGTTCATACTCAAGCTGTCCATCTGTGTCTTGTAAAGCCAGTGAGTGTATTCATTGCATCTAGTCTGAGTGTGTCTTAGATTAGTTGAAACATCTGTTGTATCTGTCATCTCAGCTTGAAACTTTCCGCAGTCAAGCTTGTTTGTAATTAACATTTGTTAATAGTATTCACAAACATTGAGAAAAGAGTGTTGAATTTTAATTAGCTGTATTCAACCCCCCCCCCCCCTCTACAGCTTAGAACAATACTCTAGGGAAACCTTTTGGGACCAACAGGGTTCCATCACAAAAGTTGTTTAATTCAATGCTCCTCATAGCTCTCAGCTTTCGATTCTTATCTTTGTACATTACAACAGGACGCTTTACCATAATAACTTGAACTCTTTCAGCTCCCCAGCAAACTTGATTTCCCTATTTGGCAGAGTCACATTTATCTTTCGCATGCCTCTTTCGACACCGATTTGAAGATCTTGAACTGACATGAGAACAAGCTTAATATGCATGAAATGAAACAAGGTCTTCAAAGCAAATCTGCAGTGTTCATTCCTTTTGTTTCTACACAATTCGTCAAACAAGTCTTCAATATCCACCAAGTTCATCCAAAACATATTGGCTTCAGTGAATGTGTACGTATTCCCATCAGATCTTGTAACAGTGAAGGTAGGATAAAATATCTTAACAAATCTATCCTTTTCAGTCTTTATCAGATCAGCTATTGGAAACTCACTTCTAACCTTTTCTGCACTTTGTGCCTTGTCCTGAAGAAAACTTGCATAATTCACTAGATTAGGTCTATTCGGCTCCAAAACTCTAAGTAATTTCAGAAATGTGCACGGAGCTTGCTTTTTGCAAAAAATCTTCTTCTCAAGATAGTCTTCAAGATATGGCAATTTATTTCTTTTTCTAGTATACTCCACAGATTTCTTTGATGTGAGCTCCAAACCCTTTTTCCTTTTCTTTCTTACTTCTTCATTCAGAATACACAACATATCATCAATTTCCCTCTGAACTCTTCTTTGAGCTTCGAACCTCAGTTGATGTTGTCTTTGCGATTCATCCGCTAAGACATATTCATTAAAGAATCTTTCCATAACTCAAACTCATTGACTTCTTTCGTAACTGGAGGAATAAAACTCTCAACTGGGAATAGTTCCAACTCTTCTTGTTTTACTTGTACCGTAACCTCAGGCTTTTCAACCGTTGGTATAGGTATATCATCTTTCAGAATTTCTTGTACTAACACTTCTTCTTGTATTCTGTCAGCTCTCACTGCAAAATCTGTCAACTCAATGACATCATCATCATCTGATTTTTCTATCTCTGCTACCTTCTCAGCAACATCCTCAATCATTGAAACTTGCTCTTGAATATCATCATCAGAGTCTTCATATTCATCAAAATTATAAAATTCTGACTGAATTCTCAATGGAACAGGAACATCTTCATAAAGAATCAATTCATGTCCTTCTTGAACATCAGCAGATTGTTTTGAGCTTCCTACTTCACCTTTCTCTTGACCCTCACTCTCTTTCTCTGGATAAGTAATATTATCAAACCAGGTGTTGGCTCATCAAGCTTCCTCCTCTTCTCCCCCTCATGAGGAGCATCATCAGAGTCATCATCATGCTCATCATGTTTTCTTTTAGGCGCTGAAGCTTGAGCCTTGCATGTTTGTTCAACGGCTGCTACACATTCTCATAAATTTCCCAAAGCCGTTATCACTGTACTCTCCAACCCTATCATCCTTTCTCTTATTTCATCAAATTGTTCAAAAACAAAATCTCGTAGCTCTGCTATAGCTTGATTTGGATTTGGTTGTTTCATAGACTATTCTACCACAGATTTTCCCTTCAAAAATTTATGGATATTCGTCATCTGAGCCATAACTTCGGATAATTGAGCAGTAACATGAGTATTCACACCAGCAACAGCAGCATTCAATGCTTGAGATAAAGTTGATTCAGTCACGAAAGGGGAAAGAGTAACTACTGGGTCACTTAGACTTCCAGTTGACACAACAGTGGAACTTGTAAAAAGAACCTCTGTGTGGCCAGTGCTCAGAGATGGCATAGACGTGGCTCTGACTGGACTTCCAACCTCTTCAAGTGATGGAGCAACGAATGCTTCCGTTACTGAGGTTGTTCCGGCAGTGACACTAAGTTATACTGCACTTACTTCGACGAATGAAGTAGACGCAAGTGTCCTAGTGTGTATTGGTTCTAGACTCTGTGTAAGAAAATAAGTCGTACACTCGGGCAGATGTGTACTGGTTTCAATATTCATCAAATCCAAAGGATTAGCGGATAGCAGTTGAGCTTCATCCCGGTGTTCAAATGAAACAGTCTCCTGTTGAGAGGAGACTGAGTGGATGGTGGGGTGTGCAATCATCAGTGGGATACTGACTTCTTCAATGCTAACTCCCTGTTGGGAGCTAATAGCATATATGGCTCTATCCCGGCTTTCTGGGCTTTGGACATCCCTCACACTCTTCTGTGCTATATCTACAATATCAACTAATGCAGCACCTCCCTCATCATGATCAGGATCACCTTCATCATCATCATCATCATCATCATCATCCTCACCTTCCGCAGCTCCCTCATTAATATTTGACAAGGTACATTCTGAATTGGAGCTACTTGCTTCTCCCTCACCACCCCTCACGACAACCTCTGCTCCCTCAAGCACTCTTAGGCTTCCCTGAACTTCAGCACCTTGCTGAAGTTCCTCCTATCCTACAACTCCTAGGTTTAGAGAACCCGGTTCTTGGGTCTCTATGGGAGCGTGATCTATTCTGTAAAGCCTCACATTCTCACTCTCCTGGTCTGCATATTTTAACAATGCTTCCGGAATAGGCATGATGTTGGCATTTGGAGAATCTGGTACCTCGTGTAAACTCATCATCACATAATCAGGACATCTTTGAGAGCTTGATCTTTTCTGTATATTTTCATTGGCCCTGAGAATGCCTCAGATAAGGATTTGAATGAACCATTGAAGAGGCACAAATTTCCTTGATCTATTCGTTGCCTTGGCCAGCACAACTTCTTTAAGGTCCTCCCATATGCACTGTGCATAGTCATAATGCTTGTTAAAAGCTATGCCATGAAAGATTCTCAGACAGTGTATAATACATCTGGCTATGCATGTATGCTTTGACGTCATGCGCCGATTAATGATTCCAAAAAGAATGTACCATTCACCATTTAGTCCATTGCGATGGAACTTTGAACTCTTAGGTAGTGGCTTTTAATATCCCAAACAGATTAAATCATGGACCAACTCCTCATCTGATACAAAATCCTCAAAGTCGGCTAATTCTGGAAAATTTATTGTATCTATTCTACGGGGCAGAAATAGATTGTGCCTGAGTCTGGCTAAAGTGATTTTGGTTTTAAACTGATCGATGGTAACCTTGAAATGATGGTTACCACCAATGTTAGAAAAACACAGATTTAAACAATTTCATGAAAAAAGTAACATTTTTCTTAAAAATTTAAATTCCCAACACTTAGGCACTTTCTAAAAAAAATTAGTATAAAACTCGATTGACACTGAAAACTCCTCGAATGACACTAAAACCAACTCGAATGAAGTAGAATGGTTCTCGAATGTGCCCAAGTACCAACTCGAATGAAGTAGAATATTTCTCGAATATGTCTAAGTACCAACTCGAATGAAGTAGAAGATATCTCGAATGACTTACAACTTAACTCGAATAAATTGGAGTCTCTTCTCGAATGAAGAACTTATCGAGAGTTGTTTTGAAAAAATTCTAAGTCCTGGACTCAGGTCAACTCGAACATCAAATGATGTTTCTCGAACTAAGGATAAACCCAACTCGAATGATATACGAATGAACTCGAATGAAAAATAGATTCTAAGTTCTGGAATTAGTTCAACTCGAATATCTCTTGAATGGACTCGATTAAAAGATGAGTCCAACTCGAATTACACTTGAATTTTCTCGAATGACTTATTGATCAACTCGAATTGAACAATACATTTCTCGGATGATGTATCATTCAACTCGAATGAAACTGAATATATTCTCGATTATAGTTTTATTCGAGAAAATGTTCTTGAAAATATTTTGAAGTCCCTACACACTGGTTTTAAAAATTTTGATTCCAGGGACTGTTTTACTGATTAAAAAATGAGTCCCACTCGAAAATTGATTTCTGATAAGTTTTGTTTACTAAACTTTGTTCAGATTCAACAACTTCTTTGTTAAAAATCTGATTTTCTGTGAAATATGAACTCGAAAAAAGTTGAACCAAAAATTCAATAATCTGTTAGTGTGTTTGAAATTGAACTTTGAAACTTGACATTCAAGTTCAAAATGATAATCCGCAAACAAACACTTTTAAGTTCATATTAACACTACCAAAATTAAAAACCCATGAACACAAAACTAGATATACGAACAGATACACATAAGAACCATTATAAACTGAAAAATAGAATATATATACAAAAAAAATACATGAAACTAAGAAAGATACTCACAATTAATGACTGATATTATGAAATGGCTGAAATCTTTTTGGAATTTTTGAGGTTTCAGGAAGTTACTTCGTGAGGAAGAAAGAGAGAAAGTGAACAGTGTTTGATATTTCGAAAAGTTTGAATTGAACTTTGAATTTCAACTTTATAGTTGAAATTTTCGAATTTCAAATTGACGCGGCCCACTTTCTTCAAGTTAGTTGATTTATTTCTAACCCATTTCACAAAAACATTTCCCTTAAAAAAAGTTAAATCCTAAAAAAAAATTAAAACAAACTTAAAATTAAAAAAAGGGTTAAGGTCTTACAATAGCAACCTACTTTTGAAAATGTATCGATATGATACGTCTACTTTTTTAATTGTCTATATGGTACGTGTACTTCATTTTCTTGTATCGATATGGTCATTCTACATAATAGAGCCCGGTTTTTACATACAAAACAGGGTTCTAATGGTATGAAAAACAGGGGTCTATTACAAATATGGTCATATTGGTATGAAAATTTGAAGTACAGGTACCATATCGACATTTAAAAAAGTAGACGTACCATATTAATAAATTTTCAAAAGTAGGTTACTATTGTATGACTTTACCCCTTAAAAAAATTTTATAGCACTAAAAAAAATTTAACTACATTCAAAAATAAAAAAAATGTAACTAAAACTAAAACTAAAAAAATGGAAAAAGTCACAAAACACATAAGAAAAAAAGAATTATCTAAAAAATTTTTAGAAAAAATATAATGCTCCCCCTTGATGTTTGCAATTTAGCTCCCCCTCAGATGTATATATTATTTTGCATGTCTGCTCCCCCTACAAAATATCAGATAAATTTTATCAGATTTTCTCAAAATCAGATAAAATCATTTTCTGCTCCCCCTACACATGACAATCCAGATCTGTTAAATTCCGAAAGATTTAAACTTTTAAAATTCATGAATTTAACATCAAATGAAGATCAAAATAAAAAATGTAAATTTAAAATTATAATTTGTAACTACTGAATTGTTAAATTTAATGATTCAACATACCCAACTTGTATACTAAAAAATTAAATCGTTTTTCATCTAATGTTTTGGTAAACAAGTCAGCTAATTGATATTCAGTAGGATCAAAATATAATTCTATATTACCAGTTTCTACATGATCCTTAATAAAATGATACCGGATGTCGATGTGTTTGGTTTTTGAGTGTTGCACTGGATTAGGTGCTATAGCAATTGCGCTTTGAGAATCACAATATATCGGAATCTTCTGTGGTGTAAACCCGTAGTCTCGCAGTTGGCTCTTCATGCACAAAACCTGAGAACAGCATGATGATAGAGCAACATATTCTGCATCGTCTGTAGACAATGAAACACAGTGTTGTTTCTTGGATGACCAGCAGACAGGTTTGTCACCTAAGAATTGAACTACACCTGATGTACTTTTTCTGTCCATCTTATCACCTGCGTGATCAGCATTAGAAAAAGCAGTTGAATTGAATGAAGATTCTTTGGGATACCACAAACCAAGGTTTGGTGTTCCCTTTAGATATCTTAATATCCTTTTAGCAGCAGCTAAATGGGATTCTTTTGGATTTGTCTGATATCTAGCACAAACACATGTAGCAAACATAATATCAGGTCTACTGGCAGTTAAATACATTAATGACCCAATAATTCCTCGATAATGAGTTACATCTACAGGTTTCCCTTAAATGTCCTAATCGAGTTTGGATTTTGAATCCGGAGCCATGGGAGTTTCCATAGGAGTACTATTGATCATGTTAAGTTTCTTTAATATGTCTTGAATATATTTGGACTGATTGATAAAACTTCCATCAGTAAGTTGTTTAACTTGTAAACCTAAGAAAAAAATTTATTTCTCCCATCATGCTCATTTCAATTTTCTAGGACATTAAGGAAACGAATTTCTTGCAAAATTCAGGATTTGTAGACCCAAATATTATATTGTCCACATATATTTGAATTACTATAATATCTGGCCCCTGACGTTTTATAAACAGGGTAGTATCCACTGCACCTTTGTTAAATCCACATTTCAACAAGTATATTGAAAGTGCATCATACCAAGCACGCGGTGCTTGTTTAAGGCCATACAGGGATTTATCTAAAATATATACATGATCAGGCTTCAAAGGATCAGTAAACCCTTCGGGCTGATATGTATACACTTCATCTGTTAGTTCCCCGTTTATAAACGCAGTTTTTACATCCATTTGGTAAACTGTAAAGTTTTTATGAGCAGCAAATGCCAGAAACATCCTAATTGCTTCTATTCTTGCAACTGGAGCGAAAGTCTCATCATAATTGATCCCTTCTTGTTGACTGTATCCTTTGGCAATGAGGCGAGCTTTGTTACGAGTGATGACACCATGTTCATCCTTCTTATTCTTGAAAATCCACATCGTGCCAATGATTGATTTATCTTTAGGTCTATCTACCAATCTCCAAACTTTCAACCTTTCGAACTGATTCAGTTCTTCTTGCATTGCCTCAATCCAATCAGCATCCAGAAGAGCTTCTTTAACATTCTTTGGCTCAATTTTGCTAAGAAAGTTTGAAAATAAACACTCGTTTATTGTTGCTCTTCTGGTTTGGACTGATGCAGAAGGATCACCAATGATATTTTCAGTTGGGTGATTTCTTGTCCAATTAAAGGTATGTGGATACGGTTGAATTTGGTCTTGATTGGGATTTAAGTCTAAGTAGGGAATTCGGGGGTTAGCTTTGGATGTAGATGGTATATTATCTGGGATAGGGGTTTCTGAGTTTTCAGATGGTAAGGGGGTTTCAAAAGACACTGGAGGTTGAATGGGTTGTACACTATCAGTAGGTAAGTGCACATCCGCCGTTGAAGCTTCTCCAGTTTCTTCTGAAATGGGTTGATGAGAATAGTCAGAGACTACGACTGGATCTTCAGTAATCCTGTCAGGCACCAAATTTGAAATATTAGTTTTGGGCTTTTCAAAGTAGTCTTCATAGAAATTCTCGAACAGTTTATTTAAATCTGAATTGTCTGCACTCTGTTCAATTGACTTCATAGAAGTCGGCTTGTTATTGTCAGGTCCTTAACTGGTATGTTCAGAAGCCATTACTACGCCTTCATCAAATTTTACATTCACGCATTCATTGACTGTCTTGGTCCGCTTATTGTAGACCCAGAAAGCTACCGACTCCTTCGAATACCCAATGAAGATGCCTTCATCGGCTTTTTGACTAAATTTTCCCAAACTGTCTTTGTCATTTAATATGAAGCACCTGCATCCAAAGACATGGTATGAGCAGGGCGTTACAAAAACTGGGCACCAGATCAATTTCGTCCTCCTTTGAAAGAAGCTGGTTTCTTAACAAGAGACTCGAGAATTGTGGAAAGAAAGAAACCTGGCTCTGATACCAATTGTGAAACCTACATATCAATCAACAATTATATCATTCAGTAAAGAACACGATCAAGAATACTAACCAAATGATTGAATTAACCACAAGAACGATGTTGGGAAATATTCTAAGTATGTCAAGCTGTTAGTTAGATTTCTCAAACTGTTAGTAGAATTTTCTGTGTAAGTACAAAGTTCAAGCTGTTAGTTGAAAAGTTCAAGCTACCAGTGTTCAAGTTCAAGCTGCTCAACAGATAGTCTTCAAGCTGCTCAACAGCTCAATAAACAGAAAGTGCTGAAATTCAGGAAAAGATTTATACTCAAAGATTCAAGCATATCTACTACCAGAGAAATCAGAGTTTTCCAAGGAAACAAATCAGAAGGCTTTATATATATATATATATATATATATATATATAGAATAGGTTTTTCTATTGTAAGTCTGCTCGTACAAGTTTTGATTCAGTTGTAATTGCCCTTTTGATTAAGTTTTCATAAGCCTCTATGGTTGTAAAACCCTAAGAACAATCTATGTTCTTCGTCTAATCAAACAGATTAGAGGTGATTGTAATCATTGTGTTTGGCAATACAAAAGATTTGATTGTTGATTATATTTATGTGTTATGTGTTTTTGAAAGCTTTTCTTAAAACAGTTAAGTGTTATTCCGCAAACTTCTTAATTGGACTTGGATTCATTACAAGGTTATTGGTTTTATACTCTGATTGATTCAAACCAGTTAATCTTAGGTAGTAATTTTGATCTTGACAAGTGGTATCAGAGCCACAGCTTTTTCTTTGTTTTAAAAGTCAGAAGCTTTCTTTTACAATTTTTAATTTTCTGCAATGGAATTTGATAATATCAGTAGTGGATCTGGGCAAGGACTCAAAGTGCCTATGCTCAAACCCACTGAGTTCGAGATGTGGAAACTCAGGATTCAACAACACATTCAATTTATTAATTATGCCATATGGGAAGCTGTTGAATTTCCTCCTGTAGTTGATCCTGAACTTAATGCTGAGGGCAAGCCCATAAAAACACCTCCAAAGACTGAACTTGAGAGAAAGGCTAGAATGAATGAAGTGAAACCTCTTACACTTCTACAGATAGCCATTCCAAATGCTTATCAACACCAGTTTAAAAAGTTCTATACTGCTCATTCTCTTTGGATTGCCTTAGAGAAAAGTGTTAGGCACAAAAAGGCCTCAGTCAAACCTGTTCTGCATCTGAGGGGGAGATTATTAATCAAACCTGTCGATGCTTTTGAAGGTTGAATTTAAGGCTTGTTATATGCCTTATTGAAACCTGAAAATGATTTGCAATATCACCCTAAAGCTGTTCTATGTGTTGCATGTGTTGCAACAAAGGCAGTTTTGCCCAAGCTGTTCAGTCTGCTGAACAGGCTGGACATAAACTGTCTACGCTGCTCTACACTGATAAGCAGCTTGGGCAGTTTACAAGTGTTCTGTTCTTTGTGAACAGAAAACAGGCTAAACACTTTATGAAATGTGTTTCCAAGTCCTCATGTATTGTTTTTGACTACAAGATCAGTTTACAAAGTCGAAGACAAAGTGGAAATCAGAACCGCTTAGCCTGCCCAAGCTGTTTTGTTACATGAAGACAAAAGGTTATTTGAAAAGGGTGACAGACCTTTTTCTTATATCAAAATAGGCCTTTACAAGGAAGAAAAACACAATGTTGACATTCCTTATTTGGTTAAAGGCAATGCAACAGTAGACAAAGTAATAAGACAAAAGTTCTGCACATGTGAAGACAAGTCTGCTTTTCAGAAAAGTGCAGAAAAGGTTATGTTGTCTTTTCAACAAGACTTCTCGTTTTTAATTTCGTCCAATGAAGAAGCTTCACTTAGATCCTCTGAGTGAGTATAAAAAGAAACTTCCAAGGATTGATCGATTAAGCCAAAAAAGCTAAGTGCTGAAAACAAAAGTGAACGTGCATTCAAAGTGTGTCTTTCATGCATGCAAGTCTGCTTGAATAAAACAGTACTCAGTGTCTAAGCTGTTCTTGTTCAAGTTGTTCCTCAGAGTCTTGTAAACACAGTGAGTGATTCTTAGTGAGTGTATTCATTGTAATTAGTTTAAGTCAGTCTTAGACTAGTTAGATATACTGTTGTATCTGTCATCTCAGCTTGAACCTTTCCGCATTCAAGCCTGTTTGTAATTAACATTTGCTAATAATACATACAAACATTGAGAAAATTGTGTGTAGTTTTTAAAGTGCTGTATTCACCCCCCCCCCCTCTACAGCTTAAAGCGATACACTTGGGATATCTTTTGGGACCTACAACTGGTATCAGAGTAGTTTAGAGTGTGTGTCATTCTAGATCTCTCATTCTCCCAAAATTTCCATGGACAACAGTGCTGCAAATTCCTCATACTATGACAATGGCTCAATGGGCAAACCTCCAAACTTCAATCATCAGAACTTTTCTGGTTGGAAGTGCAGAATGATACTCTACTTAGAGAATCTGGATGTACAACTACCAGAGATTGTAATGGAGGGTCCCTATGTGCCAACCTCTGTTACAACAATAACTCCTGCTGTTGAAGGAGCTGCTCCAGAGATCAGAACATTTGAGAAAGCAAAAGCTCAATGGTCTGATGAAGACAAAAGACTGGTGGCTCTTGATGCAAAGGCCAGAAACAATCTGGTCATCTCTCTACCTGATGATGTGTTCTAACAGGTTGAGAAGATGAAGACTGCCAAAGAGATGTGGGATACTTTGTGTACCGTCTATGATGGACCCACAATCACACTTGACAACATGATTAACAATCTTGTTAGACAGTATGAACTCTTCTTTGCAAAACCAAAGGAGACTCTCACTGAAACCTACACCAGGTTTACTGCTCTTGTAAATGATCTCAAAGCTGTTGGGATCACCAAGGACAGCCTGACTTTGGTAAACAAATTCTTAGATGTTCTGCCTGAAGAATGGAATTATTTTTCTACAATTTTAAGGAATTCAGGTACCATCAAAAGTATGGATCTTGCTAACTTATATGGATCCTTACTAAATGATGAGCAATCAAGGCAACAGAAGAGAAATTCCTTGGAAATATCTAAAAAAGGTGCAGCCTTTGTGGCTAGTGTGAGACAACCTGTAAATCAAGTGAGTGATGTGTTCATTCAACCTGATCAACAGGCTGATGATAAGGAGGAAATATCTGATGAGGAAGACAATGCAGATAGTGCTATACTGGATGATGAGCAAATGATAGCCATGCTTGTCAAAAGGTTCAACAGGAAAAGGTTTTGAAGAAACATGCTACAGGGAAGCTCAAATGCTGTCAAAAAGAAAGCATTTGACAAGACCAAAGCTGAGTGCTTCAAATGTGGCAAAACTGGCCATATAGCTGCTGACTGTGTGTCAAAAGCTGTTGGTCAGACATCCAAACCACACAAGACAAACAAGGATGATGGCTATAGGGTTAAGTACCTTATGGCCATGGCTAAGCTGAGGAAGTTAGAAAACTCAGTGGTTTCTAACAGGCAAAAGGGACTAATGGCTGAAACTTGTGACTGGGTTGAGTCTGATTCATCATCTGATGAAGAAGACAACAACTGTCTGATGGCCAACACTGATGTCCCATCAACAAGCAACTTCAAACAGGATCTGGCTGAAGCTGAAGCTTTCAGCAGCTTGGAGAATTGGAACCCTACAATGATGTATAAGGTACATAATTTAATGGATTACAGTTCTGAAGAAAAAGTTAAAATGTTTGAATATATGTTTGTTGATCTAAAAGCTGCTGTTGAGAAGCATGTTGTTTTATTATCTGAAATCTCTAAGCTTAAAACTGATATTGAAACAAAGTCCAGTAAACTGGACAGCTTCCATAAGTGGGAAGCTGAGCTTGATGAATTAAAACACATCAATTCCATTTTACTGGAAGAAAAGAGAGAAACAGATATAAAACATGCTAAGCTTCATAAGATAGTTGACTCTTGGTGCCAATCTGCACAAAAAGTCAGTCACTGCATAAGTCAGCAGATTCCTGCACAAATCCAAGCCTATCTTGGAGGGGATCTTGACACAGCAGCTTCCATTGTTGAGGTTAATAATTTAAAAGAAGACTTGTCCACTCTTGGTGAGCTTCCAAACACTTTTATTTAAAAAGTGAATGGTAAATTAATCTCAACAAACAGGTTTGTCAGGCCTCAAAACACTGACATCTTGTGTGAACCTAGCTCAAAAGCTGTTGATGAAATGAGTTTTTCATCTAATAAGCTTGCTAAGTGTTCTGCTGATTCACACAAGCAAAAGAAAGGAAAGCATGTCCAAACTGCAGCTGTGGACACCAAATCTGTTGACAAAACAGACTTTGGGTCTAAAGCTGGTGTAAAAAGGCATACTAATCCTTTTAATGCTGAACACTTTGAAAATAAGTGTTCAAAGGGAAAGTAGTCTGCCTTTAACAAGAGTAAGTCTCAGGTTGAAGGAAAACCTGCTGTGATTTCAAATAAGTTTTCTAATCATAGTGGTAAACTGGTTTTAAATGAGAATAAGTATTTAAAAACCAGGAATAATGATTATGTTGATAGGCAACATCAATCACATCTCAGGAAGAGCAAAGGCAAAGCCATTGCTTAGCCTGAGAGATCTGGGAATAAGTTTCCTAAACCTGTGGAAGGTCAAAAGCCAATCAAGCTTCCTATCTTTGATATCTGCCCTTCTAAAAAGAGGAAAGAAGAGACAGGCAAAGCTGTGGCTATTGAACTTTCCACTCAAGCTGTTGATTCATCAAAAAGTAATAAGTTTGCTAAACCTGCTGATGGAATCAACAGAAATAACCTAGAATGTGTTTCTGAAAGGTCTTCTTCCAAAAATGCTAAAAGGAGAAAGTGTTATAAATGTGGAATGAAGACACATCTGGCCAAAGACTGTCCTGAAACTGTGGACATGAGGCCTGCTGTATAACACCTTGCCTTTTATTTGCATTTTTATTTTAAGTAATTTTGAGCAATTTGCGTAAAAAGATGTAATTTCGAGATTTAATATAAATAGGAGTTGGGTGCTCCATTTTCTCACTTTTGCAAAAACTCATCTAGCAACTCCAGAGCTCCTCTCTCTAGAACCCGAACTTCTCTCTAACTTTTCTCTCAAACCGACCGGCCAAATCTCGAGTTCTATACGTCATCGGAAAGATCTCGAGGAATACTACGCGGATCTACCATTGCATGTGAGATTTGATACGAATTCGAGGTAAGAATTTCCATTTTCGTATTCTGCATTTTTGGGTTTTTGAAGGAAGCTTTGTAATTCATTTTTGGTTCGATTTTTAAGCCATTTAGCTTGAGTTTTAGCCTAATTCTGTTAGATAATGTATAATGTAACTAAACCGAGGCTTATTACTTAGCTTATTTGTGGAATTGAGGCTTGAAAATGCATATTTAAAGCTGTAGTTTATGAACAAACTCGAGTATGCATAGAACAGACTCGAAATACCAAGAACAAACTCGAATAGAGCTAGATTCGAGATATGGGTTTCGAATCTATCCTCAGATTCGAATGAGTTTCGAATCTAACCCTGGTTCGAATCTGTCTTCGAATCTGATGCTCAGATTCGAATCTGACTTCGAGTCTGATACTCAGATTCGAATCTAGCCCCTAAATTTCGAATTTAATTGATAAAATTTACGAACAACGCATAAATTAGCAAAATAAATAGCAAAATATTTAGCTAGAAGTTATGGCTTATAGATATTGGAATATTGAGCTAGCAATATTAATTTAGCACATGTTCTGTAATATTAAACTTCAGATATTATACATAAGCTGTTTAGCCCAGTTGCGAGTCAAAGCCAGTGCCAGAATATATTAAAAGCCTAGATAAGCAAGTGCTAGCATTATAAAGCAATTTAAAGCGTAAATAAGCCCGAGCAAGCATTTCAGAATATTTCAAGCATTTTCAGTACTCTGAGTAACAGTTATTCTTGTTTACATGTTTTATATGAAATTGAGACATAATTTGCTTCTATATGACTTCTTTGGAATTCAATAGACTTTTGTGAGTGAAGGCGAACACTGTGGCACAGGCGATGCCCAGCTTAGCCGGATCTTACATCTGATCTATTAATGTGCATATTTATTTGCTATCTGCTTATTGTTCTGCATACTATATAGCAAGCTTTGTTTTAGCATTTCTTTGTGCATCTCATAAGCATTATATTGAGCAAGCAAGCAATTCTGATGTTCACCACTATCCCTTGAGCATTATGCGGGTAGCTAGCCCCGCATCACAGATTGATCATCTGTCAGCGGTAAACCCCTAGTGGTGGCATCTCCGTTCTGCGTGAAATGTCTCAATTGCGCAGCGTTCTTTCTGGGTATTAAGCAAACAAGCAAGCAAGCAAGCAAGCATAACAGCCTTTATAGGCACTTTCGCCTCATATTTTACATGCATTCATGAATATCTGTTTACTCACTAAGCATTAGCTTACAGTTGCTACTTACAATTTTACAGGAAAAGGTAAAGAACAAGCTGGACCTTCTGCTTAGGTCTATTATCTGATCAACCCAGAGGACTTAGCTCATTTTCAGCTTGTGGTATAGCTTTATGATGCCCTGGGTTTTGGGTAGCTGCTTTTATTTTTAGTTATGATGTTTTTAGCAACTTAGTACTGTAACCTTGAAGCACGTGTAGTGCATGACTTATTGTAATATTTTATTTAGCTTTATGCATTTATTATTATTCCTGGGATAAGCAAGCGTGTTTTAAAGCAAGGATGTGACAGGATGGTATCAGAGCATTTAGTTTGAGGGATTCAAGTGTTAGCAATAACACTTGGACTCAAACTTTTAAGCAAAGATATTAGCTTCGAATGTCTAGGCTTTAACTTGACCTGAGATAGGCTTTGACTTTGCTTTAGGGTTTGGGAAATGGGGTAGAATAGGAGTTATGCCTATTCTTATGCAAGTATTATTTATATAATTTCAGAACATGTCTGGATCTGGTGAAGGAGCTGGAGGTGGGCTCACTCCTGAACAGATCATGCAAATAATGCAAACAATGCTTAATGAGAACAACGAGCGTCAAGCTAAGTTCTTACAAGATCAGTTTCGTGCTCGTGATGAAGCCGAAACTAAGCGTAGAGAAGAACGTAGGAAACAACAGCATGATGACACTGGACGCCACAACGATGACACCGACGAGGAGGAAGCCCCTGTAGTCCCTCCTAAGGGCTGCAACTTCCGTTACTTTAAGGCTTGCGGAGCTCAACCTTTTAAGGGTGCTGCAAATTCGATCGAAGCGCTTGAGTGGATCACTGGCATTGAGCGGATTTTTCTCATTAGTGACTGTGCTGAAGAATCAAAGGTCAACTTCGCTACAACACTGTTCGAGGGTGGCGCTGTTATGTGGTGGAGGTCTCAGGAAAACATGCACGGAGCCAACTAGATTAAGTCCCTATCTTGGGATGAATTTAAGGTTATTTTCTTTCGTCAGTACTGCCCAGCTGATGAAAAGAAGCGTTTGGAAGAGAAACTGATGTCTCTTACTCAGGGAACCAAATCGGTGACTGAGTATGAGATAGAATTTACCCGACTAAGCTTGCTGTCTGACTATCAAGTCGCTACTGAAGAGCGAAAGATCGACCGTTTTCTGATGGGTCTGCATCCTGAATATCAGAAGTTCTTGAAGCACCGGGGATATACCAACTATGCTGACTGTGTTGAAGCTGCTCGAATTCTCGAGCAGGATTTTATTCGAGCTGGAGGAGTTCCTACTTCCTCTGTTAACCCGACATGTCCATCACCGCCCAAGAAATCGCGCACCGGAAGCTATTCTAGATCTTCATCCAGATATTCTCAGCCACAGCGGTTTCAGTACCGACAGTTCAGCTCGCCTCCAGCACAGCAAACTCGATCATATGCGGTACATTCTGAGCCGAGGCAGTGTCGCCGCTGCCAGAAGTCACACATTGGGCGTTGTAACCCCAATGATGTGAGGTGCTACGTGTGCAACGAAATAGGACATAGCAGTGAAGAATGTCCTAACAGAGTTAAAGTTTGCAACAATTGTTTACGCCCTGGACATAACGAGCATGCATGTACGCATCCGTTCAGCATGATTTACCCGAGTGCAGAGCATCATCCGCGATTGCAGCAGCAGCAATACCGACCTCAGAAACAACATCAACAACAACAGCAAAGACAAAATCAACCGGCCCGGCATAGCACATCGCGAGGAGGTTCTAGTCGCCGTAACGAGCCAGCTCGGAGTCAGAATCGCGCATTCCAAATCACGGCTGAGCAAGCAAAGGAAATACAAGATGTGGTATCTGGTATGTTTCTCGTTAACTCCGTACCTGCTAGAGTTATTTTTGATTCAGGAGCCAACCGTTCCTTCATATCAAATTCATTTGCATCTAAACTTGGAATTGCACCGTCTACTCTACCTGTTATCTTTGATATTGAAACGGCTAGTAATGTAAGTGTGTCTACCGATAAAATTTACCGTGACTGCATCATTTTGCTCGACAACTGCACATTCCAACTGGACCTTATCCCGATGGACTTTCATGAATTCGACGTCACCGTGGGTATGGATTGGCTTGATCATCATGACGCCAGCATTATCTGCAAAAAGAAGTTAATCAAGCTCACTACTCCGGATGGCCGCAGTATCTGCATCTATGGTGACAGAATGAAAGGTGATTTATGCTTGATCTCGGTAGTGAAAGCTAGGAAGCATATAGCTAAAGGTTACGTGTCATACTTAGCATATGCGATAGATGCTAAGTCTGAAAAGAAAGCTTTAGCCGAGGTACCGATAGCCTCCGAGTTTCCCGATGTCTTTCCCGAGGACATCTCTGGACTCCCACCAGACCGTCAGGTGGAGTTCAGAATTGATTTAGTGCCCGGCGCGGCACCAATTGCTCGAGCCCCTTATAGACTTGCACCTGCTGAGATGCAAGAAATGATGAAGCAATTGCAAGAATTGCTTGACAAGGGACTCATACGACCAAGTTCATCTCCCTGGGGAGCTCCTGTTCTTTTCGTTAAGAAGAAAGATGGGACTCTCCGGATGTGCATAGATTATAGGGAGTTGAACAAGGTAACAATAAAGAACAAATATCCGTTGCCCAGAATAGACGATCTTTTCGACCAACTTCAGGGAGCCAGTTACTTCTCGAAGATCGATCTTAGATCTGGGTATCATCAGCTCAAAGTTCATGAAGAAGACATCCCTAAAACAGCTTTCCGTACCAGGTACGGGCATTACGAGTTTCTTGTTATGCCCTTTGGTCTTACCAACGCTCCTGCGGCATTCATGGATCTAATGAACCGCGTTTGTAGACCAATGCTCGATAAGTCTGTTATCGTCTTTATAGACGATATTCTCATCTACTCGAAAATTGAAGCTGAGCATGTTGTGCATCTTAGAGAGCTGCTAGAGTTGCTGCGCAAGGAGCGACTTTACGCCAAGTTCTCTAAATGCGAATTTTGGTTGCGACAGGTGCTTGCAATCTCGATTTATTCATTTTTAAGCTTATCTTTTCTTTAATTTCATGCTCAGCGTTAACTTGCAAATCTTGTATCTTATCAGATACAATTCCTTGGTCATGTGATATCTGGTGAAGGAATCTCTGTGGATCCTTCTAAGATAGAAGCCATTCAAAATTGGGAACCTCCCAAATCAGCTACCGAGATCCGAAGTTTCTTGGGATTGGCGGGTTACTACCGTCGATTCATTAAGGACTTCTCAAAACTAGCCATGCCTCTTACATCTCTTACTCGCAAGAATGTTCCCTTTATTTGGGAAGAAGCTCAAGAGAATGCATTTCGAACTTTAAAACAGAAACTCACCGAAGCGCCTATTCTGGCCTTACCCGAAGGTAATGAAGACTTTGTAGTCTTCAGCGATGCTTCATATCAAGGGCTTGGGTGTGTTTTGATGCAAAGAGGCAGAGTCATAGCGTATGCTTCTCGCCAGCTTAAGGATCATGAAAAGAGTCATCCGACTCATAACCTTGAACTTGCTGCTGTGACTTTTGCATTGAAAACATGGCGTCATTACCTCTACGGCACCAAATGTCAACTGTATACGGATCACAAGAGCCTTAAGTATATTTTCAGCCAGAAGGAGCTCAACATGCGCCAGCGATGCTCCATGGAACTCATCAAAGACTATGACTGTGATATTCTTTATCACCCTGGCAAAGCGAATGTGGTGGCCGACGCATTAAGTCGTAAATCCTACTCTGCTAAATGTCTCTATACCTTGACTCATACTTCGTTTTCATCAACTTTGATCGATGAAATTCTCGTTGCTCAAGCCGAAGCCCTAAAAGGGGAAAACCTCAACTTTGAGGACATGAAAGGGCAACTTCAGTTCTTAACCGATAGCCCTCGTGGCTTAAAGCTTTTCAAAGATCGCGTTTGGGTTCCCAAATTTGGTGATGTTCGACAGAAAATTCTTTCGGAAGCCCACAGTTCTAACTTCTCGGTACATCCTGGCAGCACCAAGATGTACAACGATCTAAAAGCCGAGTATTGGTGGCCCGGTATGAAAAGAGACGTAGGCCAATATGTCGATAATTGTGTTACATGCCGATTGGTCAAAGCGGAGCATCAACAGCCTTATGGCAGTTTACAGCCTCTACCGATTCCCGAGTGGAAGTTCGATCACATAACGATGGACTTTGTGACGAAGCTTCCGACTACGCGAAGACAGCACGATGCAATATGGGTGATTGTGGATTGCCTAACCAAAGTCGCTTATTTCATTCCAATTCGCGAGAACTACTCATTGGAGAAATTGGCTAAGTTGTATATAGACGAAATCGTTACTCGACACGGAGTGCCGCTGTCAATCATTTCAGATCGCGACAGCCGATTCACTTCGAGGTTCTGGAGTGCATTACAAGATGGATTAGGCACTAAGATCAGAATGAGCACAGCGTATCATCCACAGCCTGATGGCCAGAGTGAGCGTACGATCCTTACACTCGAAGACATGCTGCGGGCATGTGTTCTTGAGTTTAGCGGTAGTTGGGATGACCACTTGCCGTTAGCAGAATTTTCTTATAACAATAGTTACCACTCATCTATCAAAGCCGCACCTTTCGAAGCCTTATACGGACGCAAGTGCCGAACTCCTACGTGTTGGCATGAAGCCGGTGAAGCACCAATCGCCGGTCCCGAGCTACTTCAGCAGACAAATGAAAAGATCAGAATCATACGTCAACGATTGGAAACCGCTCAATCTCGACAGAAATCGTATCATGACCGACGTCATAAGCCATTGGAATTTCAGAAGGACGACTATGTTGTATTAAAAGTCTCGCCGATGAAAGGTGTGTTCAGATTCGGCAAGCGTGGCAAGTTAGCACCACGATTCGTTGGTCCTTTCAAGATCACCGAGCGTGTTGGAACTCAATCTTATCTGTTAGACTTGCCAAGCGAACTGTCTAACATACACCCCGTGTTTCACGTTTCGCAGCTTAGGAAGTGCAAAGAAGATGACAGAGAAAAGTGGGCCGATCATCTAACTTACAAGATTAACGAGAAACTGCAATGTGACGAGCCTGAAGTTATTCTAGAAACAAAGATGAAGAAACTAAGAAATAGAGAAGTAGCAATGGTGTTGGTGCAGTGGAGGACTTCTCACGGAATTTCTCAGACCTGGGAATCTGAGCAAGACATGAGAGTTCGATATCCGCATCTGTTTGAGTCTTAGGTACTTCGAGGACGAAGTGCAAGCGTGGTGGGCTCATACTATAACACCTTGCCTTTTATTTGCATTTTTATGTTAAGTAATTTTGAACAATTTGCGTAAAAAGATGTAATTTCGAGATTTAATATAAATAGGAGTTGGGTGCTCCATTTTCTCACTTTTGCAAAAACTCATCTAGCAACTCCAGAGCTCCTCTCTCTAGAACCCGAACTTCTCTCTAACTTTTCTCTCAAACCGACCGGCCAAATCTCGAGTTCTAGACGTCATCGGAAAGATCTCGAGGAATACTACGCGGATCTACCATTGCATGTGAGATTTGATAGGAATTCGAGGTAAGAATTTCCATTTTCGTATTCTGCATTTTTGGGTTTTTGAAGGAAGCTTTGTAATTCATTTTTGGTTCGATTTTTAAGCCATTTAGCTTGAGTTTTAGCCTGATTCTGTTAGATAATGTATAATGTAACTAAACCGAGGCTTATTACTTAGCTTATTTGTGGAATTGAGGCTTGAAAATGCATGTTTAAAGCTGTAGTTTATGAACAAACTCGAGTATGCATAGAACAGACTCGAAATACCAAGAACAAACTCGAATAAAGCTAGATTCGAGATATGGGTTTCGAATCTATCCTCAGATTCGAATGAGTTTCGAATCTAACCCTGGTTCGAATCTGTCTTCGAATCTGATGCTCAGATTCGAATCTGACTTCGAGTCTGATACTCAGATTCGAATCTAGCCCCTAAATTTCGAATTTAATTGATAAAATTTACGAACAACGCATAAATTAGCAAAATAAATAGCAAAATATTTAGCTAGAAGTTATGGCTTATAGATATTGGAATATTGAGCTAGCAATATTAATTTAGCACATGTTCTGTAATATTAAACTTCAGATATTATACATAAGCTGTTTAGCCCAGTTGCGAGTCAAAGCCAGTGCCAGAATATATTAAAAGCCTAGATAAGCAAGTGCAAGCATTATAAAGCAATTTAAAGCGTAAATAAGCCCGAGCAAGCATTTCAGAATATTTCAAGCATTTTCAGTACTGTGAGTAACAGTTATTCTTGTTTACATGTTTTACATGAAATTGAGACATAATTTGCTTCTATATGACTTCTTTGGAATTCAATAGACTTTTGTGAGTGAAGGCGAACACTGTGGCACAGGCGATGCCCAGCTTAGCCGGATCTTACATCTGATCTATTAATGTGCATATTTATTTGCTATCTGCTTATTGTTCTGCATGCTATATAGCAAGCTTTGTTTTAGCGTTTCTTTGTGCATCTCATAAGCATTATATTGAGCAAGCAAGCAATTCTGATGTTCACCACTATCCCTTGAGCATTATGCGGGTAGCTAGCCCAGCATCACAGATTGATGATCTGTCAGCGGTAAACCCCTAGTGGTGGCATCTCCGTTCTGCGTGAAATGTCTCAATTGCGCAGCGTTCTTTCTGGGTATCAAGCAAACAAGCAAGCAAGCAAGCAAGCATAACAGCCTTTATAGGCACTTTCGCCTCATATTTTACATGCATTCATGAATATCTGTTTACTCACTAAGCATTAGCTTACAGTTGCTACTTACAATTTTACAGGAAAAGGTAAAGAACAAGCTGGACCTTCTGCTTAGGTCTATTATCTGATCAACCCAGAGGACTTAGCTCATTTTCAGCTTGTGGTATACCTTTATGATGCCCTGGGTTTTGGGTAGCTGCTTTTATTTTTAGTTATGATGTTTTTAGCAACTTAGTACTGTAACCTTGAAGCACGTGTAGTGCATGACTTATTGTAATATTTTATTTAGCTTTATGCATTTATTATTATTCCTGGGATAAGCAAGCGTGTTTTAAAGCAAGGATGTGACATGCTGACTCTGATGTTTCCCTCACTACCAACATAAACAGTTTCCACAACACCCAGTTTCCACAACCTTTGAAGAGTCCAAGAATGCTACCACCAAAGCTGTTCCTGAATCAGTTTCAGGAGAATTAAACTTTGATGATCTGATGCATTCAAACAATGAAGAGGACTCAAAAGCTTCCACAACACCCAGTGTGGAACCTGTAAATTATGATGGGCATGATGGTGATTATGTCAATACACCCTGTGTGAATAAGTGTACTGACCTAATTACAACTGCATGTCCTGAACCTATCAATGCTGATTTTCCTGGTTCCTCTGCTGATATGTTCAACAGTGGTCAGTCATGTTCAACAAGTGAGCAGGCTCAAGACAACAGTGTGTCTGAAAATCTTGAGAGCTGTTCAACAGGACCTGCTGAAGCTGCTGATAACTCAGGAGAATCATCATTGAAGAATGATCCTAAGTGGATCAGATGTCACCCCAATGATCAAATAATTGGTGACATCAACAAAGGGGTACAAACAAGATGGGACAGCTTAGGGAACTTCTGTATGTTCTCTAGTTTTGTTTCACTAATGGAGCCAAAGAAAGTGGATGAAGCACTAAAAGATGCCAATTGGATCACTGCCATGAAAGAAGAACTCAATCAGTTTGAGAGAAACAAGGTATGGAAGCTGGTCCCTGCACCTAAAGGCAAAACTATAATTGGCACTAAATGGGTTTTCAGAAATAAGATGGATGAGCAAGGTCATGTCATAAGAAATAAGGCAAGACTGGTTGCTCAAGGTTATAGACAGGAGGAAGGAATTGACTATGATGAGACATTTGCTCATGTGGCCAGACTAGAAGCAATTCGTTTGTATCTAGCCTACGCTGCTCATAAGAGCATTAAGGTATTTCAAATGGATGTGAAGAGTGCATTTTTAAATGGAAAGCTGCAAGAAGATGTTTATGTCAAGCAGCCTCCAGGTTTTGAAAATGAACATCATCCAGGTTTTGTCTATAAGTTGGACAAAGCTCTCTATGGTCTCAAACAAGCCCCTAAAGCCTGGTATGACACTCTTACTGAGTTCCTTATGAGCAATGGGTATTCCAGAGGTAAAGTGGATACTACACTGTTCATAAAGAAGGTGAAATCTGATATTATGCTTGTTCAAATTTATGTGGATGATATAATATTTGGTTCTACCAATGAGCAGTTATGCAAGAATTTTTCATTACTCATGAAATCTAAATATGAAATGAGTATGATGGGAGAACTTACTTTCTTTTTAGGATTACAGGTTAAACAAACCTCAACTGGAATTTTCATAAATCAAAGAAAGTATACCTTAGATCTCTTGAAAAACTTTAAATTTGATCAAAGTTCTCCTATTAAAACCCCAATGGCAACCAATGTAAAATTGGATGCTGATACCAGTGGCAAAGCTGTTTCAGTAACTGCTTACAGAGGTATGATTGGGAGCTTGCTATATTTAACTGCTAGTAGACCTGATATTATATTTGCCACCTGTCTGTGTGCTAGGTTCCAAGCTGATCCAAAGGAATCTCATCTAGCTGCTGTTAAGAGAATCTTCAGATACCTGAAGGGTACACCCGGTTTGGGTCTTTGGTATCCCAAAGACTCCAGCCTTGAACTAACAGGTTATTCAGATTCTGATTTTGCAGGCTGCAGGCTAGATAGGAAAAGCACAACAGGTGGATGTCAACTCCTTGGTGGTAAGTTGATAAGTTGGTGCAGCAAGAAGCAGAACTCAGTGTCTACTTCTACTGCTGAGCTGAGTACATTGCTGCTGGAAGCTGCTGTGGGCAGATTTCCGTGGATGCAGCATCAGCTTGAAGATTATGGGCTTGTGTATAGGAAAATTCCTATTCTGTGTGATAACACAAGTGCCATAGCCATTTCCAACAATCCAGTTTTTCATTCAAGAACAAAGCATATTGAAGTCAGACATCACTTCATCAGGGATCACATCCAGAAAGGTAATGTGGAGGTAAGTTTTATTTCCACAAATGAACAGCTTGCAGACATTTTCACCAAACCTCTGGATGAAACAAGGTTTAATTACCTTATCAGCAAGCTGGGCATGTTAAACAAAAGTGACTAAGTGTCCTCAAAGGTCTAAAACTTTGTATGTCTCACACTGATCAAGTTTCTCAGAACAGCTTAGACAGAACAGGCTCTGCGTGTTATGTACTTAGCCATTTTTCTGAAATCCTTGATCAGCTTGAACATACAACAGGCTGAACACAAACAGTTTACTCGTCCAGCCTGATCTGCTGGTCCATTCTTCACTCTCATTCCCTCACAAGACATTATCTTGTAACCTGTTCAGCTATTGGACACAACCTGTTCCTACATAGTTGAACAGGCTGAGGGAACAGCTTGAAGAATGAACAGCTTGTGATGACCCTGCTCATCACAGGTTTGACCAACAGCTTAGACCAACAGTTTTAATTACCTTTCTTCAAACTTAAGTTACTTAATTTATGTTTTTATTTAACTTAATTACTGCGGATAATGTGGGTTACGTGTGTTAGTGATTAAAAAGGGCTCAAGTGGTCTGACAAACGGTTTGACATGGACAACCGTTCCGTTTTCCGTTAACGACCTTTTCAAATCAACCGCCCAAATCTATCTCTCTCATACACACTCACATTCAAATCCTATAAATACCTCATACTGTTACATCTTCGTCTTCCTCACTACTATCATCTGCCTTCTAAGAACCCTAAATATTCGACTAAGTGTCTTGTGCTTCTGCTACTTTCCCTACTCCAAAAATGGCTCACAGAAACAACCCCTTCCTACCAGTGTTTGTTGGTGATGATGTGCAGAAGCATCCATCAGTCACCACAATGCTAACCCTCAAACCCACAAACTACATTGCCAACCTTACAATCCCCAAAAACTATGTGGGGAAAGGTTATGATCAAATGGTGGAGTTTTTGACAGTTCATCCATTGAACTATGCTATGACTGCAACTCCTGGTGTCATGTACCAGGAGATGGTGTACGAGTTCTGGTACACTTGTGCCTACAACCCCAACACCAAAGTCATCAAGGGGACTATTCTCAATGGGACTCAGACCATTGAGATTACTACTGATCTTCTAATGGAGGTTCTTCATTTACCCATTGCTGATTCATATGATATGCCTCAGCCTGAAAATGAGCAAATGGGAAATTTGCTACGCTTCTGTGGTGTAGCAGACCCAAAAATTGGAGCAACGCTGTACAGCAAGGATTTGTCTCCTACCTACAGCTTTCTATTTGCTTCTGTGATGATGAGCTTCAGTAGCAAAGTTGGTTCATTTCACCAACTGAGCCGTGATGAAGTCCCAATAGTCCTACAGGTGGTGGATGGGACTACAATTGATATGGCTAAGTGGATATTTCTGAACATGAGGAACCTGGTGCAGCAAGAGCCAAGACCAGCTGTTGTTCGATACCCTAGGTTTCTGAGTCTCATATTCAGACACATTTGTGGTGAGCATATGTACAACTCTCAGCCTTTACTTCATACGGCTGCATTCCCTGTAATAGGGAATAGAGTTTTCTACACTGCTGTACTCCCAAATGAGCCTCCTCTGTCCACACCAATGAGGAGGTTGTTAGGATTGGTGGAAGGACCCTCTGCTGTGAGGGTGGATCCAGAAGCTGCTGCTCCCAAGAGAAAATCCAAAGCCAGGTCCAAACTTGTTAAGAGGACCCTGGCAACCACTGAAGCTGGGCCTGTGCAAAAGAAGGCCAAAACAGCTCGGTCTGAGTCTGCTCTCTTAGCCTCTGTGGCTGAGGGGGAGCAGGCTCCTCACCCTGAAGCCTCTGTGGCTGGTGCCTTTGTGGCACCTGAGACTATGGAACAGGCCAACCCACCTGTTTCTGACCCAGTCTCAAAACTTGTCCAGTCTGAACTCCTGCTGCCTCTCCTATATTGGGAGAAGGTTCAGCACAATTGGAGCATGCTTCACTCCAACCCGAGTCCACCCAGAGTCATCCTAGACCCTCTGGTTCCTCCCAACAGGAACCAGTTGTACAAAAGGAGATAACCACCTCAACTATTCCAGCCTCTCAACAGGCTGAGAATATTGAAAGACAGGAGCCCTCTCCTCTCCATACTGAGTCCACACTGTTCCCCACTCAAATCTCTTTACACCTTGAGTCTGCACGAGGTGCCCACGCTGCTGGTATAGACCAATCAGCAGCTCAGCCTCAAACTTCTGCTCCCCATGATACAGCTGTTCTACACCAAACAGCTGCTGAGGGACCAACAACCCAAGCTGATGAACCTCAGGGATCATACCATCCCTCTGGTGAGGCTGCTCCCTCTATGCACACTCCATCAGCAGGTTTCACCACTGCTGATGTTGAAATGCATATCCCATTTCCCCATGATGAGGTGCTTTTACACCAAGGCACTGCAGAGGGAACACCCACTGGCCTTCATGAGGATGTTGCAACACAAGCAGCATCTGAAAGGCCCCCAACATCAACCCCTTCTCCTGATGAAGCAGCTACAGCCGCTGCTGAGGGACCCTTTGACCCCTCCAAGCTGGGCCACATCACTTTTGCCCAGGCTATGGAGCTTCTCTCAGATGTTCCTCTTCCCTCTCCCTCACATCCTCATACCGCAGCCTCCTCATCATCTTCTCCATCCACCCAATCAAAACAGTCAACACATACATCTCCCTCTCCTAAAGACCTGCCTTTGAAGGATCAGCTTTCTCTGCTGACCAACAAAGTTGGTTCTTTAGAAACTGCTATGACCTCTCTACCCTCTATTATTTCAGACTCTGTGTCTGAACAGCTTAAGGGGTTCTTTGATTTGTTCAAAGACTCCTTCCCTGCCACTCCACAAACAGATAATTCTCCACAGCTGTTAGCACCCACTTCACAGCTGCAAAATGTGTCCACCTCCCTCTCCTCTATTCTCTCACTGCAACATGACTCTGTGTCCTCAATGACACCTATTTCTCAACAGTTGTCATCTCTCCTAACTTCTTGCAACACTACTCTTCCTACTACTTTGGCCAGCTTGAACAACCTCATTGGCTCCCTATCAAATTCTGTGTCATCAAACCTTGCTGATGTGCAAGATTCTCTCGAATTACATCTTGCACAGCTTCAAAGTTTGCTGTTCACCGCTTCTGATAGGGAAAATATTGTTAAGCTGACCTCCCTTGCTGATACCCAATCCTCTTCTCTTCAATCCTGTCTTACCCAGCTTGCAGAGGTGAAGGACAACTTGGCATTCTTAGTGAATAGCCTTGTTGGCCCCAGGCCTGCTGCCAAAACTGCTGGCAAGCCTGATGACTTTGTGTCTTCAGGCAGACCGGGTGTTGAAGGTGCTGGTACATCTTCTTCAAAGGGGGAGAAGTCGTCTGCCTCTAAGACTAAGTCAAAGGGGGAGAAAACTTCATCTCCTAAGGAGAAACCAGTGCCTGCAGCACTCACTGGTCAACCAGCAGGAGCTTCAACAGGTACACTGGAAGGTGCCTCCCATGCTGCTCAGCCTACTCAGGTTGAATCTCCAATCCCTGCTCAATCTAAGGGGGAGGAAACTATTCCTGAAGGCAGGCCAAGCAGCAGAAGGAGGCATCTGGTCTTAGAAGAAGAAGAAGAGGAGGAGGAAAGTCCTGAAGCTGCTGTCACTACAGCAGCTAAAGGTAAAGAAATAGCAGCAACTGATCCTCAACAGCAGAAAGCAGCAGAAATCCAATTTCACAAAGCCAGGGCCAAAGAAATAGGTCTTCCTATGCATAAGTATTTTGAGTTCAGAGAAGAACAGCTTCAAGCCCTGGGAGCTTTAAGAAAAGAAGAAGAGTCTGCAAAAGCTGCTAAGTCTTTTGCACTTCAAGAGGCAAGGAAAGTTAAGATGTCCTCTCTTGTTGTGCAAAAGAAAATTTTGGAAGCTGCTAAAGGATCAGTAGAGGAAAAGGAAGCTGAAAAAGAAAAAGGTGCTCTGGTCTCACTGGCCAAAACATCAGTGCCTTCTGCAAGAGCTCAATTTCACTTTGACAACCTGGCAAGAAGAAAATTTCAAGATGTTGCTGATAGAAGGCTTGCTAAGGAGGCAATTGTCAAAGCTGTGCCAATTTCAAGAAAAGGCAGTCAGTGGAAGTTGAAAATAACCAGATTGGGTGCAGCAGGCCCAGAACTAGAAACATATGACTTCACTGATGTTGCACAAATGGGGTACAGAGAATGGATTGAGCTGGCAGTTGCTCTGAGTGAGTCTAAGTCAGAAACTGCTAAGACTATCAGAGCATATGTAAAGAAGCTGATGGAGAGAGTGAAGAATCTTGGCCTGATCTCCAAAGAAGTTAGTGAAGGTGTCTATGTGACACAACCAAAAATAAAGGCCAGGAGGACAAGGAAAGATACTGAGCTGGAAGAACTCCTTATGATGATTGAACAAGGAGACTATGCTGTGGAGATCAAAGGAGTTAACCACAGCCTGCCCAAAGGAGTGGAGTTTGAAGAAGGCAAGGTAATTGAAGAACCTGAGTTGGGGGCATTTTTTGTAGATCCCTTAACCCAGAAAAAGTGTTTTCAGAGAGCTTCAGACCTACACAAAGTTGGTCTTAAGCAGCTTGCAGCCTTCAGAATTGCCAACTCCTTCAGACAGTACAGCAAATGGAGAGCAGCCATCTGGGATGAGCTGAGAGGTTTTTATGACAGAGGTGAGCTTCAAGATCCAAAATTCATGTTTCTCAGAGTTGAAATTCAAGATCTGGAAGAAACAATGGAGGAACTTGAAAGAATATTTGGAGAAGGACTGCCACCTCTAGTACAATGATGTCCATCTACCAATCAGGGTAGGTGAAGAATGGAAGCTGTCCATCAGTTGGACAGGCTTACCATATTTTGCTCCCAACAAAAACAGTCCAAAATCTGATGTACATTAGTTGTACTTTATTTACATATGTTGTAATTTTCTTTTACATTAGTTGTAATATACATCAGTACATCAGTTGTACTTTTGTAAGAACATGTGTTGTTCTAATGTAATCAAAAATCAGTGTATATATAAACTGATCTTTTACTTTATGTTGATGTTGTAATTTTATTTCAACAAATGTAATGTAAAAATATATAGTGACTTTTGATAAGGCCAGCTTAGTCTATTGTTAGGCACAAAAAGGCCTCAGTCAAACCTGTTCTGCATCTGAGGGGGAGATTATTAATCAAACCTGTCGATGCTTTTGAAGGTTGAATTTAAGGCTTGTTATATGCCTTATTGAAACCTGAAAATGATTTGCAATATCAGCCTAAAGCTGTTCTATGTGTTGCATGTGTTGCAACAAAGGCAGTTTTGCCCAAGCTGTTCAGTCTGCTGAACAGGCTGGACATAAACTGTCTACGCTGCACTACACTGATGAGCAGCTTGGGCAGTTTACAAGTGTTCTGTTCTTTGTGAATAGGCTAAACACTTTATGGAATGTGTTTCCAAGTCCTCATGTATTGTTTTTTACTACAAGATCAGTTTACAAAGTCGAAGACAAAGTGGAAATCAGAACTGCTTAGCCTGCCCAAGCTGTTCTGTTACACGAAGACAAAAGGTTATTTGAAAAAGGGTGACAGACCTTTTTCTTATATCAAAATAGGCCTTTACAAGGAAGAAAAACACAAAGTTGACATTCCTTATTTGGTTAAAGGCAATGCAACAGTAGACAAAGTGAAAAGACAAAAGTTCTGCACATGTGAAGACAAGTCTGCTTTTCAGAAAAGTGCAGAAAAGGTTATGTTGTCTTTTCAACAAGACTTCTCCTTTTTCATTTCTTCCAATGAAAAAGCTTCACTTAGATCCTCTGAGTGAGTATAAAAAGAAACTTCCAAGGATTGATCGATTAAGCCAAAAAAGCTAAGTGCAGAAAACAAGAGTGAACGTGCATTCAAAGTGTGTCTTTCATGCATGCAAGTCTGCTTGAATAAAACGGTACTCAGTGTCTAAGCTGTTCTTGTTCAAGCTGTTCCTCAGAGTCTTGTAAACACAGTGAGTGATTCTTAGTGAGTGTATTCATTGTAATTAGTTTAAGTCAGTCTTAGACTAGTTAGATATACTGTTGTATCTGTCATCTCAGCTTGAACCTTTCCGCATTCAAGCCTGTTTGTAATTAACATTTGTTTATAATACATACAAACATTGAGAAAATTGTGTGTAGTTTTTAAAGTGTTGTATTCACCCCCCCTCTACAGCTTAAAGCTATACACTTGGGATATCTTTTGGGGCCTACAAAAAGATTTGCTGGCAATGCTAGCACCAAAAGGAATCAAAAAGATCTTCTGAAACATCAGTATGAAAGCTTTTCTGGTAGCAAGAATGAAAACTTTACTCAAATCTTTGGCAGGTTTAATAAATTGATAGGTGAATTGGAGAGTGCCAAAGTCAGCTTGGATCAAGATGAAGTAAACAGAAAATTCCTTAGATCACTTGGTGAAGAGTGGACAGTCTATGCTGCCCAATGGAGAACAAAAGATACTCTTGATGAAAAAAAATTGGATGACCTTTACAACAGTCTGAGAGTGTTTGAAACTGAGATTGAAAATAAAAAGAAACCCTTTTCATACAATCATAACACTGATCTACTGTCATCAGCATTAACTGATAAATCTAACTATTGTGATTCCTTTTCAGGTGCTGATGGTAATTCTACTGAAGTTCATTATGAAGCCTTTGTTGCCAATGATGAACTGTTTGCTCTAAATGCTGAAGATTTAGAACAAATCCATCCAGATGATCTAGAAGTGATGGACTTGAAATGGCAGCATGCAATGTTGACTATGAGGGCTAAAAGGTTTCTGAAAAGAACTGGCAGATCAAACTTCCAAGCCAGGCCAGAAGGCAAACCAGCATTTGATAAATCAAAAAGTTGAATGCTTTAAATGCCACAAGCTTGGACACTTTGCCAGAGAATGCAGATCCCAAGGTCAACAGCCACCAAGACCCCAACAAACTAATCAAGCTTCATCATCACAAGCACTTGTTTCTCAAGAAGACAATGTGTTTGACTGGAGTGATCAGACAGAAGAGGAGTTTCAAAATCAAGCTCTCATGGCAGAAACATCTAATGTCACTTCCACTGAACTACCATCTGAGGTAAGTGCTAAACTATGCTCTCAAACATGCAAAAATATGGTTAAAAAGTACAGAGATCATAATGAGAGCATGTGCAAAACTGTAGCTAAGATGGAAGAAAGGAGATATGAGTACAAGCAGGCCATAGAAGATCTTGAAAAACAGATCAATGACTATGAAGATAATGAGATTCAAATGGGACATGATAGAACATATCATGAGTGGGAGAAAAATGAACTGAATAAGAAAATAGAGTCTCTAAATAAGAAATTAGATGAGGCTGAACAAAAGGTGTTAGAAGCTAACAAGAAAATAGAATCTGTCAATATAGATTTAGGAAACTTCAAATTGGCAAATCAAAAGCTGGAACACCTAATGGAAGTTCAATTTAAAGATAGGGTAAAATCTCAGCTCAATCCCAAAGAAGGTATAGGATACAGAGCCACTCCACCCCCATACAACAACAAATACATTCATCCCATGAGTGAAGTGGCTGATAGACTTGTTAATGAACCATTAGATGAGTCAATGACCACTATAGATCCTATCCTTGAAAACAGTCCTGAATCTAAAGACGAACTGATTCCAAATGAAGGCTGTGAGTGCAAGGAAGTTGAGAGAGAACCCAAAACAATGAGTGCACCTATAGAAACCCCTAACCCCAGTAGGAAAGGAAAAGAGAAGATGAGTGATGCAATGCTGCTCCACATGTTTCTGTACCTTCTAACTGTAACACTGCATCTTCCTCAAAAGTTAATAAAAGGGGTAAGAATGTTCCAATCTGCACATGCCAAAAGCATGGTGTCCAAAAGTTTCCCAAACAACAGCAGGTAAGGGGAAATCAAAGGAACAAGAACCAGTTATGGTCTAACAAAACTGGTTCTCCAATCAAAACAGTCAAAAGATGTTTCCATTGTGGCAGGAAAAACCATTTGGCCAGGCATTGCTTGTATAAACCATCTGTTACAAAACAGACAGTGGTTCAAAAACAGGCATTTGTTCAAAACACAAAAAATTCAAAGGCCAAACCTCCTGTTGAACCAGTTCTAAAGAAGACAGTTGATCACAGGTTCTTAAAAGCCAATAAAAAGCAGTCTACACACCAAAAACAAGTGTTGGCAAAACCCAAATCAAATTTTAAACAGATATGGTGTGTTAAAGGCAAAACCTCAGATCAAACAGTTGATACAAATGTTGAAACTGCTAGGCCTAATGTTGGAACTGGTAGTGCAAACTCTGAAGCTGTTAGCACTAAAAACCCAGTTCAAACTGCTAAGCCTAATACTGGAACTGGTAATGGATCATCTGAGACTGTTAATGCAAAGGTTGGAAAGAACACCTGGATACCTCATGTCATAACTAAATATTCTTCACCGAATCCGCCAGTGGATCTCACTAAGTATAAAAAGTCACAAACAGTATTTAGTTATGTCAATGCACAAGGACAACCCAAAACCAACTTGGTTTCGGTTTACTCTATTACTAACTAAGCTTTTATTTGTGCAGGGCACCCACAAGTCACAACATCAAACAAGATGGCATTTGGACAGTGGATGCTCTAGGCACATGACAGGCAATTTTGAATGCTTGTCAAACTTCAAAGGCTTTGAAGGAGGGTTTGTTGCATTTGGAGGTAATTCCAAGGGAGGTAAGGTAACAGGTAAAGGTACTGTCAAAGCAGGCAATATGATCTTCAATGATGTTTTGTATGTTGAACAGCTGAAGTACAATTTACTAAGTGTGTCCCATATCTGTGATAAACAAAATATTGTTGTATTCACAGATTCTGAGTGCATTGTTCTTTCAAAAGATTTTAAAATACCTGAAAATCTTGTTTTACTTAGAACACCAAGAAAGGACAATGTCTACTGCTTGGACACAGATCTTTTATCCAAATCTAGTACTTTAAGCTGTTTGATATCTAAAGCCTCATCTAATGAGTCTGCTCTTTGGCACAGAAGGATGTGTCACATGAACTTCAAATCTATGAATGTTCTAGTCAAAAAGAATTTGGTAAGAGGTTTACCACAAAAGGAGTTCATCTGTGATGATCATTGTGTATCATGCCTTAAAGGCAAGCAACACAAAACTTCTCATAAGGCCAAAGAAGTAAATTCAATCTCATCTGCTCTTCATCTTATTCATATGGATCTCTTTGGTCCAACATCTGTTTTGAGTTTGAATAAAAGAGCTTACTGTTTAGTCATTGTTGATCATTTCACCAGATTTACATGGGTCTACTTTTTTAGGACTAAAGATGAAACTGCTGAGCTAGTTAAATCATTTATCTTTAAAATAGAAAACCAATCCAACTTAAAAGTTAAGATGATCAGGTCAGACAATGGAACTGAGTTTAAAAATCATATCCTAAACAGTTTCTGTGAGTCTAAAGGTATTGCAAGGCAATATAGTGCACCAAGACCACCACAACAAAATGGTGTAGCTGAAAGAAAGAACAGAACTTTAATTGAGGCTGCTAGAACCATGTTAGCTGATTCCAAACTGCCAATGACCTTTTGGGCAGAGGCAGTCAATACGGCTTGTTATGTGCTAAATAGGGTTCACGTTGTTCAATCACAAGGGAAAACTCCATATGAGTTATTCCATCATAGAGTCCCCTTAATAGCCTTTCTAAAGTCTTTTGGCTGTTCATGCACTATTCTTCACACTAAGACTCACTTAGGAAAGTTTGAAAGTAAGGCTGAAGAAGGTTTCTTTGTAGGATACTCTACTCAATGTTAAGCCTATAGGGTATATAACAGTATGTCTAAAACCATTGAAGAAAGTGCCAATGTTGAGTTTAATGAAAACACTGCAATTGTCAAAGGCACTGAACCTGATTGGTTGTTTAATTTAGATTCACTAACAAATTCTCTAAGCTTTGTTGAGTATAATGCAAAAACTGATGAAAACAGGGTTGAAGCTGACAACACAAATTCTCATGTTGGTAACACAAATGTTCAAGCTGTTGGCACAAAGTTTCAGACTGTTGAAGATTCTGATAAATAGGATGAGTATACTGTTCTACCACTTCTATCTTGTGACCCACCAGGGGTACTGGATGCTCAACATGATTCAAATCTAAATTATGAAGTGCCAATCCCAAGTTCTGAGGTAACAGCTCCATCACATAGGAAAATAGTCCCATCTTCTGGTCAAGCTCTTCCTGAAGCAGAACCATCAAGTAGTCCTGAAGGAGATGATACAAATCTAGGAACCTCATTTCAGACAAACAGAGAGCCCACACTCAGAGTTCACAAGTATCACCCTCTCAATCAGATAATGGGTGATCCACGCACTCCTGTACAGACAAGGACAATGGTTCACAAGGAGTCTACTGATGCTGAATCAGCAGTTCCTGAAGTCAGACTAGCTGCCTTTGAACATGCATGTTTCATGTCACAATTAGAACCTAAGAAGGCATCTGAGGCTTTGAAAGATCCATCTTGGATTGAGGCAATGCAGGAAGAGCTACTGCAATTCAAGATTCAGAATGTATGGACTCTAGTTGATCTTCCTAAAGGAAAGAGAGCAATGGGTACAAGATGGGTGTTCAGAAACAAGAAGGATGAGAGAGGGATAGTAATCAAGAACAAAGCAAGACTGGTAGCACAACGATATACTCAAGAAGAAGGAATAGATTATGATGATGTCTTTGCTCCAGTACCAAGAATAGAAGCCATCAGACTGTTCCTAGCCTATGCCAGTTTCAAAGGATTTAAAGTGTACCAAATGGATGTGAAGTCTGCATTCCTGTATGGTACAATTGAAGAAGAGGTCTATGTCTGTCAACCCCCTGGATTTGAGGACTACAAGTATCCAGACAGAGTCTACAAATTAGACAAAGACCTCTATGGACTCCACCAAGCCCCAAGAGCATAGTATGACACTTTGTCATCATATCTTCTACAAAATGGATTCAAGAGAGGTACTCTGGACAAAACATTGTTCACAAAGTCTATCAAATCTGAGATTTTGCTTGTTCAGATTTATGTTGATGATATCATCTTTGGGTCAACAAATGACAGTCTGTGCAAAGAGTTTAAGTCACTGATGCACAAAAAGTTATAAATGAGTTCAATGGGAGAACTCACCTTCTTTCTAGGATTGCAGGTCAAGCAGAAGCCCACGGGACTTTTTATAAGTCAATCAAAGTATGTTAAAGACATCCTGGAAAAGTTTGGCTACAAAGATACCAAAGTTGCTAGTACTCCAATGGACACTCACAAGCAGCTTGATGCCGACAAAGATGGATTAGATGTGGACATTCACCTATACAGATCCTTGATAGGCTCACTAATGTACCTCACATCTTCTAGACCTGATATAATGTTTGCTGTTTGTGTTTGTGCCAGGTTTCAATGTGCTCCAAAGGACTCACATGTGTTTGCTGTTAAGAGAATTTTTAGATACCTTAAGGGCCAACCTCATTTGGGTCTATGGTATCCTAAAGACTCTCCTCTTGAACTAACAGCCTATTCTAACAGTGACTATGGAGGATGCAACATTGACAGAAAATCCACAACTGGTGGATGTCAATATCTAGGAGCAAGACTGGTCTCTTGGCAGTGCAAAAAGCAAACAACTGTCTCCACCTCATCTACTGAAGCTGAATATTGATGTGCCGCTAGCACACCTTTATTTTAATTAAGAAATGGAATTAAATAAACTAAAACTAGCGGACAAATAGGCAAGTATTACCTATCGTTTACTAGCATAGCTTAGGTAAGTCCGGGTTGTCGAACTCAGGGACAATTGGTGTAATAATGATAGGAACCGTCAGTTAATGGTTAGCTATGATAAAAATTGATTTAAAATGCATGTAAGATAAATATGGACAGAAAATCTATCACAATGACATACACGCGCAGGAAAGGAGATTAATAAATTGGAGTTCTAACAAGGAGAAATATGTAACCAAATGGGATCACTCCCCCTAAACAACGGATAATTAATTGAAAGCGCAGATTGGATAATACACCGACATGATTTTTAACGAAACAACCACACAAATCTCTAAGCTCTGGCTGAATTATTTAATCATGATAGCCAATATCGTGATCACTCAAATCTCTTATACATGAAAACAATATCGACTCATAATGCGAGCAATGACAATTTAGCTATGCGGATCTCTCGTTATAGCACAATAATCCCATAACTCACGAATTGAACATGCAAATCTCTTTTATATGTTCAGAACTTGAGTCATGCAAAACCGAATGCTCACAATTTATTTACAAACTTTGAAAGATGATTCGGTTGACACCAAATCATAAAATTCATGTTATACTCTCATAAAAAAACATAAACCCCCTCTCATTGTTATAAAAACACTTTTTAAACATACTCTTTCACCATCTCTAGTAGAAAGGTTCAAAGACACCAAGATATTTGGATCCTCGAAAATGAATACTAATTATCTCGAACTCTCGTTATGGACATAATAAAGCATTCATAGCAAGTTTAACAAGTCTAAACATAACAACAAGATTTTCATTCAAAGAAAGTAAATTATAACATATCATCCAATCATATACAAAATATAAATCATCCAATGTTTAGGGTTTGTTACCCAAATGGTTACATAGCAAAACTACTCCATTCTCATGGAGTAGAACACCATCTCAAAATCAGAAAGAATTCTACACACTAAGATAAACTTAAGTATAAGAAAAACTTCCCTATTGATGTATGTGATGATGAAGATGCAATCCACCATGTCAAAACTCCAAGATAGTCTCCTTCCTTGCCTTCCTTCTTCCTCTCAAAATCTGAAAGTGTGGGTGTTTTATGATAAAATTTCGTCCCCAAATAAATGAGCAGAATTCTCCTTTTATAGGCTGGGGAGAACTCGCCGAGTTCAAGGCTTGAACTCCCCGAGTTCATGAGTTGTCAGCTTCTGATTTGATCTCCAGGAGGGGGGAACTCGCCGAGTTCAGGAAGGGAACTCGCCGAGTTCATGAGTTGTCGACTCCTCATTCGATCGAATTCAGGAGGAACTCCCCGAGTTCAGGAAGAACTCCCCGAGTTCAGGGGGAACTCCCCGAGTTCAGGAGGAACTCCCCGAGTTCAGGAGCAGGTCAGACTTTCTGTTTTGATGCGAACTCGCCGAGTAGGTATCCGAACTCGCCGAGTTCTTGTTGTTTCAGCTCCTTCCACTTCTATTTACTCAACAAACACCTGAAATGACAACATGAACCTATAAGATCGAGTTTGAGACGAAAAACAACCAAAAGGCTATGTAAAACACGAGATATCGTCCGATAAAACATGTACAACTTGGACGATATCAAACATTCCCACACTTAACCTTTGCTTGCCCTCAAGCAAATCCGGCCTAATTACCATGCTTACGAAAAGAACTCATTGGCTTTTTAATGTGATCATCAATTCACAAACATTTTAGAGATCTAAACGCATTAAAGACTTAGTGGCGGAAAGTGCAAAGCATTAAATAATAGGAGCAAAACCTTGAATTCTCAATTGGCACCGAAATAGCTACATAAAACAACCTGATCAATCCAGACCAAAGCAAAACGTAAACACCTCACTCTATGAAGCTCTCTACCCTCGGTGTTTAGGCTTAAACAAAACACTCAAATGCACAATTTGTCACAATTACTTACCATAAGCTTGCCAAAAGATCAAAATTCCAACACTTGAATTGAAACGATGCAATCATCAAGAGGGCTTCAAAAAGGGCAAAATTGGGCTAAGGGTAAGGTGAGAAATTTTTGGAAAGGTGGTGTGAAAAAGCCTTAAGTTCGCACCATCAAGAGACGTCTCTATAATACAAAATAGAAAGGAATGAGCAATCTTTGCTTTTTATAGAATTATGAGACTACTTTGCTAGAAGCTTTCCACGAATTTGTCTTTTACGAGTGGATTTTAAGTAGCTCAATTATTGTTTTTTTTTTTTTTTTTTTTTTTTTTTTTTTTTTTTTTTTTTTTTTGCTAACTATTCCTCTCATTAATTCACATTTCAACTTGAAATGGGGCACGAACGTTGGCTAGGGTTACTAAAGAAAAACGGATAAATATGGCTAAACAAAAAGATGGTTAACATAAAAAAAAATAAAAAGGCTAAGGCTCGAAAGTGGCTATCTAATGGATATATGGGTGAAAAGGAAAAAGAAAAGGCTGATGTTTGGGTAATCCTAAAATGCCTCTATCACACGACTGCGACATCTCAAAATCGTATTTTAAAAAAGAATCTTTATGGCAAGTTCTGGAATAAAAGTAACAAATGGCATGCACACATAATCAATCGAAACAAGAGCAAGAACGTATTCATGAATGCTCGAAACGACTCAAAACTCACGAAACGAAATGACATGTAGGGCTATAATGTGCAAAATCCAACTTTGGTCCGAACAACAAGGTTATGTAGCAATATCCAGTTCATAAGAGAATTCAAACTAAAGATCCTACTTAAAGCTTTCCATTTAACTCACAAAAATCGATTATGCAAATAGATCTAAAACCTATTCGAGAATTGAATTTTTAAAATTTTCGGCCAAAATGATCAATTAATAAGCATGCCAAGCAAGAATTCCTAAAGGGCAAACAAAATCACTCATTGGTTAGAGTTCTAACCCATATTCCCACACTTAAGAATTTCATTGTCCTCAATGAAACAAAAATGGACAATATAATCGCACAAGCATGTAAGTGAAAGGAGGGTAAGGACTCCCTAAGTACATGGAAGAGGAGAGCTCAAAGGATATTCAACCAAAACTTTGCGAGCATGTAGAGTTGGAGCGAATTGTGCAGCCGACTCTGCACCCTGCAATATATCCTTAGAGGAAGGGAGTTCCAAAACTAACAAACCAACAACCTAAAAATGCAAGATAAACTAAACTATAATGACAATAAAAAGTAAATTGCTTGGGTTGCCTCCCAAGAAGCGCTTGTTTATAGGGTCCCTAGCTTGACCCTATCCCACTAGCCTTAAATTTTAAAGGGATGAAAAGGGTAAAAGGCATACCTTTCAGCTGAGTGCAAACTATAAGTTTAAACGGTAAAGCTCTGCACTCCTTACCCTTATTACCTCCATCATTGTGTAAATGCTTACGCTTCGGCGCTGGAGGGTTATGAAGTTCCTTTAGCCGTCGTGGGTCAAAACTCCTAGCATCACCAACCTGAGACTTTAACATATCCATCGAAGAATTAATACATTCAAATACAGGCGATGGCATCGCAACATCAATATCAATAAATGAAAGCTCATCAAAAAGGGTAGAGTCAACTCCCTCATTGTATGCCGGTGGAGGCATATCAACACCAAGTAGCCGAGCAAGCTCTTCTAAATCCCTTTCAGGATTGAAGTCATCTTCAGTCTTATCATCGATAATCGGAGGTGGGACGTGTGCTATACTTTGTGGGCTTGGGAGTTGCACCTTGTCCATTAATGTCTCCGAAGTTTTGATGACCGGAAGAGCATGTAGAGAAGTTTCATCATAGACACACTCAACATCATCATTCGAATCACTACAATCGGCGTCATGAATGTGGGCGTGTTCTTCTAATTCTTTGCTCTCCTCTACAATGCTTGAACTACTTTCAGATGGCTCCTCCGTACGTAATTCATCCTTTTGACTCCTTTGTCTCATGAGGTTGCCAAGGATTTCTGAAACGCTTTGTTGGTAACGGAGGCTCGCCTGGCATTGATGAAAAAGATCCTCCAAGCTTGACTCTATCTTGGGTTGATGTTGTGATGGAGGTTGGCAGGGATACTGGGTGTCTTGACTTTGGTAGTGTTGGGTGGAGGATAGGTATGAAGATTGATATATGTTCTCATTTTGATACTGGGGAGAGGTGGGATTGGTCTGGTATTTAATGTTGACCTCCTCTTGATAACCCCCTGCTTCGTAGCTACCTTCATACAACTCAAATTTATGATCCATCCTACACAAAACACACCAAACAAAATACGACAAAATAAAAAGAAATTAACTTTACAAATAAACTACAATATGAACAAAATAAAAACAGTGTGTGTAGGAATTCTATGTACATGAAACATAATTCCCACACTTGGATTTTTAAATAGAATTTTTTTTTTTTTTTTTTTTTTACTAACGAGAAACCTAAGGCTATTTTCAAAACCACACCGCTTGTCCCCGGCAGCGGCGCCAAAAACTTGATGTGCCGCTAGCACACCTTTATTTTAATTAAGAAATGGAATTAAATAAACTAAAACTAGCGGACAAATAGGCAAGTATTACCTATCGTTTACTAGCATAGCTTAGGTAAGTCCGGGTTGTCGAACTCAGGGACAATTGGTGTAATAATGATAGGAACCGTCAGTTAATGGTTAGCTATGATAAAAATTGATTTAAAATGCATGTAAGATAAATATGGACAGAAAATCTATCACAATGACATACACGCGCAGGAAAGGAGATTAATAAATTGGAGTTCTAACAAGGAGAAATATGTAACCAAATGGGATCACTCCCCCTAAACAACGGATAATTAATTGAAAGCGCAGATTGGATAATACACCGACATGATTTTTAACGAAACAACCACACAAATCTCTAAGCTCTGGCTGAATTATTTAATCATGATAGCCAATATCGTGATCACTCAAATCTCTTATACATGAAAACAATATCGACTCATAATGCGAGAAATGACAATTTAGCTATGCGGATCTCTCGTTATAGCACAATAATCCCATAACTCACGAATTGAACATGCAAATCTCTTTTATATGTTCAGAACTTGAGTCATGCAAAACCGAATGCTCACAATTTATTTACAAACTTTGAAAGATGATTCGGTTGACACCAAATCATAAAATTCATGTTATACTCTCATAAAAAACATAAACCCCCTCTCATTGTTATAAAAACACTTTTTAAACATACTCTTTCACCATCTCTAGTAGAAAGGTTCAAAGACACCAAGATATTTGGATCCTCGAAAATGAATACTAATTATCTCGAACTCTCGTTATGGACATAATAAAGCATTCATAGCAAGTTTAACAAGTCTAAACATAACAACAAGATTTTCATTCAAAGAAAGTAAATTATAACATATCATCCAATCATATACAAAATATAAATCATCCAATGTTTAGGGTTTGTTACCCAAATGGTTACATAGCAAAACTACTCCATTCTCATGGAGTAGAACACCATCTCAAAATCAGAAAGAATTCTACACACTAAGATAAACTTAAGTATAAGAAAAACTTCCCTATTGATGTATGTGATGATGAAGATGCAATCCACCATGTCAAAACTCCAAGATAGTCTCCTTCCTTGCCTTCCTTCTTCCTCTCAAAATCTGAAAGTGTGGGTGTTTTATGATAAAATTTCGTCCCCAAATAAATGAGCAGAATTCTCCTTTTATAGGCTGGGGAGAACTCGCCGAGTTCAAGGCTTGAACTCCCCGAGTTCATGAGTTGTCAGCTTCTGATTTGATCTCCAGGAGGGGGGAACTCGCCGAGTTCAGGAAGGGAACTCGCCGAGTTCATGAGTTGTCGACTCCTCATTCGATCGAATTCAGGAGGAACTCCCCGAGTTCAGGAAGAACTCCCCGAGTTCAGGGGGAACTCCCCGAGTTCAGGAGGAACTCCCCGAGTTCAGGAGCAGGTCAGACTTTCTGTTTTGATGCGAACTCGCCGAGTAGGTATCCGAACTCGCCGAGTTCTTGTTGTTTCAGCTCCTTCCACTTCTATTTACTCAACAAACACCTGAAATGACAACATGAACCTATAAGATCGAGTTTGAGACGAAAAACAACCAAAAGGCTATGAAAAACACGAGATATCGTCCGATAAAACATGTACAACTTGGACGATATCAAACAAATCTCTTATACATGAAAACAATATCGACTCATAATGCGAGAAATGACAATTTAGCTATGCGGATCTCTCGTTATAGCACAATAATCCCATAACTCACGAATTGAACATGCAAATCTCTTTTATATGTTCAGAACTTGAGTCATGCAAAACCGAATGCTCACAATTTATTTACAAACTTTGAAAGATGATTCGGTTGACACCAAATCATAAAATTCATGTTATACTCTCATAAAAAAACATAAACCCCCTCTCATTGTTATAAAAACACTTTTTAAACATACTCTTTCACCATCTCTAGTAGAAAGGTTCAAAGACACCAAGATATTTGGATCCTCGAAAATGAATACTAATTATCTCGAACTCTCGTTATGGACATAATAAAGCATTCATAGCAAGTTTAACAAGTCTAAACATAACAACAAGATTTTCATTCAAAGAAAGTAAATTATAACATATCATCCAATCATATACAAAATATAAATCATCCAATGTTTAGGGTTTGTTACCCAAATGGTTACATAGCAAAACTACTCCATTCTCATGGAGTAGAACACCATCTCAAAATCAGAAAGAATTCTACACACTAAGATAAACTTAAGTATAAGAAAAACTTCCCTATTGATGTATGTGATGATGAAGATGCAATCCACCATGTCAAAACTTCAAGATAGTCTCCTTCCTTGCCTTCCTTCTTCCTCTCAAAATCTGAAAGTGTGGGTGTTTTATGATAAAATTTCGTCCCCAAATAAATGAGCAGAATTCTCCTTTTATAGGCTGGGGAGAACTCGCCGAGTTCAAGGCTTGAACTCCCCGAGTTCATGAGTTGTCAGCTTCTGATTTGATCTCCAGGAGGGGGGAACTCGCCGAGTTCAGGAAGGGAACTCGCCGAGTTCATGAGTTGTCGACTCCTCATTCGATCGAATTCAGGAGGAACTCCCCGAGTTCAGGAAGAACTCCCCGAGTTCAGGGGGAACTCCCCGAGTTCAGGAGGAACTCCCCGAGTTCAGGAGCAGGTCAGACTTTCTGTTTTGATGCGAACTCGCCGAGTAGGTATCCGAACTCGCCGAGTTCTTGTTGTTTCAGCTCCTTCCACTTCTATTTACTCAACAAACACCTGAAATGACAACATGAACCTATAAGATCGAGTTTGAGACGAAAAACAACCAAAAGGCTATGTAAAACACGAGATATCGTCCGATAAAACATGTAGCAGCTGCCAGCTTTTATTCCCAAGTGACATGGATTCAGAATCAACTGAGAGACTGTGGTATGAACTTTCTATCTACTCCTATTTACATTGACAACTCAAGTGCCATAAGCATCGTACAAAATCCAGTGAAATTTCCCAAAACCAAGCATATAGACGTTAGATTTCATTTTATAAGAGATTGTAATGAGAAGAAATTAATACAAGTTACCAAAATTCATACAGATGATTAGTTAGCTGATATATTTACAAAACCATTTGATGTAGGAAGATTCACCTTCCTAGTATCAAATATTGGCATGGTTAATATGGATTAATTTGTTTTTCATAATTCTCTCTTATTTTGTGAAGAATATACTTATTTCATATGCTTGATTAAGGGGGAGACACTGGTTCATTAGAATATGCTTAATTTTCAACTAACAGCTTGAGTCTTTTCTCAAGCTGCTAGTTCATTTCACTCGGACTGTTAGTTGTTTTCACTTGATCTGTCAAAGTGTGCAGGGTAATTTGGTAAATTCTTATAAGTGTGTGTGCGGGATTAGATATTTTCGAAACCCCCAAACCTTTAAAGGTCCCAGTTTCGTTCAATTGTAACTACCAGTTGCAAAAATATCTTCCACGACCTTTGTTTCTCTCTGAGCGATTCACACACACATCTCTCAAACCCTAAATCACCGTTTGATCAACAATGGAGTTTGTCAAAGAACACAACTGTCTCCCCTATTCACTCAAACACACTGACCTTCACCCATTCCACGACATGATGGACTTCTTTCGAAGTTCCCATATCCATCATGCCCTCACTATAAATCCCATCATCTATATATCCCATATAGAGCAGTTTTGGAAATATGCCTCTGTTAAAACCATCAACGGGGTCACATCTTTAACACCCAAAATCGATGGCAACACTGTCACTATCACTGAAGAAACCATCTGCAAACACTTGCATCTTCAAGATGCCGCAGGTATTTCTGATCTATCCCTTACTGCCTTAGATGAAGGCCTTTTTGCAATAGGGTATAGGGGCCCTACTGATTCTTTCACTTTCTTTAAAGCTCATTTTGCCCCTAAGTGGAAATACCTTGTGCATGTTATACAACAGTGCATCAGCCCTAAAAGAAGTGGTTGGTCAGAATTTTCTTCGAATATAGCCACTGCTTTAGTGTGTTTATCAACGGGCCAACAGTTCAAATTTTCAAACATGATTTTTCAGGGTATGTTAAGGCATCATGCCCTAAAGAATGGTGTAACATCCTCGAATTTTAAATTATTGTAATTGCGGTTTATTAGTTTAAAATTGTAATTTAAGTTGGATTGTTTTTTAATTAATTATAAAAGTCGGTTGCGTTATTCAGAAATTGATGAATTAATTTATTAAGTTTATATGATTATTATTAAGTGGTTGAGATGATAAAATAAAGATTTAATCTTTATTTAATGGAAATTAAGAAATTGGTTGTTATTTAAGGAATTAAGGAATTTTAGGATTTTTAATTTTAAAGTATTAAGTATGAATAAAGATGAAAATCAGTATTTAAGAAAGTTAGAAAGTTGAGGGGTTAAATGTGTTAAATGTTGAAAGTAGAAAATTAAAAGACATAAGTCTTTTAATTTTGGGATTCATTCAACTATCTCTTTCTTATCCCTGCTCTCTTCTTCTCTCTAAAAGAAAAGAAAGAAAACTCACGGTTTGTGCACCTTCAAATCAAGAATCAAAGAAAACATCAAATTGGAGGCTGAAAATTCGGATACAAGTTGTTTAGAAGGGACTATTACTGCTGCAACAAACGATTTAAGGTAAATATCTATCAAAATTTCGAATTTAAGGGTTTATGGTTTAGTTTTGATGAAAAACCGAATCTGAGTTTTTCGGTTTGAAAAGTTGATGCATGTTATATATTTTGATGGGTTTATGTAAATCTAGTATTGTGGAAGTTGTATACAAAATTTCAGGTTCTAGTTTAAACTAAATCTTAAGATTTTGGGAAAATTTATACAAGTTCTGTATGTTTTCGTGGGTCTGTGTAATTATTTTGATGTGTACCGAAACCCTTACATACAAGAGTACTGAAACTTGAGAAATAATAGTGAAACTTTTACATGTACTGAAACTTGATGGGGGGTACCGAAACCATGAAGGTTTCGGTACTAACTACCGAAACTCCCCCATACCGAAACCATATATGTGTGGGTACCGAAACCCCAAAACTACCGAAACCCCACCCTCAATACTGAAACTCTTAGCATGTACCGAAACCTTAGGAAGGTACCGAAACTTTTATAGTTTCGGTACATATACCGAAACTACATATAGGTACCGAAACTTGGTACTGAAACTTTAAAATCTCTACTTTTTCTGATGCAATAAAAATAAATACACACACACACACACACACACACACATATATATATATATATATATATATATATAAAGGAATATATATATATATTATATATATGCATCATTTCGGTTGGGAACATTTTGACAATCTCAAATATTGGAGATTAAAGGAATAAACTTCGAAATAATTTGGACGGGTTAACACAATAAATTGAGAAACTTGGTGAGACTCAATTATTAAACGAGAGATTGATGGTATTATTAAAAGAGGATTTAATTGTAAGTTTCGGGTGTTGGTTCCGAATGTTGTAATAACTTTTATTGGTACAAATTGATGCCAATTTGTTAAAGAACACGTAATAATGATATGTTTATCATGTGGAAATGTAACAGGTCCCTTGTGGTGTTATTTAACCCACAGTGGGGTACTTGGGGAGTCCGGTTGAAAGCCCGAAGAGAAATAAAATTACTTAAAGTTTAATAATGCACCCACTGTGAGTACAGTAGATTTCGCATGTTTATATCTGTTTTATGTTAAGCTTTGCCTGCTGAGACTTGTTGTTTCATTTGTTTGGTTGGAATTCTACTAACTTGCGTATATTTAAGATGCACATTCCCACTTGTTGCATGTCCGTTCGATTGTTGTGCATCTTGTGATGGACCGGTGGGTCGCATCAATTACTCTGATGTTACTGCGCTATATGACGCTGGAGCTGATCCCTCCAGGTCCGGTAGGCAGTATGTCATCCCCGATCGTACGTTGTCTCAGATGGTATGTTTAATGCCGAGCTTTGGGCTCGAAGGGGCTGCGGCTCTGGTCCGTACTGTGTGTACGAAGAGGGTATCCGATGTTGGTCATCTGTGTTACCCTTGGGCTTCATAAAAATTTATAAAATGTGTAATCTATGTATTCACTAAGCATTCGATTATCCTTTAGTTGTTGATGTTTTACAGGAAAAGGAAAGTCTGCAGCCGGACCGTCTAGCTAGGTTATTTGTTCAAGTGATTGAAGATTATCTACTAATCAGAGTGGTAATTGAATAATGGGATTATTTTATAATATGTATTTGGGATGATTGTAATGTTACTGAGTATGTAGACTTAGAATTTGAAACCTTGTAGCACCGTAGGGTGTTTGAAACAGTTGGAATATTTGTTTATCTATTTTATTGCTTCCGCATTTAAATTAAGCTTTCAGATCATTATGTTATTGCATGTTTATGATTAATCCTGGGAGTATTGTAAATGGTGGTTGTTGTGGCAAGGGTGTCACAAATGGAAAATTTTTTATGTGTCCACGATTTTTGGCTGAAATAATTGCAAGAACTTGCAATAATTTCAATATACATAAGAGGATACATGTTTCCCATAGGCACTCTTTACCATCAATAAAAAGACTTTTAAACCCTAATGCCAATTTTTTGAATATAGATGTCCCATTGCCCTCTACAAAGCTAGGCATCAATCCAATAAACAGAGGAGAGGGTCCTGAGCA